>OX336388.2:1768323501-1768923501 GCA_946902985.2 Meconema thalassinum
GTTTTTCTCCGGGTACTCCTGTTTTCCCTGTCAAAATTACATTCCAGCAACACTCTCCACTACCATTTCATTTCATCTGTCATTCATTTAATCATTGCCCCAGAGGAGTGCGACAGGCTTCGGCAGCCGGCACAGTTCATATCCTCGCCGCTAGATGAGGGCTTCATTCATTCCATTCCTGACCCGGTCGGTCAACTGGAAGCAGGCTGTGGATTTCCATTTCATCCCACTACCAGGTGCTGCACGGTTAACTTCATAAGTCAAGTATTGTCGCCTGACCACAGCCCCTTTTATTCTAAAAATCGGCAGTTTGACAACAGTGAACTACTACGAGGGCGAATCAAAAAGTAAGTTACACTTCCCAGTTATGGCTCTTTATGAAATAACAAACACATAACAACACGGCTATAACAACATACAATGTAAGTTCACTTTTCCATATACAGTAGAACGTCGTTTATCCGGACGTCAAACAACCGGTACGTCAATTATCCGGACGAGCAAAAAAAAAAGACATTAAGCAGCGCGCTCATATTGTTGTTATGTGCAAGCGCGCGCTACGCAATAATGAGTATGTTCTCGTTTACCGTTGTTGTCTCTGTTTTCTCCTATCATTTGGTTACTAAATAATGTTTCAACTTGTTATGTGAGTGTGTGTACTGTATTCCGTTGTGAAAATGGCTTCTACAAGTGGAAAAAAAGGACAAACGAAATCGCAACGTTTTACCGATTGAGAAGAAGGTGAAGATCATTAATAAATTGGATAAAGGTGAGAGTGTACAGTCTTTAATGAAAACTTACAATGTTGGAAAATCCGCAATTTATGATTTGAAGAACCGAAAAGGTGAAACTCTGAATTATGCATCGAAGTTAGATAGTGAAGAAGGGTCTAAAATGAGAAAAACTAGGAGATCAGCTGCGGTTAAACAATTGGAAGAAGCGGCGTACTTATGGTGTATTCAGAGAAAGAGTAAGGGAGATCCCATTTCTGGACCTTTGTTGTGTGAAAAAGTGTTGTAGCTAAATGAGAAGCTTGGTGGTTTTCCGGATTTTAAGGCTAGCACAGGTTGGTTGAAGAATTTCAAATCTCGCCATGGCATTCGTGAGTTGGAGATTGAAGGAGAACGTTCATCTAGTGATACAACTGCTGCTGAGGAATTCAAATATAATTTCCTGGAACTTTTGATTAAAGAAGACTATTCTTTAGATGACATGTATAATGCTGATGAAACGGGATTGAATTGGAGGTCACTACCGCGCAAGTCGCTCGCGTCAAAGAGAGAAATTACAGCTCCTGGCTTCAAGGTCAGTAAAGAACGAGTAACAATTATGGTGTGCGCAAATGCTAGTGGTACTCATCGTCTACCTCTCCTCATGATAAGAAAATCAGAAAAACCATGTTGTTTTAAGAATGTAAAATGCCTTCCTGTATGCTACAAGGCGTAAAGAAATTCTTGGATGAATGCCGAGATATTTTATGACTGGTACCAAAATAAATTTATCCCGGATGTGAAGAGATTCAGAGAAGAGAAAAGAAAACATGGTAAAGTGCTCCTTTTACTTGATAATGCACCATCTCATCCAGATATTGACCAGTTGAATGCGATAACGAGGATTTTGAAGTGAGATATTTGCCCCCTAAAGTAACGTCTCTTATACAGCCAATGGATCAAGGGGTGATAGAAAAGCTTAAGCGGGTGTACTAGACGGACATTTTACGTCGTTTACTGTTGGGAGAAGATGAAGAGAGCGTGATATCATTTTCAAAAACAATTTCTCTTAAGGACTGCTGTTACATGATAGCAGAGAACACTTTAACACCACAGAATCTTCGAAATGCATGGAATATATTGATAGGAGAAGAAGAGGCCCTTAAGACCACCGACAGTGTTGATGAAGATTTGGATGAAATGACAAATGAGTTATTCCTACAAATTGCTGGATTTTCCAACTGCGATAGAGAAGACGCGCAAGCTTGGTTGGAAAGTGACAGTGACCCAGGCTTTCAAACCTTAGATGGTGATGAAATTGTTTCTCGGGTGCAAGAAGTGATGATGATAATTGTTGTTTTAAGGGGCCTAACATCTAGGTTATCGGCCCGGTGCAAGAAGTAATTGGTGATGAAGAAAAAGATGAAAACTTAGATGAGGAAGATGAAAAAGGACCAAGTCATGGGGAAGCTTTTACTGCATTAGAAACTGCGTTATTGTGATATGAAAAACAGGAAGAAAGTAGCTCAACTCAACTTCTTTTATTGAAGAGAATGCGTGATATAGCTGCTAAGAAAAGACGAGGAAATCTTGTACAAAAAGAAATTTCAGATTATTTTTTCAGCAATGTAGAGTGGACCATTCATGTAATGTGCAGTACCATAAATGTTTCCTTATTGTTAATCATTCAATAAATGAGAATTTTAAAATACACTGAAGAAAATGGAAATTGCAACACCCAGAAGGAGTGGTGCTACATTGCTGCAATTGAACATGCAGGACGAGTGTTCGGTTGAGATTCGATGATTACACTTTCAGGTCCCTCTGACCGCAAGTTTGGACAACAATCAATACAGGACGTGCCCACCACGAGCTGCAATACATAGATGAATTTGGCGAGGCATGGAGTCAATAAGGCCCTGAATCGTGCCCTGAGGAATTGTGGCCCATGCTTGCTGAACTGCACGGGTCAGTTGTTCCAGAGTTGTGGGTGGCTGAGGACGGTTGGCCAGTTGTCGACCCAACAGGTCCCACACGTGCTCAATAGGACTGAGGTCCGGGGATCTGGTGGGCCATTCTAAGGTTGTGATGTCGTGGAGAGCTTCTCTGGAGATACGTGCAGTGTGAACCCGGGCATTGTCCTGCTGAAACATCCCATTAGCAATGTTCGCCACCATAGGGACAACCACTGGATTGAGTACCCTATCAATGTACTGTCGAGCAGTCATAGTGCCCTCAACAAGCACTAATTGTGATTTCACATTAAAGCCAAGAGCTCCCCAGACCATAATGCTTGGTGTTGGCCCTGTGTGCCTCTCGACAATAAGGTCTGGGCGGCCCCTCTCCCCGGTACTTCGGCGCACACGATTCCGGCGATCACTGCGGGCAAGACAGAAGCGCGATTCATCACTTAAGACGACCCTATGCCATTCGTCGACCCACGTCGATCATTCTCTACACCAGGCCAGCCTTACACGTCGCTGTTGTGGGATCAATGGAATCCCTTCTGCAGGGACACGGGATCGTAAGCCAGCTGCACTCAGGCGATTACCAACTGTGTTGTGTAACGTGGGGTGCCACAGCTGCTCGAATTTGCGCTGCTGTTGCATGGGGTTCCATCCGGGCCATCCGAATGATGCGGCGATCCTCTCTCACAGTTGTCTGTCGCGCTGGGCCTGTGCCAGGTCTACGAGTGTGGGTACCTTCATTTGACCACTGCTGTCATACGCGTTGTACCGTACATGCCTGTCGGCCAAAACGTGCAGCGACAGTCCTTAGCGATAATCCAGCCTCACACAGCCCAATTATCCGAGCCCTCTCAAACGGCGACAGTTGTTGATAGCGTGCTCTTCTCTGTCGTCGAGGCTTGTTTGGCGGGGACCACTTCACTGCACAGACTGCAAGTGAACTACGCTACACCAGAGTCCGTATACTGGAGTTGATTCCTCCACGACCAATCACGTGGGGGAGACCTGTAGCTACAATCCAATGGGTCGGAAACTTTGATCGTTTACATACCTAAATGGCATCATTCCATATCTTGAAAATCAACACAAACGACCAATGCCTTCATGGTGTTGCAATTTCCATTTTCTTCAGTGTAAGTAGCACCACAATGTACTGTACATGTTCTTTCCTATGAAATAAACGCATGTTCGATATCCGGAAAAATCGTTATCCGGAACACTTCCGGTCCCAATTAGTCCGGATAAACGACGTTCTACTGTAGTCCCCAAAAGACTGTAAACATTTCTCGGAACGGGCAACCGACTTTTCGATTCCAGATGCTTAGAAATCACCTTCAGCGCTAAGTAACTACTTGGATGCAGCTGCTTTCACCTCCCCATCGTCCACCACTTCGCCCCCGGAACAAAGAGAACATCGATGGCATAAGTGCACACCACATCACCACAACGAACGAAGACCAAGGTCCAACCTTCAGCAGGAAAGGTAATGGTGACAGTGTTCTTTGACATAGAGGATGTAGTGCACGTGGAATTTATGCCGAAATGTACGACAATCAACTCTGCCTCGTATTGTCAAACGTTGAACCGGTGAAAGCAGCTGCATCTAGGTGGAGGTGATTTCAACGCATCCGGAATCGAAAAGTTGGTTACCCGTTCCGAGGAAAATGTTTACAGTCTCTTGGGGACTATATGAAAAAGTGAACTTATATAGTGTGTTGTCATAGCCGTGTTGCCTATGTGTATGTGTTTTAATACTGTAAAGGGCCATAAATGGGAAGTTTAACTTGCTTTTTGATTTGCCATCGTACAACTCTTCCGCTGCCTTTCATGTGTTCTCCATTACGCACGCAGAGCTAGCACCTTCACCTCAAGGCCATAGTTTGAGTTGCTACGCCATTTTGCAATGCCTTCATCTTTACAATTATCCTTCGGAGGGGAGGTAAAGTTCCTTTTCATGCCATAAATCTATGACATGGAACCGCCGGCTTTACTTCCCCTCCGAAGGAAGGCATACTAAGGGATTTTTAACGCTCTTAAAAAATCCGACGTCTTCGGTCGGGTTTGAACTTGCGATCTTGGGCATAGAAGCTCAGCATGCTACCAACTTAGCCACAGAAGCCGCCAAATTTGTGTTAACACATTCCTTTCAAATCTCAGGTACACTGTACCTGTACAGCTTCAAATAATCCATCCTCTTGTTTTCTATGATGTCACAAGTACATTTCATTCATCCAAAGAAAAATTCGGCCTCCGGTACTTCTTCATATTTTCTCCATCAACCATGTTTGCTTTTAACCAAGGAGTTTATAACTTGTAAGCTATTCTCAGCTCAAAGCCTGCTTTATACCAAAGAATATACAACTACCGTCACAATCTTCATCTTTTATCTTCTAATCACTCATTAAGAAATTAAAACATTCTTTTCACTTTTATTTTTCTTAATTTTTCATTTTGACTGACTAGCCCATCGTTCCAATCACTGCTACTGCTGCTTTCTCTTAATTTACTGAAAATATCTGTCTTAATCTTACTACGCATAACAACACAGTGCTATCAAAGACATTGTCAACACAACACAATTAAACTGACTCATCACACCACAAGTCACAGCCGAAATAAACATTCAACAGGAGAACCATGTATTATAATATACAATATAATATCTCACAAATGTTATACATAATATTGAGAAACAGTAATAGAATATCAAATAAGTACCGGTAGGGGGAAAATGGCATCCCGTCATACGCTGGACAGAACACGGGACAATGAAGATATAGGAAAGTAGGTTGGTTGGTTGGTTCCTCAGTTTATGGGCTGCGACAACGCGCTCATGTATCCCCGTGTACTTTGGGTGTGTGTAGAATCTGTCTGATAACCGGTGTTAATTGTGGTGGCTGTATTAGTGTGTGTTTCTGTTTTCAATTCAAGTAAGGACTGCAGACATTGTTTTTTTTTTTTGTTTCAAGTAGTTCCTACTTTTGCCGCCAAACGCCACCGTCAACGAATACTAGTTCAGAACTTGGTTACCAGACGCCACCGCAGTCGGCTCCTGGCGACGAACATATGAACCTAAGAGCGTTTGTCAAATGTTTAACTATAATTTAGCTTCACACAGGTGTAATTAGTGGAAGGTTCTTTAACATGCAATAAATCTATGACATGGGACCGCCGGCTGTACTTCCCCTCCGAAGGAAGGCATACTGAGGGATTTTAACGCTCTTAAAAAATCCAACGACTTCGGCCGGGTTTGAAGCCGCGATCTTGGGCATAGAAGATAGGAAAGTAGGGAAGATACCTACAAAAATCAGAACGAGTGGCAACCCTATCAATGGCGAAATATTCGACACAATGGAGCAACACTTCTACACGAGGGTTTCACCCCAAATACAGTAAGTAAACAATGGCATGGCATCAACTAGGCAATCCAATGTTTCGCCGCCGTAGGTCACAGACGAAACTAAAGCGCAGTCACCCAGTTACTTTGGCTCTTCATTATTGGAGGCTAGACTTGGCTCCGATCACAATAGTGGAGACTCGCTTTGTTAGTTGTTACACCACTTGATTAAGGCGATTGTTGCATTGACTGAACGGGAAGGTTTGATGGGATTTAGGGGAGAGGGAGAGGCTTAATAATAGAAACATCTGTGAATGGCGTGGATAAAGAAACGAATCGATCAATCTTGTGATACCCGCGAACACTGGGCCGGCGCTCTCATTTTCCATAACATTTCATTTTTATTATTCAGAGTAACTTTGACCATAAAATATTCTATTCCCAAGGTCGCGGGTTCAAACCCGGCCGATGAGGTCGGATTTTTTAAGAGCGTTAAAAATCCCTCAGTATGTCATACTTCAGAGGAGACGTAAAGCCGATGGTCCCATGTCATAGATTTATGGCATGAAAAAGAACCTTCCACTAACTACACTTGTGTGAAGCCAAAATATGTAGGTTTGAATTGATAACGGTCTATTAGTTCCAACGTTAGCCGCCGGGAGCTGACTGAGATGCCATCTAGTAGCCAAGTCCGTAAGCTAGGTGTCGTGGACGGTAGAATTTGGTAGCAAAAGTAGGAACTACTTGAAATTATTGTCTGGCAGTCCTTACTTGAATTAAAAACAGATAACACACACTAATACAGCCATCACAATTAACACCGGTTATCAGACAGATTCTACACACACCCAAAGTACACGGGGCTACATGACCGCGTTGTCGCAGCCCCTAAACTAAGGAACCAACTAACCAACCATAAAATATGTAAAAAAAAGTCCTCTCGGCACGCCGGAAGGCGGAGGTAGATTTCACCGGACAAACTTGGGGATAGGCGAAAATAGGCAGAATATGCAGGTTTTCGTAGAAGGATCAGACCTCATTTATTGCGAGAATGTATTTTATAATTGGAGCTTAATTAACTTTGTTTTTCGTCATTTTATGTTTATTTTAAATATTTAATTGTCTTATGGGAACGGTAACCTTCTTGTCATTTGGGGTCCATTTTTGTACTTGTGGTCACACTGTCCTTATGCAAGGTTTCGACACTGATGTGTAACTATGTAACGGTCTGTTACTTCTTCACGCAAAATTATATCTCCCGCAGAGATTTTGGTTGGTTCCTCAGTTTAGGGGCTGCGACAACGCGGTCATATTACCCCGTGTACTTTGGGATGGCTGTATTAGTCTGTAATTCAGGTAAGGACTGCAGACGGTCAATTTCAAGCAGTAGTTCCTAATGTTGCTACCAGGTACTACCGTCAACGACACCTAGCTGTGAACTTGGCTACTAGATGCCACCCCAACCAGCAACTCGCAACGAACTTTGGAACTTCCCCTCCAAAGGAAAGCATGCTGAGGGATTTTAGCGCTCTTAGAAAATCCGACGACTTCGGCCGGCTTTGAAACCGCGACCTTGGGCATAGACATTCAGCATGCTACCAGTTACGTCACCGAAGTCGCTTCACACTTAGTCAGATGGAAATACTGAATCTGATCTCGTGCAAGTGCGTTGTCATGGCAACGTCTGATGGCTCATCCCTCATCAATTTAGTAGTGTTGCCATGGCAACCTCTGATAGCTCTTGGCATTTTCTTATAATTCCGAAATCATTTTTAGCCTATTTTCAATTTTGAAAAAATAGGCTTATGAGATCACCTTTTGTCCGTGTGTGTGTGCGTGTGTGTGTGTGTGTGTGTGTGTGTGTGTGCGTGTGTGTGATTCGTGTGTGTGTGTCCCCCCCTAATAAAATCGAAACGGCTGGAGCGATTTCAATGAAACTCGGGAAGTTCATAGCACTATTCCCGGCGACCTCGACCGTGCCCTTCAAATTTTGTTACGTCTCTCCAATCCAACATGGCGGCTGTGCGAAATATTTCACTAGCATTCAATATCTCCGAAACTATTACCGATATCGCCCTGAAATTGTGTACGGTGATAAAGGGCACTACTAGAAGTTCACCTATGAGACTTTCAAAAACCTGGTGACTACAAAACCAACATGGCGGCCAAGCGAAGTTGAGATATTTAAATAGACTTTTCTCGCGATGTAACTATCTAAATGTAATGAAACTTGGTACAGCAAATGTTTATACACATTGTAATGCACTAGAGTCTAATTTAGTTCAATTGTTTACATAACCTCAAAATGGCGGGTGTGCGAAATATTTCACTGACATTCTATATCTCCGAAACTATTACAGATATCACCCTGCAATTTTGTACGGTGATAAAGGGTACTGATACAGGTATACCTATGTATATTTCATAAACCTGTAAAGTACGAAACGAACATGGCGACCAAGCGAATTTAAAATATTTTAATAGACTTTTCTCGTGATTCAACTCTCTGAGCGCAGTGAAATGTGGTACAGTAATTGATTTTGCAGATTGTAATGCACTGCCATCTAATTTAATTCAATTGCTTACATAACCTCAAGATGGCGGCTGTGCGAAATTTTAAAATTAAGTTTTAATTTCTTGTGTCGTAATCATGCGATCGAAGTGAAAGTTTGAATAATTAACCTAGGCAATAATTGTCCTTGAATGGTACATAACTCTATGGCCTATACACATAACACTCCTAAATGGTGAGCTCCCGAAATATTTAGACGGTTCTCGATATCTATGAATCTTTTATAGCAACCAAACTGAATTTTTTAATGTTCATAGAGACTATGAACATATGTTCACCTATAGGACTTTCAGGAACCTGGTGAGCACAAATCCAACACGGCGGCGACGCGAAGTATAAATATTTAAATGGACGTTTCTCGCGAATTAACTATCCGAGTGCCGTGAAACGTTGCACGTTAAATGCTTATACAAATGTTGATCCACTGGCATCTAATTTATTTCAATGGTTTGCATTATCACAAGATGGCTGCTGTGCGTAATTTTAAAATCTCGTTTTTACTTCTTGTTGTCTAATCATGCGATTGAAGTTTGAATACCACACGTACACAATAATCTTAATGTAATAGTACAAAAGTAAAAATCCAACCTGGCGACCATCTGAAATATTTAGACGGTTCTCAATATCTACGAATCTGTTACAGCAATTAAACTGAAATTTTGTATGTTGATTGTGGCAGTTAACATAAGTAGGATATATGAAAATAGGCTGTATAGTTCTTCACGGAACTACTTGTTCTCATACCTTGGCGTAATGGTGGGCCATATCAAAAATTCTTTCAGACAAAAGTTTTAGGTAATTATTAGGGAAATATTGTCCATTTTGTACGGTTTTGATATTGTGCCTATTAAGAGAGATATGATTAATGTTTCCCGAAAAAAACACTATTTCCCACCCCTTTGGTCAATGGTTGGTGCTACAAAAAAACGCTTCAAACATAAATTTTTGGGCTTTATCCGACACACAGTATGAACGTTGAACGGATTCGATATTTCACATATTAAGAGAGTTATAGTAATATTTCACTTTTTCGAAAAAAGCCCCCCATTTTCACCCCCTTCGACCGATTTAGCCCAGTAACGAACTCGACCGAGATTTTATAGGCATACATATTCGGTAAAAAAATCAAAGTGATTGATGCAAAATTACGGCAGTTATCGTGTCCACAAGAAACTGATATATATATATATATATATATTATGAACCCTTGCAAAGAAGCTTATGAGACTCAGTTTCGGGGGGTGTAACAGTCCATATCGTAAGTTGTTGTTAAAGCGCTTCATTAACATGCAGGGTAACATATAACAAAATAACATGCAGGAAAAAGTGAAGCCAGGGTTATAACAAATGAATTTAATGACAGATCAGCTATCTACAAAATGAATTAAACAAACAAAACTCCCATAATGACTCCCACTGAATAAATTAAATTGCCAAAACTAGGCCAAATCTCAGGAGAGATTATTACTCGGACCAAATGTCCCAAAAATCAACAATAATGACAATGTATGCGCGTGTGCTGTTCTACATGCTTCACGATGAGTACAATTGAATGCATGATTCGTCATCATCCGGATAAACTTTCAGAAGACGAATCCACATTACTTAGAGCTAGACAGACGCGGGGAACAACTATACACAACTTAAAACTAAACCGACACTTCCTATACTAAAATAAACAACAAAAATTCCCGCATGAAATTGGAATCAAAACTGCCGTAGCAAAACATTTACTGCCTAAAATTAGGACTTCTCACAAATCAACACAAGTAAGTTAACACGTGACCAACAAAAGAAATACACATATGACCGCCGTCATTTTTACAAGTAAATACAACTACACCACACGGGTGTCACACAGACTAACTTACATGAACTGAGTCATAGACAAATCACTAGGCTCAAAGCCAACATTTACATCATTAACACAATATTCCATCCATACGACATGCAATAATCCGTCACAAACTTGGTGAACTCCCCAATTAATTATGGTTCAAATAACCATCACAAAAGAACAGGTTTGCTAATGATAGCTTAAAGTGGCCAGTCGGACAACAGGACTGCCTAACAAAATAAGTCACCAAGGCTAGACGGGCGGTACGTGGAAATCTGCATATCTGTCAACCCACGTGTCAATATAACCTCGACCTCCCAAGGCACGGGATCGAGTCTCGAAGAAGCGTGTCCCAAAGCACAATATATACGTGTGTGTGTGTCAGAACAAAATATCTCAGCATTTCCCCTAGGAAATCCAAGAATCAGCATTGGACAAGGTACAGTGGTCTCCTCGGAGCACCCTGCCTTTCCATCAAAAATACAACAACAACAACAAATATGAGGGCGGTAGGACCTCTACCCCTCTTCACGTAGAATCAAAAACCACACCTGACACGATAACACACACAGAATCACACGTATGGGTTTGACAGACCCTGAAATAAAATGACATAAATATTTTCCACCAGCTGGCTCCTCCGTTCTAGACCGTGACTATCGAACCTGAAAAGGTCTCAAAAAAATCTAAAAAAATTTAGAACTAAGGTGTTCTACAATTACATCTTAATTTGTTGCGCTCGGCAACCCTAATATGAGTAATAACCTGTTCAGCGAACATCTTACAGTATTACCTCCCTTTCCTATCAAAAATATGAACTTTAATAAAGCACCACCTATCGAATGTAACGGGTTTCGCATTCGCATGGATAAAATCTGGTACACGCGCCGTGTACACTAAATATGACTCCAAAGAAAAATACACAACAAACAACTTTGGCCACGCGCCAACGTACATTTAAAAACATTAGTGTCGGTGCAAGAAAAACAATCTAAACAAGAAAAAGAATAAAATGAACTATTTACAAAGTTCCCCCGCCATATCTAACTACATATTGAGTAAATCAATTTTTGTACATCACCGTATCAGCTTGTAGAACATATAACTTCCATCTCGGCCCATTTCCCCACGGGAAATTAGCCCTCCATCGTCGAATCCATAGAAGCGTTGGACATCACTCCGGCTCCTGACCAAACGTCGGACATCTTGGCGTAGTCTCTTGGACAGAAATGTTCAAAGTTAATATAAATTGCCTGGCTATAATCGCTGTGAGTTACTACTTTCACCCACGATTGTCCTATGCGATTAATCAACGAAAACTTTCCCTAGCTTAGCATTCGCTTACACACGCACAATATATCACTTGAAAAATACAATAAATATTTACATGAATTATACACTTCAAACACATCGTCACTGGCTTGAAAAACAAGTTTTAAATATGACTGTCTCGCAGTCCTTATCTCGCTAGATAATCTCTACTGCTCTGCGTGGACCTTTGCTCGTGTTGAGCACTAATTGAAATGTTACTTAAAGTCTTGCCCATAAGAGCTGAAAATAGTTGCCTTTAGAATAATTCTTAAGAGCGTAAAATCACCAAGCAAACTGGCGTGAACCTAGCTCACCAGAGCTCAAAACAGTTGTCTTCGAAACAGCATCTCCTCGATCAATTTATTGGAAAGTGACAGAATGAGGTGGAGTGGGGAGAATTAAGAAAAAAATTATAGAGTTTTTATCTCACACACATGGGACTAGTGTCAATCTTCATCATTTAATTCAACCGTCTCAGCGCGCTCATGCGGAAATATTTCGGATCGGCGGTTCTTTAGATAATCAATTCCGCGCGCTTTTTACCAGGGACGCTACCCATCGCGTGGTTTTGGCATGGTCTCATCTGATTGGGCGATTCAATCGTAGGTCGGTTGCAACTAACTCGTGACCCTTCCCTCATGACTCCAATTTTGGTGCATGTCGTTACACAATTTGACCTTGAACTCGGCTTACCCGGTCGTCTTCAAGAATAGCTGCCAAGCTCTGCTTCTGTGGTAATCATTGCAACACACTAACTTGCCTTCCTCTTTGTCGACTTCCACATGCACTGCCTGGGCCGCAGTAATAATAATAATAAATCATGAATACTTATTTATCGCAGATTAATAAGGGTTCAATATATATATATACATACATACATAAATTATATATAAACTTTTGAACTGACGGTGGTTTTGGGGTCTGGGGGATGTGAAACGCGAAGATATGTCGAAATTTTCCGGAAGTCGAAACATGGGACCCATTACAATAGTTAGCTTTCTAATGAAATCTACCTAAAAAGAAGAAAATAAGTTCAATGGTTATTTATCGTAATATTCCTGCAGAACACAGTTTCTTGTTTTGCTTTTGAATCAAGCTCAAAATGTTGCCATGTCTTCTACTCATTATGATTAATGGTATATCTGAGGAAAAAAAACCACAGAAACTTAACACTCATGATCACAACTTAAAACGAACAATCTTCACTAACTTGCTGTCTCCTTATGGTGCGGATCCAGCCGACCGATCAGGGGGTACCAAAATATGGAGGTTGACTAATTCTATGGGACGATATTTGTAATGATGATGATTATCATTCTCAGTCATTGAAATATTTCTAGCCAGACTGTAGAAAAATAGTCGTGTGTTAATCTCAAACATCTCATTTCGTTTGGCTGTCACTCGAAGGTCTTAGTTCGATTCCCAGCTTTGCCAAAAATTTCAATTCTGGCATGATGGCTGGAACGGGGCTCACACAGCCCCGTGAAGCAAAACTAAGAAGATCTGAGTTCAATTCCCACTTCAGCCATCCTGGAAGTGGCTTTCAACTTCTCCTCCAAGTAAATGACTGGCCACGGCCACCTACTTCCAAATCCTCAACTGAATTACAGATACACACACTACTACAGTCATCTCAATAACACAGGTTATCAGATAAAATTACACACACCCAAGTACACGGGGCTAAATAACCACGTGTCCAAACCCCTCAAACGAAATATAATCAACCCTTATTTTGTATCGCAGTTGGTAAGGCTCTCTCCCAGTGCCCATGGTTGTCGGACCGAATCCTGGCATAGTCGGTTGGCAATTGGGATGCTTACATTCGAGACATATTTATCTGTAGATTTTCTGGAACGATTAAGAAGCCTTCCATGGAAAAATCTTGGAATCGTGCCGCCTCTGAAATCACGGCAATAAATGCCATCTTCTCCTGTAGAACATTAATATAAATACTGAAATATTAATAATAATAATATATTTTTTTACAGAGATTGTCTTCTAGAAGTAGCCTATCCGACACGCCCTCTCGGCAGGCGTAGCTCAAGGAGAGAGTGCGAGGCTCTGAAACTGGACTTCGGAATCGCAAGTGAGGCGGAAGAGACAGTTGATATCAAATCTCCTCAGCAGGGTTGGAACCAGATTGGTAACATCTGAAACATGTTACAAGAGCCGAACCTGACCTGGATGCAGACGTTCGTCAACGAGCTGCCCGACATGGACTTGGTCACAATATAATTTTTATCTTTCTCTTTCTATATTAATTTCAATTCCTAGGGGAGAAGAGCTAGCATGTTTTCGATGTAGGCCTATAGTGCTCGTGCTATAATTCTGCCAGTGTGCTACGTCGCTACTTCGCGGAAAAATATATTGACTCTACTAACCTCCGCGAAAACAGTTTTCATAAAGGCCAAATAATTATTATTATTATTAAAAATATACCGACAGTAGTGGCTACGCGCGCTAAAGCGCAGCGTTAGGTCAAGGGGCAGGGGGTGTCAACCAGATAGGGATTATTTGGCACCATCGGTGTAGTAGCGCGGCCAGTCGTATGGTGCGCTGTATATCGTCGTGCCAACATATGCATGATACACGTTGTAATTAAATTGCAAACATATCCCCATATTTAGTCAATAAATATACACATAATTCCTAATTGACATTTCCTTGCAATTTTCTTGCTCACAGACGATAATTACGGCACTTATCATTAAATAAACAATATTTTTGTCGGTTGGCGGCATTGCCTTCCTGCGAACTACTTCTGTTCAAACATGGCGGTGTATTTACATTTTCTGTACATTACAGCAATATTTCTTCCCGAGAGTTTTCGATTGATTTCGCCTTAAATAGGGGACGATAACCTTGATGGTAGGCCCCTTACAGCAACAATTATAAATATCAATCGCCTTAAATACATGTGTTTCTTGATGTTCTGTGAAAAAGAAGTGCCGTAATCTTGGCGTTTTCAATTGGATGTAACCTGTAAACCAGTACCGGTATTTCCATTTCTGAGGTAAGAACCGATAATGCATTATGTATTATTCAATTGATTTCGTAAGAGAGTGCTGATATTATCGATAGGATTCTTATGAGAGCCATGCATTATTATTTGTGGACTTCCGTAGTCGTAGAAAGCTAGATTTAATTACTTTAATTTAATTTTGTTGTTGTTAGATTTTGTATTTCATGGTTTCTGTACCTCATTCTGTATATTTTGTATGTAGGTTATGGAAAATCATCACTCAGAATCTTGTGTTCTTGGCTGCAAAAGTAGAGGTTGGAGATACGCTCCTTTCATCGCTTCTCAGTTGATGACTCAAGGTATGTATCAATAATTAGGCTATTCTGTAATTATTTAGTCAGGTTCCTTTGATGGCACTATTTAAATTAAATTTAAAGTGATGATCCTCACGTCCTACATGGAGTAATCGCCACTGGGAGGGAGTATGGAAAAACAACGCTCAGGACAGCTTCTGTCAGTGCGGGGAATCAAATCTCAAATCTCCAACCTCCAGAGTTGCTGCAGCCCCCCATTGGGGGCGCTATGCTCCCAGTTTATATCTTGGTTTAGAGTTCCCACATTTCTATACTCACGGCAGTGTCCACATGAAAACTCCACAAACAATTCGATCTTGAAAAGGAAGCGTGCTAAAGCTTGATAATGTGACGTATCTTGTTCTGCCCCGCGCTCTGAGTACTATACCGCTATTGTGTGTTCAGAAACAGTCAGCAATGCTGTGATCATCCTACAGTCAGCTCTCAGCTGTAACTGTCTAAAAAGAAAATTAATTGTTTTGTAAAATAGTCTTTGGGACAACCTTGCGCGCCCCCTCGATAACCTCTGTCTCGCTGTCACTGGCAGTACTGTAGTTCTACATCTCAGCCCTAGATAGGTAAAGTGTGACCTTCACCGCCCGGAGTAGAATGCACTGTTTTATTAATTCATTCATTAATTTTGTACACTTGAATTAATCGTACAGCATGTGGGCTGTAACATGTAGGCCTACAATGACCACGATGCGACTAACATAACCTAATCAATTTGTAAGCGACTTGAAGTGTTCGAAACTTGTAATTACTGTCTAATCAGGCCTTCTTACTCGGCCAATCCGACACCTGCCATGTTTTAAGTATTCTTTTAGTAAGATCTCTTGATCCAAAACCTTGACCTAATGAAACTAGGCCTAGTTATTTTTATTGGATGATGTGTGTAGGCCTAATATGTGGTTCAATTTTCTTTTATGTGTGGGGTGAGGTATACCTCCCACCTACACCCACTCCCCAAATATCAAGCTGGAGGAATTTTGGGTATTAGTGACGCATGTGGACTCACATGTGGATTAGTTACATTAATCACTGGATTAAAATTTTAGTTATTTATTAATAGGTGAGGGAGGCAGTCCTATGGGATGGATCAATCATAGATGTCCATTACATTAATAAATAGCTTCTGTGTTTTACTAAAATAAAGGTAGCGCTAAATGAACATAGAACGAGCGATAACATTCTCTATAATAGATGAATTAGCCAAAATACCTTATGAAACGATGAGAAATAAATCGGGGAGCGATGTTTTAATAGATGTTTCCACCTCCGCCGTCTGTGACCCACCCAGCCATCCCAAATAGGATCAGAGCATATAGGCTATAGGCTAGCGAAAATTACAGCTGTGGGTGCCATTGTTCAAATCAATCATCTTCAAAACAATACCATAACAGTACTGCCAAACAAAGAAGTGGTCAGTTTAGTCTCTAGTGCGCAGCACTCAGTTCACTGCTCTTAATTAGGCTAGTGTGTGAAATATTTTCACTTCTCTGCAATGATTTTTTTTCCCACGGCCGAAATGAGTTATTTTTGTTATATGTTCTGTGATTATTATGCAGTATATCGCTCCGCTGTAATAAATATGTATAATTTTTTCGTACAACTTTGGTTTTGATAATGGTTACAGCTTAACGCATCCCGATGAACTTCCTTTTTTAATCAACAGTGATTTTGTATCCCAGTTCTTTTTATCAACAGTGATTTTGTATCTCACATGTTGGCAGCAATGTGTGCGCCTCGGTGCGTGCCGCTAGAGTGAGCCTTGATGACAGTTGAACAAGATGCAAGCGGTGTCAAAACATGGCAGCCGTTTTTAAAATATCAATAAATAGAAAAACATATTTACGTACTTTAGCACATAATGAGGTTCGGTAGCGACCAGGGTTCCTAATTTCATTATGTAATATCGCCCAAAGGTGAAACAAGGACACAAGGTATGTAAAAGTTACATTCATGTCTGCTGCAAGTGTATAATCCGCGTTCCACTTACATTCAGAATTAAGGTAGCACTGAATGAAAGTAGAACGAGCGATAACATTCTCTATAAGGGGCCGATTATATTCTTGGTAATTAGTGTCAATGATTTTCTGTAACAGCGAGATAGATACAAGACAAATATATTTGGTTTATTGTATGCCAATGTAATGGTTGATATAGGCTAGCTAGTATATTTATTCACACATGTTACTTTACCTACGTATTAATTCTGAATGAAAGTAGAACGCAGCTTATACACTTTCATCAGACATGAATGTGACTTTTACATACCTTGTCTCCTTGCTTCATCTTCTGGGCGATATTACATAGGCCTATTGAAATTAGGAACCCTGGTCACTACTGCACATCATATATATATATGTGCTAAAGTACAGGGTGCCAGGAAAATTTCTCCACAGTGGCTACGTGCAGAAGTGAGAGGTTGCGTCAGCAGTTTAGTTCACTGCACGGTGTCCCTGATAGGACGAAGGCCACATGCGTGGGCTGTGGGCTGTCGAAATCGTCAGTGCGTATAGTTAGATTATTGGAAGATTGCAACAGTATGTTATGAATGGCTGGGTGAGTATAAAGTTTACTGTTTGTTATGATACAAGCGACAGCCGTGCTACCAACGTAACTGGTGACGTAATCTCTCGCAGCAGCTTGTAGGCACTGCGGACAACATTCCCTGGCGCCCAGTGTGTAAATATGTGTTTCTATATTTTGCTCTTTTAAGAACAGCTGCCATGTTCCGACAGCGCTTGCATTTCATTCAACTGTCAACAAGGTTCACTCTAGCGGCACACACTGAGGCGCACAAATTGTTGCCAACATGTGGGATACAAAATCACTGTTGATAAAAAAAAGTGGCATACAAAATCACTGTTGATAAAATAATCATTGATCTGGACGCGTTAGGCTGTAACCATTGTCAAAAACCATTGGATTGGACGAAACGAAGGTTAGAATGGTCAGGTGTTCGCGAGGTTGATAGTACTGTTTTGATGATAGTTGATGTGAACAATGGCAGCCACAGCTGTAATTTTGCCTATATAAGTCGTGATTCTTTTTGGGATGGCTGGATGGGTCACAGAGAGCGGTGCTGGCCAGCACGTGCGTACTTTCATTCTCCCGCTCTTTTCCTCATGCTCATAATATCATTAGCACCGTTATTACATTTATTACATTCTTACTCAGATGGTTTTCAAAAATCTTAAACAAACCAATGCTTAAATCTGTTCGGTGCAAACTGTAAAATAAAATAATAGCCCGTCAAATTGAGGAGAGGCCTAAATTATGGTAATGAATAGCAATAACAATATTACGAATACTATCATAAAGCAAAAATGATCAAAGCGAAACGACAACACGTGATTGTTTCCGTGATATTTAGTTATTTATATTTCCTGTAGAATAAGTTTCAAGTCACAAGTAACACACAATTGTATTACAAAATATAGGCTCATTGTGTAGACTATTAAGTCACCCTTTAGAAGACAGAAGCTAATCACAGTAGTCTTACTAATTACAAGAGCAGAGGCGGTAGCCTACGCTCCTGCGCGCGACTGAATGGAATTAATGGTTCGCCTGATGCTCGGAACTGACACTAACACTGCTACATACATAAATAACGGTCTCTAATGAATTATAACTTTAAGTATAAAGTATAAATAAGTATAAATCCTACACGAAAAAGTAATTAACGAATTAAATCAAACAATTATAACTCATAAAAACAACAGATTATGAAACGCAGCAAGGTGAGTGTGCACTGGAGGCAACCGAACAAGCGACTGATCGGCAACAACCACGTGGTGAAATAGCATCATTGAAATTGGCAGCGCTGTATAGTTTCCATGGCAACAAGCCATGCGAGCGATCTAGTCGTCAGCTGTTTTTGCCCAGTGGCGCTGAACTGTCAGATTCCAACTCTGGAAAATACACCTATAGGTAATGAGTTATTGTTCTTTCAAGGGGTGGAACTACGAGGTCATCTGCCTCTTATGGAGAATGTTATCACTCGTTCTACTTTCATTCAGTGCTACCATAATACCACCTTGTGGTGTGGTAGCTGCCACTACTGAGGTCCTGGGCTAGTTTCCAAGTAATTTAATTCTAGTCTGAGGGTTGGAACGACTCACAATCAGCTTCGTGAGCCAGAACTGAGAAGAGGTAGGTTCAATTCTCACCTCGGCCATCCAAGAAGTGGTTTTCCGTGGTTTCCCCACTTCCACTCCAGGCTAATGCTGGGATTGATCCTAACTTAAGGCAATGGCTGCCTCCTTTCCACTCGTCATCTGAATTACAAAAAGTAGGCTATACTGCTCGGGTCCATTTTCCATGTTCTATGAACTTGCGGGGTGAGGTGAAAGAGCAGGGGAGGGTCAGGCGAGAAGAGAAGGATCTGTCAACAGCCCACCGTGATATCTGGTATTCCTTTCTATTCCAATAATGCTAACTAGGGCTGTTGCTCAAACCACTGTGGTGTTAGGAATGAGTGAGTGAGTCACCGACCAATGTATTTGGTTCTGTACTATGCACGGACCAAGGAACCTCATCACTCGTCAACACCACTACGATGCACATTTCACTCAGGTTCACGCAGCTTAGACCCGAGCAGTACACACTACTACAGATACTACAATAACACAGATTACCATACAAATCCTACATACTTCCAAATACATGGGGCTAAATGAATTAATATCAACAACACAATGATTCTACAATAATAGATTTTTTTAAAATGTAGTTAAAGTAGGTGCAACCATACACATGTCAGCAAATTCAAGTTCTCCATTTGAAGCATTACATATTTCATTAAGTTTACTGTTTCAACATACAAACTTGCATGTGTTGTAGGAATTTGCTGTTCGTCAGTGTTAGCCATGGCATAAAGGAGGGAAGAGGTTTATTATCCTGTGCTATAGCCTACTGTTATGCCTTGGCAAGAAAGAAGAAAGGAACATGCCTCAACATGTACTTTTAGGAGGACCAGATTTGATTTCTGTATTTTTGCTAAGTGTGATCTTGGCCCTCGCTGTTATTTTTCTTCGTTGACAACTTTTTAAATAAAACATGATGATTTCTAGCAGTATTGAGTGTTTTTCTTGTTTTTCAATGAAAGTCCTATTTCTCCTTTCCCCTTCACAGGATGTCCCAGAATTTACTGTATTAGTGTGCGATGATTTCTTTGATGTACTTACTGTATTTCACCCTGTAAAAATTGGTGAACTGGATATATTTTAAAGGGAATATGAAATGAACTACTGTATAGAGATTTTGTATTATCCAATTATTTTTCTGAAATTTCAGTCTCCCAATGAATTTGGCACTAAGTGCACCAACAATTTTAGTATGATCTGGTTACACCACCTGTTTACTTAGCATTCTCTCTTAACATTTTACTGTTATTGCTAACAGCATCAAGCATTTTAAGATATGAATATTCTCCCTTCCCAGTACTTTTCCTTTGCAGTTTATTCTAATAACTAATTGGTTATAGGCCTAATTAGGCCTAATGTGGTTAATTGGAAGGGACCTTTTTTAAGGTGAGTAATAATATGCTGCAGGCCTTTTAGTAGCCTAATTCTTGTCACCAATGCAATATGCTCCAATTGCAACTGAAAGAAATGTAAACATGTAAATTATTGATGAGGTCATGTCCTAAAATAGGGGCAGATGACCTCGTAGTTCCGCCCCTTAAAACAACAATAACTAACTAACATGTCCTAAATGCTGTGATAGTTCATTTCAGAGTTCTGGAATTCACAATTTCCCACTAAGGTATTATTTAAAAGAAAAACTGTTATTGGTATTTTGAATGTGATTTATTTATTGTAGATCATAATGATTATCTCCACACTTAAAAACGTGCTATAAGTATTGGGAAGATTGTGATTTTCGGAACATTGAAGTGGGCAGAGCATTTAGGACGAGAATATTTAGCGGAACAAGGGGAAGGGGTGGGGTAGGCTACCCACACGGCCGTGCTGCACGTCAACTAGTACCGCGGTCAATCACCAGACAGCGCTAAAGTCTTAGGTGCCAAATATTAACATGGCTGTCGGCTATCTGTAGTAGTAGGTAATCTGTGTCAAGGGGCCAAGCTCTCTGCTGACTCGGTAGACGCGTGGGTTCGAGCCCCACCCTCGGCTGTCCTTGAAATGGTTTTCCGTGGTTTCCCATTTTCAACACCAGGCAAATGCTGGGACAGTACCTTCTGACAGGCCACGGCCGCTTCCTTCCACAACCTTGCCCAGTTTCATTCATCTTCATAAATTCCATCTCTCATCTCGACGCGCAGGTCGCCCACGGGCGTCGACTAGAAAGACCTGCACTCGGCCTCTCAGGAGGCTATACGAGAAAAAAAAATATTATTAATATATCACCGTTATTCTCAGATCATGTTGTTGTTGTTTCTTATGGCTAACCCGGATTCCAATCCATCAGCTTTCTTGCGTTCCAATAGAGTTGTGTGAGGTTTCCTGAAGTTCTAGCAGTCACATCAAGTTTGTTGCAATGTAGAAGGTGCCCCTTATCCATTTTACTTCCAGGTTCGTGACAAAGTGTGCATTTTTCAGATCTGAGGATGTTGATTCGTTTCAGATGAGCTGCAAGGCAGTCATGGCCAGTGTTCAGTCTGAAGAAGGCTACAGCTTCTCTTCTTGGTATTAATTCATATTGATCCCATTTAGCATCAATGTCCTTCCATAATTTGGATTGTGCTGTTTTCTTTGCCATTTCTTCATACCTGTTTTGATAGGATTTTTTAAAATCCTTTTTGCTGACATAAAATCAGTCTGACTGACAGGTTGTTGTAGTGTGGTACCTTTTTTTGCTAATCTGTCTGCCTCTTCATTACCTGCTATTCCAACATGAGAACGGATCCACTGAAATGAGATCTGTTTGTGGAGTCTTTAAAGGATTTTTATCATACAAACAATGTGTTTCAGTTCTTTATTTTGAGGCTTATAATTTGACGAGACGGCTTGGATGGCTGCTTTTGAATCTGTAATGATAACACATTTTTGATAATCATTGTTTCTGCCTAATAATTAGGGCCCGGATGTTGATGCATTTCATCTTTTTACTGAGCTGTCTAAAACAATGCTGAAGTACATAGAAACTTCGGACGGGCCATCCTGTCTTCAAATATCATCATCATCATCATCATCATCATTTCCCCTTATCCAGCTCCTGCCGGGTCGGGGTATTTATGGCACTTCTCCACTTTCCTCTTTCCTTCCACAATTCTTCTTCCACGATCTTGTCCCAGTCCAGATTCCTTTTTCTCACACTGTTCTTCACTGAATCGATCCACCTTGTTCTAGGTCTTCCCCTTGCTCTCTTACCCTTGAACTTGGCCTCCAGCATCTGTCTTGGTATTCTATTTTCCTCCATCCTCTTTACATGTCCAAACCACCTTAGTTTATTCTTCTCAATTCTCTCATTTAGTTTTCCCATCCCAACTTCCTTCCTAACATCTTCATTCCTCACTCTGTCTTTCCTTGTCTTTCCTATCATACTTCGTAGGAATTTCATTTCACTGGCTTGGATTCTACTCTCTTGCCTGCTCGTCAGGGTCCAAGTATCAGATGCATAAGTTAATATGAGTACATAGTACATTTTATACATTACCTCCTTGCTTTTCCTTGGTACTTCCTTATCCCAAACAAGTTTTCTTACACTTTGATAGAATGCATTGCTCTGCTGTACCCTCCTGCCAATCTCCATGTCCAACCTACCAGTTTGCATCAATTCACTTCCTAGGTATTTGAACGTGTCCACAATTTCCAAACTCTGACTTCCAATTTTCACAGTGCCCTTTCCTTGACTTTCCCCTCTTGTCATCACCATGGTCTTGCTTTTATCTATACTGATTTTCAGGCCATACTTCTGAATATTTTCGTTTAGTGCATCTAGTTGTTTTTGCACTTCTTCGGTGTTCCTTCCCCAGACCACAATATCGTCTGCAAATAATAGTAGCTTCATTTCTTTATGTCCATATGCTTCCTTTGTTTCCTTTACAATTTCATCCATCACCATTATGAACAAGAGAGGTGACAGCACCCTCCCCTGTCTTAGTCCAGTCTTGTTCCTAAACCAGTCTGTCTTTCCAACTGGGGTCAGTACCCTGCTAACACAGTTGTTGTACATTGCTTGCACCATTTCCAACATTTCTCTTCCCAGTCTCTTCTTAACCATGGTTTCCCATACCTTCTCTCTGGGGACACTATCATATGCCTATTCCAGATCTATGAAAGTCATGATCAAATCCTCTCCATATTCCCACTTCTTTTCCATCACCTGCCTCAAGCTAAAGATTGGGTCCACTGTGGATCTTCCACTCCTGAAGCCATACTGTTCCTCTTGCAACTCTCCTTCCACCTTTCTTCTCATTCTTCTTTCTAATATCCTTTCCAGTATTTTTACTATCTGTGATAGCAAAAATACTGTCTTCAAATATGTCATTTTTATTTTGCATCTTTTAGCATTTTTTGCTACTTTTCCATTTTAAGAGCATTTTTTAAGTTTGGTAGATTTTTTGGTCTTATTTTAGAGAAATCGGCCTTTTGAGGTCATTTTTTTCCAATCTAGTCATGCCACAGCTTTATATGAGGGAGTTACGTCTCTCAGAATTAAGAAGAAGTTAGTAGCTGATACAAGATAATTTGAAATATTGGAATATTGATTCCATTTCCTTAATCAACCGGGTGGAAACTAGTCTTAGCAACAATCGTGGCGAAATTGCTGCGGGTATTGCATCAAAACTGAAAAAAACTGCCGGACAAAAACACTGGTTATAAAACATTATGCAAAATCTCTGACATTCTTTCTGGTGAAAACTACTGCACGGATGGGATTGAGGAGGATTTAGCAGCATACGACCTTCCTCACTTCAAGTACGCTCCGATCGCATCAGTTGATGTTGAACGCAGCTTTTCGAGATATAAAAACTTGTTCGCCAATAACCTCAGATAGTTTACATTTGACAACATCAGAATGACATTCGTAGTGCAGTGCAACTCAGACTAAAGTGAACATAAACCTTTTGTTCAGTACTAGAAATCTATTTTGATTGACTTTTCAGTTTGATCAAGATGTCATTTTTGAATTATTGGTGATTTTATTATTATAAGATCATGTTCTCCATTTTATACTGAATTTTTCGATTTTTTGAAATATTAGTGATTTTATTATTATAAGATCATTTTCTCCATTTTATAGTGCATTTTTCGATTTTTTGAAATATTGGTGAGTTTATTATTATAAGATCATTTTCTCCATTTTATAGTGCATTTTTCGATTTTTTGAAATATTGGCGAGTTTATTATTATAAGATCATTTTCTCCATTTTATACTGCATTTTTCGATTTTTTGAAATATTGGTGAGTTTATTATTTTAAGATCATGTTCTCCATTTTATACTGCATTTTTCGATTTTTTGAAATATTGGTGAGTTTATTATTATAAGATCATTTTCTCCATTTTATACTGCATTTTTTGATTTTTTGAAATATTGGTGAGTTTATTATTATAAGATCATTTTCTCCATTTTATAGTGCATTTTTCGATTTTTTGAAATATTGGTGAGTTTATTATTATAAGATCATTTTCTCCATTTTATACTGCATTTTTCGATTTTTTGAAATATTGGTGAGTTTATTATTATAAGATCATTTTCTCCATTTTATAGTGTATTTTTCGAATTTTTAGGACATTTATTACAGTCATTTTTGAAAATGTTAAGTACATTTTTTAAACTTTTTTACGGCATCAACATCCGGACCCTACTAATAACTGTTGTAGTGAATGTGAAATTGCTTTTATCTCAGCATCATTGTCTGGTAAAATACAAAGCAATTATGCAGATTACATTGAATCAAATGCTATAATAAAGGAATGGAAGTGTGAAAGGCATGGTTCAATACCTATCAGCAGGCATCTAAGAAATTTAGACGCTATACTATTTGCTGATGATGTTGCATTGGTAGCAGCATCTGAAGATGATCTGCAGTGGTCAGTATTCAACCTCCAGAAAGTGGTATCAAAATTCAGCATGTGCATTTCTACTGAAAATACTAAAGTAATGGCCTTTAAAGGTAAGGACCCTATCCCCAGTAAAATTTGTCTGGATGGTAAAATTTTAGAAAGAGTTAACGAATTCAAGTATTTAGGATATAATTTATCTTTTCAAGAAGAACGAGACATAACTGCAAAAATAACTAATTATACCAGAACAACAGGAATCATCAATCACGTCATGAAGCCATCTCTTGTCCAAAGGCATACACGCTTGCGTTTGTATAACACATTAGCCAGACCAACCCAGTGCTATGGCAGCGAGGCATGGACAATAAGATCTCAGGACATCTCCAGACTCAAAGCACGTGAAATGACCTTTATGCGCCGAACAGCAGGCTATACTAAATGGGATCATAAGATAAACGAGGATGTGCTGAAGGAACTAAAAGTGAAACCAATAACTACATACATTTGTCACTACCAAGAGAACTGGAAGCGTCATGTCCAAAGGATGGAACCTGGAAGATTACCTAAGGAGATCCTTCGCTACCAGCCACGGAGAAATAGATCGATAGGACGTCCGATGAAGAGATGGAGGGAAAGTGCAAGACCATAACGGGACATTTGGCCCAATACTTGGAAGGAAGATGATGATGACTTTGAATCAAAGTATAATCATCGACTTAATTTAGATCACTGCCAATGAAATTACTAACTATCCTAGTTGTACGGTAGCTAATATCACTGCCTTCTGTATTCATTTATACGGGTGAGTGTCCAGATCAAGCTCTTTCGGTCCTTGCAGACGATGTTTGGGATCGACACCAATGCTTGAGATGACTATTGGTACAATTCGAACTCTCTTGACCTGCCATTCCTTCCTGATATAGCTCCACCAGCTCCAAATATTTGGACACTTATTCAGCATGTTTAGTCTTAAAGTTGTGCACATTCGAAATTGCAACATCAATCTGTGTGACTTCCTTCAATCTTTTGTTGAGGATCACTTCTTCTTCTATGTGCCCTGCCCAGTCTCTCGGACGTTGGCGATCAATGTGGATAGTGTTTGTTTATCTTCAGCAGAGCGGTGGAGCTGTTCAATAGATCTGGTTCCAGTCCAATCTTGAAGGTTCCGAAGACAAGACGTCCTTCTCCTTCCCGCTCTTCGTTGACCATCAATTTTGCCTTTTAAAATGAGATGTAATATTGTATATTTTTGTACCACGTAACACACGACCCAGGTAGGCAATTTTTCTGCATTTGATGGTAGTCAGTAGCTCTCGTTGAGAATTTGCCCTCTGCAGTACCTGGTCATTAGTGATCTATCCAAGAGACTTTCAGCATCCTTCTATGAAAACACATTTCCAGAGCTTCGAACCTCTTAATGATGGACGATTTCATAGTCCAGGCTTCCACTCCATAAAGCAAAATGGACCAAACAAAACATTTTACAATACGCTGTCTTAGTTTTAAATTTAAGGCATCATCGCACAATAAAAATCTCATTTTCTTAAAAGTTGATCTTTCCATTTCTATACGGGTCTTAATTTCAAGGTCTGGATTCAAAACTAACAACCAAGGTACTTAAATTTATCAACTTGTTGGATTTGTCGTCCTTTCCGTGTCAGAATTACTTTATCTCTTCTTCGACTGAAAACCATAAGTTTTTTTTTCTTTCTTGGTATTGATCATCAGACCCATTTCTTCTCCAACTATATTAAGCTTATCAATGTACAGTTGTAGACGTTCAATACTACTGGCAAGAAGTACAGTGTCATCAGCATATCTAAGTGTGCGTATTAATTCCCCATTGACCTTGATTCCCACTTATGTATCTTCTACTGCCCGAAAAACAGCTCCCGAATAGATGTTGAATAATAATGGGGATAAAATACAGCCTTGTCGCACACCTCGTCTGACGTCCAGAGAATGTGATGTGATGTATCAATCTTAACCACAGCTTTTTGATGCCAATATAGGTTTTCGATGATTCTTGTATATTCCATTCCAATTCGTTGAAGTAGTTTCATGAGCTCAGCATGTTTAACTCTATCAAATGCTTTTTCATAATCTATGAAACAGGCATATACATCTTTCTGTTGGTCCCAGCATTCTTGGAGTAAAGTTGTTAGTCCGAAAAGATTGGCCCTTACTGCCCTTACGGTGAGCACAGTTAGATCCTAATACAGTCTGAAATGCCCTGCTACTGCATGTATAAGAGCGACTGAGAACCTCTTAGAGGGATCAATCCTCAACGGAAACATCATACCCTACAAGTCACTCATTATGTTGAAATTTTGTAAAACTGTATGCCTAGTAATGAAAAATGAAAATCCACGGCCTACTTCCAGTCGACCGACCCGGTCAGGGAATGGAATGAATCTAGCGGTGAGGATATGAACTGTGCCGGCTGCCGAAGCCTGTCGCACTGCCCTGGAGCAATGATTAAATGAATGACAGATGAAATGAAATGACAGTGGAGAGTGTTGCTGGAATGAAATTTGTGACAGGGAAAACCGGACTACCCGGAGAAAAACCTGTCTGCCTCCGCTTTGTCCAGCACAAATCTCACATGGAGTGACCGGGATCTGAACCATGGACCCAGCTGTGAGAAGCCGGCGAGCTGCCGCCTAAGCCAAGGAGGCCCAAGGCCTAGTAGTAATTTTAAAAAATTAATATAATCACGTGATTATGAAGAACAAACTCTTCTTCCTTGTCATGTGCTGTCTTATAGAGAAAGTTGGCAATCAACATGGGGGTCTCGTTTTTAGATCCATCTGCGTGTAACAAGGACAAAGGTCAACCTTCGCCAGTTTATTATAGCCTATTTAACGGCCACAAGATTCGATGTCGGCCTGGACTCGACGCCCTGCTGGCTTTACTTGCTTGATGAGTTACAAGATTCTGTATTTTATCATTCCGCAATCACCAAAATACTCAAATTTATGGTCCTTAATGGTCAGCAGAACTTCCGTCGTCTTTCCCTGACGATTCAACACCATGGCATTCAAGATCATTTCATGCCGAGAAGATGCACTTTCTACCATTTCAAGAATAATCGTAACTAGCGGACCCATGCGAGAAATCTCGCATGTTCGTAAACCACACTTTCCCCAATAGGTTTATATAAGAGACTTAAGGAGAAAGGTTGTTACGTTTTTATTTGAACCAAATGATTATAGAACACTATTTATGTTTCAGGCGTCTCTACGGCAAAAAAAAAAGCGAACTGAACAGCAATGATGTCTCGTATTTTCCTACAGCAACAGTATTTGCAAATCACACACTTCTTACAAAAATTGATATTTATGAAATTAGAACCGACAGTAGTGGCTACGCTGGCTAACGCGCAGCAGTAGGTCATGGGGCCAAGCTCTCTGCTGACTCGGTAGACGCGTGGGTTCGAGCCCCACCGTCGGCCGTCCTTGAAATGGTTTTCCGTGGTTTCCCATTTTCAACACCAAGCAAATGCTGGGACGGTACCTTCTGACAGGCCACGGCCGCTTCCTTCCAGATCCTTGTCCAGTTTCCTTCACCATCATTCATTTCATCTCTCATTAACTCCTCTCATGAGGTTGGCGTCAGGAAGGGCATCCGGCCGTAAAAACCATCGCCACAAAGACTTCCATCGCATCTCATCCCCAACCCAATAGGAAAACGGGAATAATAAGGGGTAGACATACATGAAATTAGAATGCAATTCGTCACTGCTAATGTAATTTTTGTGCTGAGTCAATTGATTGACGGCTTAGCCGTAACACTCACCGGTTATTCGATATTAATGAAATTAAACGATTTGAGTACCGGTACTCATTCATTAAATTACTGTTTCTGAAATCCATGTAAAATAATAAAGGAAAGACCTCAACATGTTAAAATGACATGAAACAGGCGTTACAGCGGCCAAAATGTGAAGTGGACAGCAATTAGGGAGCGTATATTCCTGCAGCAACAGTATCGGCAAATCGCACACTTCGTACAGTTTTTTTAAATTCAATTTTTAAAGAAATTATAGATATTTATGAAATTAGAGTGCAATGCGTCACTGGTAATGAATATTCTCTTTCATTTGAATGCTCATTTTTCACGATCGGTCACTTGTGAGAGCCGCAGGAGGGATCTATACTACTGAAATAATATATACTAGTGGGCCCGTGCGAGCTTTCGCAACGTGAATGTAGGTTTATGGGATAGTAGGGAAGAATGTGGGAGAATGAAGTTTTAAATAATGAAGAAATGTATTTATTGTTGTTAAACGGCATACGTACATGAGAAGAACACAAAGAATTAACTTATGTAGAACAGTGTTTTGTACTTGTCACAGCACCTCTTCGTAGACAATATTCGATGTTACAACGAATTCATCGGTTATTGTTTGCTTGGGAGTTTCTTCTACAGCATTTTTTACATTTGCAAAGGATTGAACCCTAGAGAAAGTCTTGGCGAGACCACACCGGAGCCATCTGCTGAGAGACTCCTCAGCTAGCAGTACGCCACGCTCCCGACAGATGGTTGCCGCCGCCGCCGCGCTGCCCTACGCTCTAGCGGAAGGCTCGCCTAGCAGTACGCCGCGCTCCCGCCAGATGGTTGCCGCCGCTGCACTGCCCTGCACTCTAGAGACAGGCTCGCCAGGTTACGGTGCTCCCATTGTAAATGAAAATTTTGTAAGGTATTTATTTAATTGTGAGGCATTTAAAAAGGAAGTGAGTGCGTTTCGGGAGGAACCTGTAGGTACTCCATATGTGTAGGTTGGTGTTAACAGGACCTTATTTTCGGTACAAAACCGGAATGGGACCTTATCAGAATAATATAGGGAGGATGATGTGAAGTTTAGTGCGCTCTTTTAGTAGCCTATCATTGCGGGGGAAATCTGGATCCGCCACTATTCCCTTGTAAGACTTGGTTGTCTTAGGCACGGCAATTAATATGGAGAGAACGGAGCGAATACATAGTCATTAACAGTGTGTTATGTGGCCATTAAATGAATTGGACACGGTCATAAAATATAACCTCAGGGAAGAGCCACCACGAGGCACCAAACCAGTTTCGAATTCTTGGAGAAATGCAAATCATGAGGCACTAGATTTGGTAATGTATTAATAACGAGAGAAAGTATAAACAATGTCAATGACCTTCTACAATAATAAAAGGGCCACTTTTGTCTTGCCTCAGATATTTTACAAGCGAAGGTTTTGAAATAGAAAAGTCAAGCTATCCAAAATGTCTCTACAAATGTTGTTTTGAAAGAACTAATTACAACTTCACTTGCAGTATTGTCTGCGCACCAAGAGAAGTCAGTTGGATTTGAACTGCAGATGCCTTTCCGCGATACCACGCATTCAAAAAACATAAAGTCAGTCACTTCAATCATTCACACCTTCTTTTTAGCCTATTTTCATTTATGAAAAAAATATACTTATGAGATCACCTTTTGTCCGTGTGTCCGTGTGTGCGTATGTGTGTGATTCGTGTGTGTGTGTGTGTGTCCCCCCCCCCCTAATAAAATCCAAATAGCTGGAGCTATTTCAATGAAACTCGTTAAGTTCATATCACAATTCCGGACGACTCCGACCGTGCCCTTCAAATTTTGTTGCGTCTCACCAATCCAACATGGCGGCTGTGCGAAATATTTCACCAGCATTCAATATCTCCGAAACTATTACCGATATCACCATGGAATTTTGTACGGTGATAAAGGAAACTACTAGAAGTTCATCTATGTGACTTTTGAAAACCTGGTAACTACAAAACCAACATGGCGGCCAAGCGAAGTTGCGACTTTTAAATAGACGTTTCTCGCGATTTAACCAACCAAACGCAATGAAGCGTGGTACAGTATATGTTTATATACATTGAAATGCACCGACATCTAACTTAGTTCAATTGTTTACATAACCTCAAGATGGCGGCTGAGCGAAATATTTGACCGGCATTCTATATATCTGAAACTATTACCGGTATCACCCTGAAATTTTGTACGAGGATAAAGGGCACTACTGGAAGTTCAGCTATGAGACTAGCGGCTTCGGTGGCGTAGTTGGTAGCATGCTGAACTGCTGTGCCCAAGATAGCGGGTTCAAAACCGGCCGAAGTCGTCGGATTTTTTAAGAGCGTTAAAAATCCTTCAGTATGCCTTCCTTCGGAGGGGCAGTAAAGCCGGTGGTCCCATGTCATAGATTTATGGCATGTAAAAGATCCATTCACAGACTAAACTTGTGTAAAGCAAAATTGTTAGGTTAGATTTCGTCAGAACGCTCTATCAAAGTTCCAACGTTCACCACTAGGTATCATTGATATCTGGTGGCGAAGTTGGAACTACTTGAAATTGAACGGAACTTGTAGCTCACACTTTAGGGTGTCCGCTGGAAGCAGCTACAGACTCAGGCGAGCCGAACATGTCCTCGGACACTCCCGGCACTAAAAGCCATACGATAAGTAAATAAATAAATAAATAAATAAATGAATAAATCTATGAGACTTTCAAAACTGGTTAACTACAAAACGAACATGGCGGTCAACCGAAGTTGAAAGTTTTAAATGGACTTTTCTCGCGATTTAATGATCCAAACGCAATGAATCTTGGTTCAGCAAATGTTTATACACATTGTAATGCACTGGTATGTAATTTTGTTCAATTGTTTACATGACCTCAAGATGGTGGCTGTGCGAATTTTAAAATTAAGTTTTTATTTCTTGTGTCCTAGTCATTCGATTGAAGTTTGAATACTACACGTATACAATAATCTTCATGTAACAGTACATAACCCTAAGACCTACATATATAAAAATCCAACATGGCGACCATCCGCAATATTTAGTCGGTTCTCCATATCGACAAAGCTATTACAGCAATCGAACTGAAATTTTGTATGTTGATAGTGGCAATTAACCCTATCCCGCCCATAGCGCCCGTCTCTTGACTTATCCTTCCGGTCCTTAGCGCCCGAAAGCGCCCGGTCGCATTATCTGCTCACGTCTGCCATCTATGCGTCAAGTTTGTAGTTTTCTCAACTCTAAAGTGTTAATAAAGCATTTACGAATGTGCAGTACAATCCACAAGGCAGTGAAAACAAAACAATAGCGTAAATCTATCATGAACTTCAATGCACACTGATCAGGTGTTTCGTTCGTAAACATGGCGGGATTGAGTAATGCAGATAATGAAACCGAGCTCAATATAGACGGAGGAAGTGACGCAGAATGATTTAGTAGTGATGGAAGTGAGTTTTTAGTCAGTGAAGAATGATGATAATTTCAATGATAATAGTGATGTAAGTGAAAACGGAGACCAAGAAATCGGACCTGACGGCGATGCCCCGGCATTTCAGGTAACACAAACATTTCGTTTTTTTTTACTACGAATGAGTTTTTGGAGAAATTATTTCGTAGTTTCATTTGGTTGTGCTAATAAAAGGAATATTCCAATCATTAGTATCGATTCTTTAAAAAAAATAGAGTAATAAGTTTATGCTTATACCGGTATTGTTTTATATCGCGCCGGCCCTCATTTCTAGTATTTGACAATTATAAATAAAACTGAAAAGTACGAATCGTGATATGAATAGACAATGTTTGTTAGGCGGTCTCCTCACTTTGGGAAATGTTGTATAATATAATGAAAGTATTCTCTACTATGTGAGAGTTATAGGTTATGTTTACATGTTGTCTGGCGATTTCTCCAGTATCACCAAGATACTGGTATGAACCAACAACCTTAGGACTCCAAGAAGGGAGATATGGATGTGATGGTATGTTTTCTAATATTGTTGAAAATTTGAATACATTATGGTCAGTCGTTTTCATTATATTATACTTTTTCTGAAACAATGTACTTAGGTTCATTTCTTTCTAAATAATAGGGTAAAAACTGGGGATAGGCAACCTGAAAATATGGGCGGGAAAAGGACATAAGTAGGATATATGAAAATAGGGTTTAGTTCTTCACGGATCTACTTGTTTTCTTCTTTATTTGTATTCTGTACTCTGCTTGCTGGAGCGAAGAGATGATGATGATGACTCCGCAAATGGGAGAAGTGGAAAGTGGCCTTCAGTGACAGACTACATACTTAAAGCTGGATGAACAACAAGCACAATGTAGGAGGAGGCAGTAACTGACTGTCGATATATTTAGGTCAGGAAGAGATAGATCTCGCATGCGTACAGTACAGCCGAACTCCCGCTACCTGTCGCATCGTGTCGAACTGACTTATCCTGGCGCCCAGGCAATAAGGTAGATATCGTCACTTTTTGTAGTCTCGGGGTATGTATTGGGACTCCACTCCCAAAGGTCTTGAGTTCGATTCCCAGCTCTGCCATGAAATTCTATTCTGGCCTCGGGATTATAACGGGATACACGCATCATCGTGAGGCAAAATTGAGAATAGGTGGGTTCGATTCGCAACTAGAAGCCACAGCCGCTTGCTTCCGACTCATTGTTGTTTCATTTGTAATTCGGTAAAGATTGAGAAGGCGGCAGCCGTGGCCTTAAGTTAGAAACCATCCCGGCATTTGTCTGGAGTAGAAGTGGGGTGAACATGGAAAATCACTTCTAGTGTGGCTGAGATGTGAAAGAAAGAAAGAAAGAAAGAAAGAAAGAAACAAAGCATGTACTGTACTTATAGTTTAATCTTGAGAACATAAGTCAAAGAACCTCAATTTTAGGTGGAATCTGTACCACCAAACGTGATATTTCATTACAGAAATCCGACGTCCATTAACCGGGAAATAAACCTAAGCTCTCTTGATGGGAGGCAAGCAGCTTGACCGCTGCGCCATCATACCCCACAAAGACTGTAGTGAGTGCCAAGTAGTTTAGAGTGATAGTTGCCCATCCAAAATCCCCTCAAATGAAAGGTTCGTTCAGTGCTGCGGTTTATGAACACAGTAGGAGAATGCCCGCAGGAAATTCTTTATCAAATTACTGTTACTAATGGTGACATTGTGTGACCACGGACACCACTACACTGCGGGACAGGGATGTAGTGTCAGACGTGCGGAGCGGTTTATTTATGGTGCTCAAACGAGAGGGCCACGTGAAATGAGAACATACCGAAACATTACACAACATATTATAAATATACATAGTCTACAGGGCTTTCCGCCTAAATTGTAACACCCAAATAACGTATAATCTGATAAAAATAACTTTTTTTTTCAGATTGTGAAAGTGTACAAAGGGACTAATAAAACAATGTGGGGTTATTATAAGTTATTGTTGATTCATTTAGGGGCATTGTGATCAGTCTTGCCAATTTAGCAAAACTCTATCGATTTCTCCGAAAAATTGGCGACAGTTTTTAGAAAATTAGTAGAGGGATTTAGCGACTATTTAAACTTTCGTTAGAGACAACAAAAAAAGAATATTTTCTCTGTTAATAACATAGGAATCTAGCAGGTTTTGACTACTATTTGTTGATTTTTTCAAACTCGAATTTGTGATTGTTTGTGACATCGTGGTCAGGTAGCCCCGTGTACTGGTGTGTGGAATCCGTCTGATAACCTGTCATTGTGATGACTCTACTGGTGAATGAAGCTAGGATTTGGAAGGGATCATCCCTATATTCGCCAGGAGTAGAAGTGGGAAACCACGGAAAACCATTTCTAGGATGGCTGAGGTAGGAACTGAACTCGCCTCTTCTCATTTATACCTCACGAGGGCGAGTGAATCCCGTTCCAGCCCTCAGACCAGAAATAAATTTCTTGGTAAAGCCGGAAATCTAACCCAGATCTTCCCAGTGACAGCAAACAATGCTTGTCACTACGCCACAAGGTGGATAAGGTTATAATAACGGAGATATATTATACTAAACCCGTTCCATTATTTTATGTTCGACGATGTCGATATGTAAACATTATAGGCTATGTCGGAAAACTGTTTCATAATGGGGGGTCATTAACGTACTACTTTTATAGGGGCAGATGACCTCGTAGTTCCACCCTGTAAAACCACACTAACTAACTAAAGTACTACTTTTCATTATAACACAGTTTTTTCAACCAATCAGAGCTCAATATTTTCATTCATTGACCAATTAGGTAAGGATAGCTTCTGACATGCACGCAAAATCCAACATGTCGGACATGAATTACATGATTAGAAAGATGACAATGTGGCCTATATTGGATCAATCATTGCACTTACAATGAATTAACAAACTGGGCAATATTGAAAAAGAAATAGCACCGCACCTTAATATCCGCAACTCCAATTTCTACACATTCGTAAGATTTCGCTAATAATTTTAGTGAATGCCGTTGTTGACATAAACATACCAGAACGCCATAGAGGTAGCATGCGTATGACATTAGTTCCACGGATATTATAATCCAGCTCTCTGTTCAGTAAATGGATTTCTTACGCGAAACTTTTCCACCAGATGTCATAACTGTTCTAGTTGAGACTCAATGATTTTCATTCCGTTGACCTTCTATACGCATCGAATATGAAGAATAACTGGTTGATAATACGATACATTTTAATTTTAAAGCGTTTGTAACAGCATATTTTGTGTTATTTGAACAAAATGATCCAACTTAATACCTGTGCGCTATCTGTTGGTTGCACTTCAGGATAAACAATGTTTCAAAGCTTTGGGATTCGTTATTGGGTAGAGATCAAATGCTGAGCCCACACAATTCCCAAGAAGAGGAATTCAACCGACAAAATCTCTACAGACATTTATGAATATTTATCTTAGAACATATAATAAAGTTATAATTATCGTCGAACATAAACAGTCGTATGCAACTCGCCTATAATGGTAATTAAGGCACTCGTATGGAAATTATAAAACTCGTTCCGCTCGTTTTATAAACATACTAGTGTCTTAATTATTGCCATTATAGGCTCGTTGCATAATGTACTATTGTGAAACTACAGCATAGCGTAGACTATCAATTGCCTGATTTGAAAAAGTAACCGCAGTCAGGATTGGAACCTGGGCAAATGCATTTAGCCACTTACACCAATGCGGCAACGCTTCAACTAAGCCACATTTAAAGTCTTAAGGGTCCCATGCACGCACAATCTTAAATGCGCATCCCAGGCACGTCAGTGATGAGTACACGTGTGTGGGCGCTACTTTCGGTCTAGGAGGGGAGTAGTGTGATGTGGAGTGAGGAATTTCAGCATGCTTAAAATCTTGAGTGACCAGTTTCAGGAGTGAATGAAATTGTGAGTACTAGTATTGCATATATAGTATACGTGTTGAAAATGGCAGAAAATCGGCAGATGGCTAACGAGCTGATGCGAGATTTCATTGAACTATATTGACAGCACAAATGTCTGTGGAAATATACAGGGTTATATTTATATATCAGCACCATCGCGCGCGGGGTTTCTCCACTCGGCTGTTGCAGGAGCGTCGGCCGACCGCAGCTGATGTAATTCCCCTTGCTATCTCTATGCGCACTCGTCTTTTCAGCTGCATCTGTCACCACACGGCAATTATTGTGAATATGTACCTTTATGTACTCCTCTTTAGGTTCCAAATATACATAAGAATCCTGCATTTTACCGGTACAATAAACCCAAGAGACTGTGAAATATTTCAGTTGGAAATTTTCGGTCTTCATAAGATCGGCCAGTCTCTAATACTCTCAAAGTCGCAATTAAACGCTCCTTGGCTGGAACGGCGCTCTTCATTACTACATCTCGCTTAGCCAGATTTCTCCCCGTTGCATTAACCAAGCCTTAAACCAATATCGCCTATTTCATTTTTCATTTTTTAACATCAACTTTATTTTCAATAACTATGATAGCTGGAGCTAATTTCCGCTTATTAAGATAAGAACTACACTCCCCGATTTGGAGTTCAGTTTTTACAGAACGTCTGTGGTCAACGTGAGGAGTGAAAGGCGTGCGCACTCCCAACAGTAAAAAATGCAGACTCCAGGAGTGTATTCAAACCTGTGCGTGTATTGGGGCTTTAAGATGGAGAGGCGCTGTTGTGGCAGCTTCCAGAATAACGTGGCGATAGCCTTGATCGAAAGCGCGGTCGCATTGGTGTAAGTGGCTAAACGCGCCTGACGGAAAGTACGAAATTCGGGTTTGAATCCCAACTGCGGTCGCATTTTCAAGTCTTACCCACAGGTATGACCACTCCAAGAGGAGCTATGGCCCAAAGCCATTGTTACAGTTTACCAATTTCTACATCTTTTACAAATCCAGATAGGTGAAAATGAGAATCCACAGCCTGCTTCCAGTCTCCGACCGGGTCAGGAATGGAACGAATGAAGCCCCCATCTAGCGGCGAGGATATGAACTGTGCTGGCTGCCGAGCCCTGACGCACTCCTCTGGGGCAATGATTAAATGAATGACAGATGAAATGAAATGATAGTGGAGAGTGTTACTGGAATGAAATTCTGACAGGGAAAACCGGAGTACCCGGAGAAAAACCTGTCTGCCTCCGTTTGGTCCAGCACAGATCTCACATGGAGTGACCGGGATTTGAACCACGGACCCAGCGGTGAGAGGCCGGCGTGCTGCCCCCTAAGCCAGATAGGTAATTATTTCAAACAATAGACTACTTTCTTTGAAATGTCAATAACGGGTGAGCGTGGGTTAGAATCCCACGTCGGCCGTCCTGAAAATGGTTTTCATAGTTACCCCATTTTCACCACCAAGCAAATGCTGGGACGGTTCTTTTCAATAGGTCCACGGTCAATTTCCTTTCAAAATCCATTCCCTGTCCCATTCTGAAAAGAAAAGAAAAGAAGAAATGGCCATTGACGGCATTATTAAAATTAATGAATAAAATTCAAAATAGCGATTCTATTTCTAGTGCCATATCGTGGGCGCACTGGACAGCGTTCGCTTGCGCAAGCCGACATGTTGACATGCAAGCTACGTACTTGCACGTAAACTGTGTACACTTGCACTGCTCCTTATTTGGAGATATAAAAGTTCGCATGACGAATTTTTGAGTCCACAGTCATTGTATAGTCAGCTAGTAGAGCTACAACAAAATTAATGAGAGCAGGTGAAAACTTGTCGCCTCCGTAGCTAGCGGTCAGCATGGTTAGCTGCCGCCCCGGAGGTCCTGGGTTCGATTCCCGGCTCTGCCACGAAATTTGAAAGGTGGTATGAGGACTGGAACGGGGTCTACTCAGCCTCGGGTGTTCCAAATGAGTGGAGGGGGTTCGATTCCCACCTCAGCCATCCTCGAAGTGGTTTTCCGTGGTTTCCCACTTCGTCTTCGGGCAAATGCCGGGACAGTACCTTCTTCAAGGCCACGGCCTCCTCCTTCCCTCTTCCTTGCCTATCCATTCTGACCATCCATTCCCTTCCCTCATGAGGCCCCTGTTCGCTTTGCAGGTGGGACCGCCTGGGCGAGGTGCCAATCACACCTCACCAGTTGTATCCACTCCGATTAGATGTTCCCAGCTCTAGGACACTGCCCGTAGAGGCGGTAGTGGTGAGTTTCCTCGCTGAGTCCGTGGGTTCCACCAACCTGGAGGGTAAACGACTAAGAAAAGAAAAAAAAATGTGAAAACTTACTGTACAGCGATCGTTACAGGTAGTTACAGTACGAGTATATCCAATATATTATAGTCTGTATTATGGAAGAACATGTACAGCCGTCAAAGCCAGCACGTGGGGAAATGCCGCGTTGCCACCGTGATATTTGTTAGCTAATTTTCTTTCCATTTATGAAGAAATAGGCTTATGAGATCACCTTTTATCCGAGGATGTGTTCGTGTGTGCGTAAGCGTGCATGTGTCTGTCCCCCTAATAAAATCTAAACGGACGGAGCGATTTCAATGAAACTCGGTAAGGAAATAGTACTATTTGTCTGACCCCGACCGTGCCCTTCAAAATTTATTACGTCTCACCAATCCAACATGGCGGCTGTGCGAAATATTTCACCGACATTCTATATCTCCGAAACTATTACTGATATCACCCTGAAATTTTGTACGGTGATAAAAGGCACTACTAAAAGTTCACCTATGTAACTTTTGAAAACCTGTTAAGTACAAAACGAACATGGCGACCAAGCGAAGTTGAAACATTTAAGTACACTTTTCTAGCGATTTACCCATCAGAGCACAGTGAAAGATGGTACTGCAAATGATTATACACATTTTAATGCTCTGACATCTAATTTAGTTCAATTGTTTATATTACCTAAAGATGGCGGCTGTGCGAAATTTTAAAATTAAGTTTTTATTTCTTGTGTCCTAATCATGCGATTGAAGTTAACGTTTGAATAATCGTCATCTAATAGTATATAACACTATGGCTCACAATTATAAAAAAAATATAAAAATACAACATGGCGACCATCCAAAATATTTAGAGAGTTCTCAATATCTACTAACCCATGACAGCAATCAAACTGAAAGTTAGTATGTTGTTAAAGGCTATTAAGTTCACATATGGAACTTTCAATTACCTGGTGAGCACAAATGGTGGCGACGCGAAAATTACATATTTAAATGGACGTTTATCGCGATTTAACCATCCGAGCGCAGTGAAACTTAGTAGACGGTAAATGCTTATACAAATTTTAATCCACTGACATCTAATTTATTTCAATTGTTTTCATAACCACAAGATGGCAGTTGTGCGAAATTTTAAAATCTCGTTTTTATTTCTTGTGTACTCATCATGCGATTGAATAAACCTACGCAATAATCTTCATCTAATAGTAGGCTACATAACTCTATGGCCTACATATAAAAATCCAACATGGCGACCATCCGAAAAATGAGGATGGTGCTCAATATCAACGAACCTATTACAGTAATCAAGCTGAATTTTGTATGTTGATAGAGGCAATTAGCATAAGTAGGATAAACTGTATGAAGATAGGTTATTTAGTTCTCCACGGAAATACTTGTTGATGTAGGCCTATGCATGTAGTGTATTGTATGTACCTGTAGTCAGGGGTGTAGCCTATATGAGGGGAGAGCTGTAGGGACTCCAAAGAAATAAATTGCTTATATTAATAACGACAAAGCAAGCCTCCGTGACTTAGGCGGCAGCACGCCGGCCTCTCAACGCTGGGTCCGTGGTTCAAATCCCGGTCACTCCATGTGAGATTTGTGCTGGACAAATCGAAGGCAAACAGGTTTTCCTCCGGGTACTCATGTTTTCCCTGTCAACAATTTCATTTCTAACACTCTCCACTATCATTTCATTTCATCTGTCATTCATTTAATCATCGCCCCAGGGGAGTGCGACAGGCTTCGGCAGCCGGCACAGTTCATATCATCGCCGCTAGATGGGAGCTTCATGCATTCCATTCCCTGACCCGGTCGGTCGACTGGAAACAGGCTGTGGATTTTCAATATTGACAAAGCGCTAGTCTAAATCGTATTTCGACTCTGAATGGGAAAACGACTTCCATTTTACAGAGATAGGAAATGGTGCACAATGTCTAATGGGGTATAGTTATAAATGGGGCTAAAAATCAACGTTCAATGGCATTACATCACCATGAACAGAATGTGCAACAGTGCAAATGTCATAGGTGACGATCGTTATTGTTTTTCATTTATTTTAGAAGCTAGGGATACCTAGGTCATCAGACTCGCATATGATAGCTTAACGTAAGTGCTATAAGTTATGTTGTTAATAGGACAAATACATAACTTAGACCTACTCAATTTAGCTGACAACTAATATTAGAACTACCAACATAACGACGAGACAGTTGAAGACGGTAACCATGGAGATCTAAAGAAACAACCTCATACACACTCACTTAAATAATATGTAGGAAAAATTAAAAGGAAAAAAAGGGAGGGGGTAGCAGCAGGCACAAAATGATTGAACATAGATGTCTATTTAGTGCACTTCCAGTGCTTCTATCAAGGTAAAATTTATACACAATGGAAATATTACACACTGTACATTACGGAAAAAGGATACGAGCCTTACAGTAGTCGCATATGATGTGTAACATCTGACAGCTTACTATGAAATTGAGATGAAATGTATGTGAAGTCATCTGACATGTTATCCTACTCGTATACTACACAGCTTGGACATTCTTAAAATGTTAATTTACGCTCCGTTTTCATACTGGTACTATGATGAATGTATAGATTGAATTGGAAATATGCTACTGTCACACTTGTTGGAACAAACATCACATACTGTATTTTATTGCAAATTAAGATGAGGAATGAAACCATAGTCTCTAGCCTATCTATAGTCTACTAGAAAATTGTTCAATACAATCTAATTTCCCAACTCCTGCTTGGTGCAAACTATTGTAATTAAAATTATATAAATCGTAATTTCATGTAGATTCTGTTAAAATGACGCATAATATTATGATAGATATCGTTTAAATCGTTAATCTGGTAGCAAAAATAATTGCCGGGACTGGGGTTCGAATCTGAGACCTCATGATGCGCTGACCAAGACGCTGTCCACGCAGCCATTACAACCACAGAAATTTAGAGTACAAGACACTCATTTTCACGTGCCGGTAATAATATGGAAGTATTTGTTTATGCTCCATTAATATTTTGCTTTTTTTCGATAATGTTCCTGCGTGGAATTGAGTTTTAAATTAGTTATGAATACTCCTCCTTAACAGTAAAGGGAATTCCTATAGTGGTCCATGAAAGGCTAGCCCAGTTCCCGTATAAAAACATCGATATATATTATATATATCACTGCATTACCGCAATGTGGGTTACTATCTGAATAGCCATTGTGCTGAAACATAATACCGGCTTTGCCGACTAGTTACAATGTTTCATATTAAAGCATATCATCATTTAAATACTGATACGAAGGCTTTGAACATGTGATTTGTGTTTCAATCAGTTGACACCACAGTTCGCATGAGCGTTTACCGTTCAGTATGAAAGTGATGAGCAAAGTTAGTCGGGGAGTGGATGCCCATCACTTTTATCCAGAGATTGACAAACAGACTATTAATAAATCATAATTGTTTTCAGCAAATATGATATAATGCATATTTTTACACCAAGGAACGACAACTTGAAGATGATTTATTGTAGGAAACCTTGAAGTAATCCGTATGTGATATACATTCCACATGGCCAACAGTGCGTCATGGTACCAATCTCCGTCACCGCGCGCTCGTTGTTCCCTCTTACCACTGCCAGCTGGATCGCATCCCTCCTGGCTTCTAAAGCAGTGTTGATCTGTTAAAGCAGCCAGGAGGGATGCGATCCAGCTGGCAGTGCGTCTTACACACTTCCGTCCGATCCACTTCCGTCCCATAAAATCACTCCCACAAAAATATCAATCAACCGAGTGGAAAGATGTTACACATCAAAAAAGTGTTTAAAAATTGTTTTGGTACGCAAATTCATTATAACCCCCACAACTCTTTTAATGCCTTTGGCGGGTGGTATAACCCCTATACAAGAATGATCTTTACTCTATGAGGTAGTTTTAAAAAGCAATTCTGTAATTCAATTTCAGGGGGTAAAGGGAAGGGAGGCCGGCCCCGTGGTGTTGGGATAGCATTCCTGCCTCTCACCCGGAGGCCCCCGGTTCGATTCCCGGCTCAGTCAGGGATTTTAGAAAAAGACATGAGAACTGGAACGGGGTGCACTCAGCCTCATGAGGACAGTGAGGTAGCGCCCCATTCACGAAAACCAAGATTAAAGGCCGAGGGGACCAGATGCGCTGACCATGCGTCACCCCAACATCTGCGGGCCAAATGGCTGGGCAGCGGTCACTTGGTATGCCTTGCCGGGTTGGCTTTCCAATCCTCACCTGTATTACAAATACACACTATTATAGACACTACAATATCACAGACAAATTCTATTGTATATAGGCCAACACACACCCAAGTACACGGGACTAAACGACCACGATGTCCAAGCTCCTCAAATGAAGCAAAAGCTAAGTTAGCCTACATACCGCTACTACTGTAGAGGAAGAATGAAAAATAAAATAAAGAGAAAAAGGACAAGAGTTTAGTGCTTTTCATAAAGAAAAAGGACAGATAAAAGAATTACCACCAACCCTCAAAGTATGTTGATTGAGAGACTTGAAAGGAAGTAGAGCCATGAAAGGCAGATAGGGAAAGAAAACGTATGAGGGTACTTTTGCACTAAACGTAACGATCTTTCAAATATTTGAATAAATAAAGGGTTGATTATAAAATTCGCAAGGACATTTCTATAACTGTCCCACAAAACAAACAAGTCCGCCATTTTAAAAACCAACTGTGTGAAACATTGAATCTCTGCCCCGCCTGTATGGGGTCTGCCACTTCACCTGTCTTCGTGGGTAAAATATTCTGGCGACGCTAATGTCTCTGAACTTATAACGGTTAAGAGGGACGTTAAATCCTCACTAACTCAACCAAGTGCAACCTAGAAGATTGAGGTGCTTGTGTTACGTTCATACCACTGCCGGAGATAGATTCTACGATACGTCCCTGTCACCAAGGCTGTCTAACTGGGAAAAAGATGGGCCTGATTCCATGTACTGTAATTATCGCTAACCTGTGTGACTGGTCTTAAAGACAGGAGGATATCGGAAAGTGTATGATGATGGCAAACACGGCACGACGGAGGTAGTCCTCTTCCTCTACAGTAGCTGTTATCGACCAGACTCACTAACGACGTCGTAGGCCTATACGAAGGAAACTAACAACATGAGAGGTTTTGGTATGATCTACGCTTTACTTCATATGTGGGCATAGGCATCCTATTGTGCTGTTTCATATGAGCGGCTTGGACATTGAGGTCATTTATCCCTGTGTACTTGGGTGTATGTACAGAGAAAGCTAGTTGTTCTTGCTTTAAGGTGCGGAACAGCCAGGTTATCTGCCCCCGAGAAAGAAAGAGAGAGAAATATATGAATTTGTCTGATAATCGGTGTTATTGTAGTTTCTGTATTTGTATTACAGCTGAGGATTAGGAAAGAGGCAACCATGGCCTTAAGTTAGGAATCATCCCGGAATTTGCCTGAAATAGAAGTGGGGAAACCACGGGAAATACTTTCAGGATGTTAAAAGCTATTACCTAACCTATCTCTTTTCATACTGTGGTATAGAAGGCAAGGTCTCTAACCATGGTTTTAAAAAGGTATCACCAACCTGTCTCTTTCCATACTGTGCTGTAGAAGCCAAGACCCCAAGATATAGCTTTAAAAAGGTATCGCCTACCTATCCCTTTTCATACTGTGGTGTAGAAGCATGATCTCAAACCAAGGCTTTTGAAAAGATATCACCTATCTCTTGTCATACTATGGTGCAGAAGGCACGTTCACAAACTAAGGCTTTAGGAAAGCTATCACCAACCTACATCTTTTTATATTGTGGTGTAGAAGGCATGGCTTTTGAAGAGGTATCACCTAACTATCCCTTTTCATACTGCGGCGTAGATGACACTATCTCAAACCATGGCTTTAAAATGGTATCGGCTACGTATTTCTTTTCATACTGTGTTGATGTCAAGGCATGGTCTTAACCCATGGGTTTTTAAAAGATAACTCTTTTCTTAGGCCTGTTGTAGAAAGGACAAAATTCTTAAAATATTCCCTTTTATAGAAGTAACACACATCTCGACAAAGTATAAAACAAAGTCCCCGATTCTTGGATGTAATCTCGAAAACCACTGAATGAATGTTGATTCTGTAAAGGATTTCTCGAGGAAGGTTTCTGTAGAAAACATTCATTTATGACCAAAGGAAGCCAAGCAGTAACGTTTTCATTGAATAGAGTCGAAAAAAAAGCCTGCCGTCCATGCACCTTTTAAGCTTACGCTGGGAAAACCGTTAAAAATATGTATACAGTATACTATGAGTGTAAGAATTATTCAGCATGAAAAGTTCTACAAAAAAGTCCGCGACAGCATATCTCTATCTTTAATGCATCGCCTACTATTAGTGTTTTTACGTTTTCATTTCTTCCAACTATCTCCATTCAGTGCAAATTTAAATTACTTGCTTCGGAGGGAGTTTACGAGCCAGCGAGCAAGCCTACCACCCCAGCTTCGGCCAGCATCAAACTGTCAAGTCAAAACTACAGAGATGAGTAGGGGCCTATATGTGTTAGGAGTTTCGCTGTTCACCTCCACTTTTCTGAATTGCGTCTGGGACCGCCGTCAGTGCGCCTTTTAAGTTTACGCTGGGTAAACCGTTCAAGATACCGGGTTGGTTGGTTGGTTGGTTCCTTAGTTTAGGGACTGCGACAACGCGGCCAAGTAGCACCGTGTAGCCTACTTCGGGTGTGTGTAGAATCTGTCTGATAAGCTCTTAGGTTCCAACGTTTGTCACCAGGAGCCGACTGCGGTGGCATCTAGTAACCAAGTTCAGAACTAGTAGTCGTTGACGGTGGCGTTTGGTAACAAAAGTAGGAACTACTTGAAAAATTGAATGTCTGCAGTCCTTACTTGATTTAAAAACAGAATACACACACTAATACAGCCATCATAATTAACACCGGTTATCAGACAGATTCTACACACACCCAAAGTACACGGGGCTACATCCTTCATCCTATATTTTTATACGATTAGTTAGTTATTGTTGTTTTAAGGAGCGGAACTACAAGGTCATCTGCTCAATTTTTAGCCTACTTTCGATTTTTGCAAAAAATTAAAGTAGACTTATGATATCAACACAGGGCCAAAAATTTTGTGTCTGTGTGTGTGTGTGTGTGTGTGTGTGGGTGTGTGTGTACTCTGAATGGCTGTCCCTATCAATTCGAACACGGTGAAACCGAATTGAACGAAATTGGGTACAGAGGTAGCACTAGCAAAGGGCACCTCAGTGTCATGTTTTATATCACCGCCATCTTGACGGAAACGTAATGGCAGCCACCCAAATGTTCAAAGCTTAAATCAAATTACGACTAACCTAATCATCCGATCTTTACTAAATTTTTCAACAACTTAACTTTATGGGAGAAGCGTTCTTGGACCCAGCTATAAGGTCATCAGTCCAATAGTTTGCATATGGCAGCCATGTATGTGTGCAAATCGATTCCCCCTGTCAATTCAAACACGGTGAAACCAAATTCAACAAAATTTGGTACAAAGGTAACACTAGCAAAGAGCACCTCAGTGTCATTTTTATATCCCATCTTGACGAAAACGTAATGGCGGCCACCCAAATGTTAACAGCTTAAATCAAATTACGACCAACCTAATCATCTGATCTCTAACACATTTTGCAACATTATACCTTTATGTATGAAGCATCTTTTGACCAAACTACAAGGTCATCAGCCCAATAGTTTGCAGATAGCGGCCCAGTATGTGTGCAAATCGATTCCACCTATCAATTCAAACATGGTGAAACCGAATTAAACGAAATTTGGTACAAAGGTAGCACTCGCAAAAGGCAACTCAGTGTCATGTTTTATATCGTCGCCATCTTGACGGAAACGTTATGGCAGCCACCCAAATGTTAAAAGCTTAAATCAAATTACGACCAACCTAATCATCTGATCTCTACCAAATTTTGCAACAACATACCTTTATGAGAGGAGCGTTTCTTGACCAAGCTACAAGGGCATCAGTCCAATAGTTTGCATATGGCCGCCATGTATGTGTGCGAATCGATTCACCCTATCAATTCAAACACGGTAAAACCGAATTGAACGAAATTTGGTACAGAGGTAGCACTAGCAAAGAGTACCTCAGTGTCATGTTTTATATGGCCGCCATCTTGTCGGAAACGGAATAGCGGCCACCCAAATGTTAAAATCTTAAATCAAATTACGACCAACCTAATCATTTGATCTCTACCAAATTTTGTAACAACATAACTTTTGACTGAACTACAAGGTCATCAGCCCAATGGTTTGAAGATAGCGGCCATGTATGTGTCCAAATCGATTCTCCATATCAATTCAAACACGGTGAAACCGAATCGAATGAAACTTTGTACAGAGGTAGCACTAGCAAAGGACACCTCATATTCATGTTTAATATCCGTATAACACGTTGTATTTCAACAAGCTACTACAACCAACATTCAATTATAGTCTTTGAAAAGAACTAAGAATTATAACAATACCCATGCATTTAGGAGAAAGTAGGCTATATGTTCTTTACTGAACATCTTGTTTATACTGAGGTGTATAAGTATTTTATATACCGTACTTAAGTACGAGGCAGCACTTAAATGTTCAGTCTTCAGGTCCTTCAGAGTGAATTAGGCTCGCCAGGATTTCGTATTCGCAGTTTCCATGCCCTCAATGAAGAACATTTGCATAGTCTTCATGTGGCGTGCGTAGTGGAGCTTTATGAATCACTGTCATGGTTTTTGCGCTTTGCAAAAGTTGCCCTCTCTGATCTTGGGGAACGCATTGAGACGCAGGTGCCAAAAGGTCCTGGGTTAGATTCCCGGCTTTGTCAAGAAATTGAATTTCGGTCCGAGGGTTGTGTTACCCATGAGGCGAAAAAAAGAGATGGGCTCGAAACCCATCTTAGAAGTAGTTCCCATGGTTTCCCAATTCCACGACAGGCAAATGCCGGGTTGTTTCCTCTCTTAAGACAACGGACTCCTCCTTCCTAATCGTAGCTTCAATTACAGTGACTTACACCACAATAACAGATTTCTCGTACATACACCCCTAATACGTGGGCATGATGACCAAGCTGTTAAAGCCCCTAAATGAAACGACACAACAAACACCACCAACTCAGACTTTGTTTACCCTCTGTCTAGTTCAGAAGTACCGGTATCTGTAGAGCACGATTCCTCCAATACCGTCCGTGTTGAAAGCATTCTGGTGTATGTGATTGTAATTGAAGCTACGATTAGGTAGGAGGAGTCCGTTGTCTCAAGAGAGGAACCATCCCGGCATTTGGTTGTCGTGGAATTGGGAAACCATGGGAACTACTTCTAGCATGCTAGATCGCTTAGTTATTCACTTCAGACGGAAATGAATTCACTTTCTACTGGCATTTCTTTAAATTCTAAAAATCTCGTAAACATACTGTCTGGCGTTTTACTTTCTACGACGGCTTGTTAAAAGTTGGCCTCTTGATCCGGTGTCAGCGAGAACAAGAAACTTCCTGGGAACTAGCATATCTCATTCACTTGTTAGGCTTCCTTCCTGTGAAGTTCCTTGGACATGCCCAAGCATCAAGTTGACAGAAGTGAAAACAGTTATAAGCACAGTTCCATGTTTAACCTAAAATACCGATTTCAGAGTTGAACGACAGATTATTATTATGTCAACTTAAGAAAGGAAACAACTTTATTATTATTCTGTCATACTGAAAGCATAAATTAGGAAAACATCGGTGTGGGATGGACCAAGAATATTCATATTATGAAAATGTGAAGAGAAGCTGGTAGTTGTTTTATAAATTTGTGAGACCTAAATGTACGTATACCCATCATTTCCAAGTAGACTACGGTAGGCTATGTAAAAATATGAGTAGTACCGTACCGTAGATGTTTCATTTAGGGGCTTGGGCATCATAGTCATTTCGACTTCGTGTACTTCTCTGATATAAACTGTGTTATTATGGTGCCTGTACTAGAAAGAGAGAGAGTGTGTGTGTTAACAGTTGAGGCGATGATTGGGAAGAAGACAACCGCGGAATTAAGTTTGGAAAGATTCCGGTAGTTGGAACAGAAGTGGGGTGACCATCCTAGATCACAAGGGATCGAACCCTCACTTTCGGGAATTACGATTTGTAATAATCGTCCATATATTTTTATCTGATGCTTGGATATCAGGTATAATAGTTGATATAGTATTATGTGATTGATTACCGTATAATTTGTTTACTTTTTAGGATATTGTAAATGGCAGGATCCTAGGTCAGTTAGATGTGAACATTTTAACAGTGTATTAATATTTATTAGTGTAGCGACAGTAGTGGCTACGCTGGCTAAAGCGCAGTATTAGGTCTTGGAGCCAAGCTCTCTGCTGACTCGGTAGACGTGTGGGTTTGAGCCCCTCCGTTGGCCGTCCTTGAAATGGTTTTCCGTGGTTTCCCATTTTCAACACCAGGCAAATGCTGGGACAGTACCTTCTGACAGGCCACGGCCGCTTCCTTCCACATCCTTGCCCAGTTGCATTCACCATCATTCATTTCATCTCTATTTAACTCCTCTCATGAGGTTGGCGTCAGAAAGGGCATTCGACCGTAAAAACAATCGCCACAAATACTTCCATCGCATCTCATCCCCGACCCCGTTGGAAAACGGGTATAATAAGGGGTAGACATACAATTAATATTTATTAGAGTGCCATGATCTATGCACATTACCAGGAAATAAGGCTTGTTGTCGCTAGGTTTTTCTCCGAGCGCCAAGTGCAGGGTGAGTCATGCAGGTAGTAGGTTTGACAACGATGTACGAGGGGTGTGTCTCTGGCACATCGTTCAAGGAAATAAACAACTCCTTATATGGTAACATTATTCGGGATTGCCTGGACCCGTGAAGTAAGTCAGTTAGACCAGTGATTTGTGGAGCGTTGGTACCTTAATTTTGTGCCCGCGTGTGGAGCGGTCGACTCATTTTGGGACTCCGTGTCGGGAGGTTGTTTCTTTTTGTAACTCCGGTAGTGAGTAGAGGTTTGGACTTGTATTTGGAGAGAAGGAAGGTAGTTCAGACGCTCACAACTGTGTGTTCTAAGTTCAATTAATGAGTCGCTGGTTATATATTCTCACGAGAATAACGAACCTAGTTTCAGACAAATCACCTACTGTCGACCAAAGTATTATGTGCACTCGAGTTTGAAGGTTGTTTGCGAAGTAACGAATAGATCTACATGAAATCCAATAACATCATATTTTTGTCGTTCTATTTTACGTTAGTTCATGTAGGTTTGGAATGTTTAATTTATATTTTAATATTTTTATCGCAGTTGGAACACAAAAAGGGCCCATTTTTAAGCGTGTTTCAAACATGCGTCGCATTTAAGAATTATTATCTCTAAAACCCGTCATCAGGTCGAATCCAAATTGTAACACAATATACTGTACATTGGAATGTTGTATAAGTTAACTGGTTTATAAATTTCAAAATTTTGTGTGTCCAAGAAACAAAGTTGTTATCATTTATGTAAGGTAACTTTTTCTCGGCCCAGCGTGGTTGGAAAATGTAGTCTTGATCGCGTTGTGATCCTTATACATCTAAAAGTTATGCTGTATGACTGTGAAATACGTAAATTAATTCACTTATTTTATATCTATTTGTATTTGTACGGGGAAGTAAGACATGGTTTACCAGCTAGCCGCTCCGGGGAAAGCTGTACAGCGTTGCCGAGATGGAGCCCATCAAGCGTCTCGCTCATTAAAAAAACTACAGTCATCATCAAAAGTTACAAAATCTTAGGTAGTAGATGTCGTGAATCCCAGCTTCTTGAGGAAGGATCCCGTTTTCTTAAATGGCGTTCTTCTTGCTCCGAAGAGCGCTGTGCTTTCCGTAAAAGTAATCGCAACGAAATATCGTACCTTATGTAAATATCCGTAACTTCCCCTTTGGACATTAACCCAACACATGTTCAAAGATGTATAGTTCTTCACAGCCAAAGTGATGACATTGGATAGTATTTTTAGCCTATTTTCATTTATGAAAAAAATAGGCTTATGATATCACCTTATGTCCGTGTGTCTGTCGGTGTGTGTGTGCGTATGCGTGTGATTCGTGTGTGTGTTCCCCCTAATAAAATCTAAACGGCTGGAGCGATTTCAATGAAACTCGGTAAGTTCATAGCACTATTCCAGACAACCCCGGTTGTGCCCTTCAAATTTTGTTACGTCTCACCAATCCAACATGGCGGCTGTGCGAAATATTTCACCAGCATTCAATATCTCCGAAACTATTACCGATATCACCCTGGAATTTTGTACGGTGATAAAGGGAACTACTAGACGTTCACCTATGTGACTTTTGAAAACAAACCGATATAAAATAAGTGAATTTCACAGTAATACAGCATAACTTTTTGATCTATAAGGATTAAAACGAGACCAAGAACTACATTTTCCAACCACCCTGGGCCAAGAAAAAGTTACCTTACAAAAATGATAACTTTGTTTCTTGGACACACAAAATTTTGAAATTAATAAACCAGTTATACAACATTCCAATGTATATTGTGTTAAAATTTGGATTCGATCTGATGACGGGTTTTTGAGATAATAATTCTTAAATATGACGCATGGTTGAAACACGCATAGAAACGGGCCCTTTTTGTGTTCCAACTGCGATAAAAAATATTAAAATATAAATTAAAAATTCCAACCCTACATGAACTAACGTAAAATAGAACGACGAAAATGATGATGCTATTGGATTTTGTGTAGGTCTATTGGTGACTTCACAAACAACCTTCAAACTCAAGTGCACATAATACTTTGGTCGACAGTAGATTTTCTGTCTCGAATCGCATGACGTATTGAGAATTTAAGTATGTGTACTGGAATCCTAGGGCCATAACGGTAAACTTAGTGCTTTACGAATACTAGTAAAATATGCTATGTATTATTAAACTCAGGAGCGAACTAGTTGCGATAATCCACCAAACGTATTCAGAGCATCATCATACAATCAGATCCACATGTCTTATAAATCGTTGGATTCTGAAAATCAGTAAAATACAGTACGTTATCTTTGTAATTAAGAATCATACGTGTGAAATAACTAGAAACAGCGCTACGAGTAATTAGAACTGATTCTCTTGGAGCATAAACTCCAGAATCGGTAGAGTTAGTAACAGTCATCATCTACTTTCGAGGGTCATCCATGTATGTCATTTAGTGTACCTGTGTATGTATGATAGGGAGTGCTAGGTAGTCTGTATCGGAGAGGAACCTGAAGTGTTTTATTTATGTCTGGTCTCAGAATATATGTTAATTTTTTTACCAGATACTGTACCCTAGGGCAATAGGCTGACTGGTGTTGAACCTGGGACACTGGGAAATTGAGAACAGACTGGAGATAACAGCGAGAAACGAACCCAGGGTCTTTGAGGGAGTTTAATAAAAAAAACTAGAGAAAGGACACATTAAATCATTGAGGTGATATGGAATGAATTCTGACATTATTTATTAACATAACGCAGAAAATGTGGGAAGAATACGACAATATTTGGCTGTAAAATGCATGAAGTTCTGAAGCCAGCACCAGGATTTGGAGCTCATGACATTCCACAAATTGGTTTTGAAAGTAGGCGTGTTTTCATGGCGACAAGTCAGTCACTTGGAACTTCTTACACCGTCTGAGGAGGGTGGAGAGACGCAGATGTGCTCCAGAAAATCCCCTAAACACAACGGAAGAGAGCAGTGGAATGGGGAGTGGCAAGGATAATTTAATGATTACTCACGATTGGAGTATGTCAGACACATGAGGGTTGCACCAATGTGAATTAAATACAAGGAGGCTAATTATCAAGCCATCAAACGCCAAAATTGAAGCAGATTAAGTAAAATGCGGAAGAACACGGCCGACCGGAGGTTAGCGCATAGATTGCACTAGGCAAAAGGGGAATCACCATCGACTCGGCGTCACCACGCGCTGAAGAAGGTAATTAATTCTAATTAATTGACCGATCGATTCTCAAGCACGCAGGCATCTAGGGAAACAGCGATGCAAGACGGACCAGAAAAACATCATTTCAAGCCACAAAAGGCATTTAGGGAAGATATGGAGCTCCGAGGGATTTACGGACCTACTTTTCGGGTGGAAAGCAATATAAGGTCACCGGAGGAGGCAGTCATGGTCAGTTGAACCAACTCGCAGGGCAGAGACCACGCTGCTCTGGTCCAGAAAAGAGACGCGCGCCAACACTTTAACATTTTAGAGCGTGAAGTTGGATATTTTGTACATTGCTTCCTTAATTTCAAGGTGACATAAAGAGAATATAATTAGTAAAAAGATGACTCAACTTCAAACAAAACAAATATTTTAATATCCCGATAAGAATGACACAACAATGACACAAAAATCCCAAATGACACCCATATTTATCAACTCAACATCAAACAATCAAATAATAAATTACTCTGAATCAACATTACAGCAGCAAATAAACAAAATCATGGACCTCGTCCTTACTCCTCTTATTGTTGCGTGTATTGTGTTTGACGGTTTTACTGGCAAGACTACGGTTAGAATGAGTACATATTGCCATGAGATATGCTTCCATAGAACCAGATCGCAGGACGCATATCCATGAACATTTTTCACCACGCCTTGGCATCGGGATCCATACTTAATGGCTAACATAAAATGAAATGACAATCGACCACACTACCCTTGACTAAAAATACACATTACTTCCGCGAGAAGTATTTATATCAGTGCCAAAAGCACGCAAAATCAAGCTGCCTAAATGGGTCTTACAGAAACAAGGTGAAAATACAATCGTGGTCATCCGTAACTAACACATGGATAAACCGATCGTTTCCCGAACACACCAAAGTTACAGAGGCGCATCAAAAAAATTCGATAAAAATATTTACAATAATTACGAGACAGTAGCTAACATGACAACAAAATACAAATCAGCATAATCATTAACCTCATTTCTGATGTGAAGAACTTGCACCAAATATTAATCTAATTCGCTTCCAATTATACAGGCTTTAACTGATCGTTATCACGGGAGCACGCACCTCGCCCCTAATGGCCCCTCTGTCCTTATCTGAGATCTGAGCCTTCGCAGTCTGGAATATCCAGCTCTCGTCATTGTGTCAACACCAGGCAGGTCTCAAATTGTCTCTCAGCCACACGCTAGAGATCCGAAGAAAATTTATCAATCACACTCTGAAATTAAAAAACATATCAACTCGTAGATCTGTCCTCAAAACTGCACCATGCAATTCGGGATCTGTAGAATACTTAACAGTGACATCATCCTTATGAGTCCTGTCTTCGACGCCATGCAGCTGACAGGTAACTGACCTCGGCCAGACCCCGCGCAGGATAATAATAATAATAATAGACCCATGCCTTGATACAACACACCATCACCCTCAATTTGCTCCAGATCACAGATAAACCTAAAAAAAAGTGCTCCAACACACAACTAGTTACTACGTGCTCAAATACAAAAGAATGATTACCACAGAAGGTGATTGCTTCTTGCTAAGAAAATATGCAATATCGCATAAAATTTACAGCCTGTGTAATCCGAAGTTTCTCACACAAATATCACATTTTCCCCCTACACTGTAATTTCGTTACCTAACCAAACCTTCACTTGTCATCAGCGATACAGTCCGCTCATTTGCTGTATCTGCCATAAAAACACACTCAGTGCACACGAGTACAATTTAATCTACTGTCCCGCGCAAATTTTAATGAAATACAAAAGAATAACCACGATGCTCTCCACAAATTAAAATAGTGGTCGGTCACAACAAAAAGAAACACTCTAACCACACAAAAGAAAACTTAACTACCACACAATATATACAAGGATTCCCCGATTACCAAAACTAGGCTACATAATGAAAGAAATCATTCTGTACTCATCCTTTCCAGTCGCCTCCGTCGTTGACGTTTCTTGGGCATGACCCCAACCATGTGCGCTTAGCAACGAATCATTCCCGTGTTCGATTTCAGTAGCACCATTCTTCCTTCAGCTGCTGATACCACGGTCTCCATTTCTGGCTGGCTGCTTCAAATAGAATGTCAGTTCGTTTTAAAATAGTGTCTCACACAATATCCCTAATAGATTGCTAGCGTGGATTTCCATGTCCACCCACAAGTCCTGATAGCAATATTTAACGATGACTGTCCCTCACTTATAGCAGGTGCTACCTAGAAACGTTTCACACGCAAAACACATTAATTTATACACTTGAGATGCGGTAGAATTTCATCTCCTAAGAGCAATGATTTTATCAAAGTTTAAGTTCCTCACTTTTACTGGCTCGAAACTTGCTTATTCCACTGACTTGCATATTAACAGACATTGTCACTTCCCCAAAATAGTAATGTAGAACGAGCGTGTCAGCCTTCACAATCTGTCAGTGAACACTCCACTCAGTATTTATACATTTTAGTCCGAAAAGTGGGGGCGGGACTGAATAAAATATCTAATTATTCAACCAGTAGTCCTACAGACACACAACACATATCAGGGATCTTGTCTTGATGTGAATCGAACATCTATGGCATGCGGGATTTATATTGATCGTGCAATTAATCGTAAACTATTTCCCTCCTTAATTTCTTCTGATGGCGTACCTTCGAAATAGCGAGAAAGGCCCCACGTCCTCATTTCTCATTGGTTGGGGTGCTGTTTCTGAACTCGCTGTAAAATGCGGACACCGCCCAAGTAGGCGTTGACGCACAGTCGATTCCCTCGCAATTTCTTCTGCTTCTCCGTCTTTTCCCTTGTCTCACAAAGAACAGACGCTTAGGGGTCACTCATTTTGTCCAACGCTCCAATTAGGTTCTTGAACTCCAGCTAACGGGTTGTGTCTCTTTCTTCAGTCCGGGTTGCATTCCAAACTCACCCCAGCCTCATTATTCGAACAGGATGTCAGGCTCCCTTCTTCTTGCCAGGTAGCTTCTAAATTTCAACATACTAGCAAGCCTCCTTCAAATGTCATCTTTCGTCCTCACACAGACCAGAAATATGAAACATTAATATGTGGCAATCATATTAAGGGTTCATTCGTCCTTTTCTCAGGAAAAATCGAAGCGATACATGGATTCGATATTTTATGTGCCTTCATACGGTCTAGACTCAAAATTTCAAATTTCATTCTGGCTGTGTGGTGTCCTCCTCTCGTTACTAATGAGTTACCCCATTGCTGACGCACTTCGACACCGCCTGCTGTCCGCTCGCTACCTGCCTTGCTCCCATTCATCTCCGCTTTCTCTCTAAGCGAGTCTGACCTCGGCTGAATGCACTGTTTGTAAACAAACCATTACTCGTTTCTTCCTCCAGCTTCTTGCTCCGATCTCCCCGTGCTGTATGTTGTGGTTTATTGGTAATTTACCACATCTGCCTCAGCGACGTCTTCTTCGTTCTCCAACGGCTCCGTCCTTTTCTTCATTCGCTAATAAGGTCCATGTTCCCTGTGAGTAGTCCTGCTCTCCAAGTTCCACGACAGCAATGTCACACTCGTCCTCCACTTCATCACATAGTTCCTCAATGTTTTCCTCGTTAATTGTTTCCAGCATCCAGGTGTCTACTTCCTGATCATTAGGTCCGCCGTCCATGTGTAAGGCAACTTCCCTTAGTCCTTCAATCTGCCAAAAGCTCACAGTATTGTTGTGCAGGTCAATAATTGCTTGGTAATCATAAATAAAGTTTGCCCCTAAGATGACATTAAAATTCATTCTTGCCATAACAATGCAAGTCTGTGCCAAGGTGTGGCCTAAAATATCCAGTTCTATGTACGCTTGGTGCTTGCATACTATAGATCGCTCGGGAATTACGCCCCTTACTTTCAACTGTGGTACAGGAATCAATGGTACATGTTGATTACGTGCCAGTTCCTTCAACAATGTCTCTGATATAAGACTCACTTGCGCCCCGGTATCTAAAAGGCATCTTACATTCAATCCTCCAATCCGTGCATAAATTACTGGTAAATTCTTGATGTTATTTGTCTGTGGCTTAGTAACCTCCTCCAGGCAATCTTCCGGCCTTGCAACCCACTCTGCTATGTGTGCAACAATTCTACCATCACGGTCATCAGCCCCATGCTGTTTTGCCTGAATATCTCCTTTAACTGAAATTATTGTTTTTTTATCTCGAGAGTTCCTCGGTCTCGCCCCCTGGTTGCGTGTTTCCTGCTGCATTTTTAAACTTTCCGCTTCCTGGTCCTCGAATGTGTCCAGGTTCTGGTGGTTTTTCATGGCTCTTTCCCATCTATCTCGTTCATTATTCTCCGTAGCGTGTAACTCCCGCAGGTACCTCTGTGATTCGTGATATCTCTCGTTCCAGTTATTGTGGTGCCCTCTTTGGTACCCCCCTTGTCTGCTGTCTGTCGTTACGCCACTGACGGTCATTTCTCGTGTCACCATTCTTTCGGTACGGAAATTCCTGCCTTCTATCATTACCGCCTTCTTGATATCCTCTTTGGTACGGTCTGTAATTATTTGTGTTGTTCCTGTAATTTCCTCTGTTTTCGTACCTCCCGTACTGTCCGTTATTATTTTCTTGCCGGCGCTCATCTGTTCCAGTATTTGTTGCTTGTGACCTCGTGCTAGTGTTATTATTAGCGCTCTCACTCACAACCTCTGCAGTATTTACTTGCTCGCTGTGTCTCGCGCCCCGAGGCGGTAGCTGTAGGCTTGTCTCATCTAGGTTCCTGAGCATCTCTTCCGCTCTGACTGCTGTAGTTATATTTTCCGTTACCAGGAACTGGGAAGCTGTTTTCCTATTGTCATTACCATGTCTTTTTCGGACGGTGGGTCATCTAAATCTTTCAGTTTTAATAGCTGTTGGGTAAAGAAATCGGCAAATCTCGTTGGGTGGGTAGAATGATACTTGCGAGCGTACAAGTCCATTCTTAGACTTCGTTGCAGGGCCGCAGACCAATATTATTTTAAGAATGCATCCTTAAAGTTCTGCATGCTCCCAAAAGTATATTTGAAGCTCTGATACCAAATTAAGCTGCTCCCATTCAAAAACTTCTCTACCATTCATAATTTCTTACTTTCCGGTACCCCCTGATCTGTAAAGGAATCGTCTAGTTCCAGCAAGAATTGTTTAGGCGGAGTCCCTGTTCCATCTGTGTATCGATTTGGTTTGTACTCATTGCCCCTGATCACTTCTATAATTTGTGTGGGTAATGTGCTTTGCTCTGGGGTCGACGTCTGGCCTCTAATCTTCTCAAATATTCTTGTGTTGCAACCGGTTAGTGGGCACTGCTCATTACTCAGCCCTCTTTCCGTTCCGTTACTCGCCCCCAAGCTATTTACGTTCTCCAAGCTATTATTGTTCTCCATCCCTCTCTGTCTTTCACGGATGTCAACAACGTGTCCAGCTCTTGTGACTTGAGTTCTGCTTTAACCAATTTATCATCCTGTTCCTGCAGTTTCGAATGAACATTTTTTCTAATAGTTGCAACCTGGCGAGATTATCCCCTAATTTCTTTATTATGGATAGGCGTTCTTCTTTACTATTTTCACTTTCTTGGCTCAAATCTTTGCGTATTTTGATCTTCAATCCTTCGAATTTCGTCTCAAGTTTCTCTGCATTATCCTCCTGATTTATTTCCATCCCATCTAGCCGTATTTCCATTTGACTATTATTTGCATCAAAGGACGCCTTTAATTCGCCTTGCTCTTTCTCTATCCCTTTCAAACGCTTCGTCGCTTTCATTTCGGCCCGCTCCGTCTCTTTAACTATGCCTAGCAAATTATTGTCTACTGATTCGATTTGTTGCTGCATACCCTGAGTGTTCGCTTCCACCTTATCAAACCGTTCTTTCAATTTTTCGTGTGCTTCTTTCATTTCATCCGAATTATAGCTACATGCCTGTTCAATTTGTTTCAGCTTAGCGTTTACGGTCTCATCAAGAATTCCAAGTTTTCTGTCGAAGCTCTCCTCCATCTCTTTCATACGACCTAGGTGGTTGTCGTTGTTTTTGCTTGCTTCACTGGCTAACTGGTCCATCTGCTCCTGAGTATTTTGTTTGATCTTATCCGATAGCCGACTAAATTGCTCCTGGATTTTCCCTCTTTGGATAACCGACTGTTCCGCGATACGCTTATTTATTTCCTCGGACTGTTGTGAAATACGATTGTTTATTTCCGCAGCTTGTACCCTACTTTGCTTGTTTTGTAACTCAATACGACTGTTTATTTCCTCAACTTGTAACCTACTTTGATTTTTCATTTCAGCTCTCATCTTCGCTAAATTCTCAATGTTCCTTGCCGTGGCAAGCTCCACATTCTGCCCGATTTCATCGACTGTCGCCATGACAAAAAATAAATTCACTTGAGAATATAGAGGCCATGCACATAGAAACATCAACTTCCGCCACGCACACACACAACAATGCATTTAAATATTTTAAGCATACTCAATTCATTTACTTTATTTTAACCTCCCGCAATGCAACCATTATTGAGTATATCTTTACTTTAATTTACTTAGTGTCAACCCTTAAGATCGGTTATTAAAATTTTCCCTAATTTAATTGGCTTTACGTTACCACCAAGATTTAATTATCAAATATAATTAATCTTTCCAGGGTTATCACCCCTCCTACTATATTTTTTAGTTTGTCATCACTACACATTTCTAATTAATTTATAGTAGGACGCCCGGATACTCACATTATCTCAAAATCATCAATGTCAAATCCAGTAATGTGTCCCGTAGTTAATATTTACTGACAAACTCCAAGATTCTACTTTATTTCACACATATGGCGAAAGAACTTCGCCTATTAACTGAATTTAACAAAATCAGAAACAGTGGCAAAACTTGTATACCAAATTTCTAATACTACGTTTCTCACAAATGCCAACCAACCTAACACGAAATAGCCCCATCGTTGGCTTGCGCCATTCTTTTTTTTTGAGGTTTATCTGTGATCTGGAGCAAATTGAGGGTGATGGTGTGTTGTACCCAGGCATGGGTCTGTTATTATTATTATCCTGCGCGGGGTCTGGCCGAGGTCAGTTAGCTGTCAGCTGCACGGCGTCGAAGACAGGACTCATAAGGATGATGTCACTGTTAAGTATTCTACAGATCCCGAATTGCATGGTGCAGTTTTGAGGTCAGATCTACGATTTGATATGTGTTTTATTTCAGAGTGTGATTGATAAATTTTCTTCGGATCTCTAGCGTGTGGCTGAGAGACAATTTGAGACCTGCCTGGTGTTGACACAATGACGAGAGCTGGATATTCCAGACTGCGAAGGCTCAGATCTCAGATAAGGACAGAGGGGCCATTATGGGCGAGGTGCGTGCTCCCGTGATAACGATCAGTTAAAGCCTGTATAATTGGAAGCGAATTAGATTAATTTTGGTGCAAGTACTTCACATCAGAAATGCAGTTCATGATTATGCTGATTTGTATTTTGTTGTAATGTTAGCTACTGTCTCGTAGTTATTGTAATATTTTTATCGCATTTTTGATGCGCCTCTGTAACTTTGGTGTGTTCGGGAAACGATCGGTTTATCCATGAGTTAGTTACGGATGACCACGATTGTATTTTCACCTTGTTTCTGTAGGACCTATTTAGGCAGCTTGATTTTGTGTGCTTTTGGCACTGATATAAATACTTCTCGCGGAAGTAATGTGTATTTTTAGTAAAGGGTAGTGTGGTCGATTGTCATTTCATTTTGTGTTAGCCATTAAGTATGGATCCCGATGCCAAGGCGTGGTGAAAAATGTTCATGGATATGCGTCCTGCGATCTGGTTCTATGGAAGCATATCTCATGGCAATATGTACTCATTCTAACCGTAGTCTTGCCAGTAAACCGTAAAACACTATACACGCAACAATAAGAGGAGTAAGGACGAGGTCCATGATTTGGTTTATTTGCTGCTGTAATGTTGATTCAGAGTAATTTATTATTTGATTGTTTGATGTTGAGTTGATAAATGTGGGTGTCATTTGGGATGTTTGTGTCAATGTTGTGTCATTCTTATCGGGATATTAAAATATTTGTTTTGTTTGAAGTTGAGTCTTCTTTTTGCTAGTTATATTCTCCTTATGTCACCTTGAAATTATGGAAGCAAAGTACAAAATATCCAACTTCACGACGATGAACTGTACACCCCCGAATCAAGTCTCGTTACGCTTTCTCAAGAGGACATAGGAAGAATGGCGCCCAACGTGGGCGTAGCAGTAGCTTCAATATGAGAAAGGAAAGTGCAGTGTATTTCTCAGTGGAAAAATCACGCAATATGTGTGTGCAAAGTGAAATTATGCCTTGCTAAAATGCAAATATGGCGGGCATAATGGATTATGTGTGGGCGAATCCGCCAGGATGAATACGTGAGTACCCAAAAACCACGATTTTGTTGTAAAATGTAATCCACTATATGTCGGTGATATTTAAAGTTGTAAAATATGCCAATGAAAGTAGAATTTAGAAGGTAGGACATTCATACCTTAAATTTTGTGTTGAATATAGTCAAGTTAAGAGGTTCGTTTTACATCGAGTTGTGTGTAAATCCGTTACAAGTAACGCAGAAATTGCATTTGATTTAAAAGGATTAATAAATGTAATGAACGCGGACGTTCATGTATTGATGATATAACTACCGTTACGTTATGTCGAGATAAGGGAAGATATGTCAGTAATTATAATAATAAATAAACATCAGGGAAATTGTATGCAAACATATGTTAATTTGAATAACTGTATCTTTAAGCAGTGTTATTGAAAATAAATGTACCGCTCAAAGGAAATTAAAAGCAGCGTTTTGATGTCACAAAGAATCATATAATAATGTACGGAAATTTGCAAATAATGTCGGAAATGGAAATGTTTAAAAGATAATTGAATTGCAGCTTGATGAAAGAGCTTATAAGATTAATTGGTAGATTTGTCTTATTAATTAAGGAAGGGATCATCCTCTCAATAGTCGGGAAAGTCAGGTTTGCTAAATCGACGTATAAATAGCCCAGAGCATACGGAGATATAAAATGCAATCGAGCGTATCTAGTGGGAACCCTAGCTCAAGAAGATGCTAATAAGCGGTCCGGGTTCGAATCAAGAGGCGTATGGAATGATAACGGTAGACACCTCGCCATAACGCATGATATCGACCGTGAACCAGCTAATTGTGTGAATTAATTCATCTCTGTGGGAATGAATTCGACACGGAGGGAAGTTGTGCCCTTGCCGTGATCTTTAACAGGAGCGCCGACTATTCCAAAAATGACTATGTGCACGATGAATCTCATTTCCTCGGCTTGACTTAAATGGGCCAGTATGAGGCCAGCCTTTAAGCCCTAAGTGATAGGGATACATGTTTAAACAGTTCCATATTCCGTAATGCATTCTGTAAGAAGTAGGTCATCCGTATTTGGTGGGTCACTAAGACTTCACAATGTTGTGTCTGGTAGCAGCAGCCAATTGCTTGGAGCGAATGAGGGGAGAGACGTGAAGGGGAAGATAGCGGCCATGTTGGTTGGCACCCCGCCGCGAGGGTCCATTATACTGAACTAGGGTTGGGGGACAGACCTCACTCATTGTATTCTTGTAGTAAGATGTGTGAATTATGAATATGTGATACCCTGAATATTATAAAATGATGATTGTATTATTGAATAATGAATATATGTGTAATGAGACACATTGCTAATTAAGAATCGTTCTGATATCTTAATATTTGGCCAAGTTGGAAAATGGCAAAAGTTACATTTTTATACTGACAGAGACACCTAGTTTCGAGGGTGGAAACTATATTCTACGCTATGCCTACGCGACGGGTAGCAGTATGGACCCACTAGACACAACAGTGACAGATAAAATATTTGGAAGATAACTCTTTACGGCATATAGTGGATTTACAATTAAAAGGTTGATTAACGCATGGTAGACTCAAATGTTTTGGTGGGAAGAAAGGGACAAGGCATGATTGTACGCATATTGTATAGTTGAAATTGTATGCACTAGTTAACGAGAGATTGTAAGATTAACGTTGTTTGTGTGAGTTTACCAGTGCATTAGCGCACATGGGAATGATTTTATGGTGATTTCAAGGTAAAATTAAGTCAACGATTATTTGGATTTGTGAGAGGATAAAGTGTGAATAGTTATTGAGGGTAGGAGTATGTTTTGCATTTTTGTTGTGTAATGTAAATGTAATATTGTTTTGCTGTGTGATAAGCCATGATTTTTAAACTCAAATTAAATCCTTTAGAATAGAGTTGAGTGTTGTCATTGTAGAGTTGATACCTCATAGTTTCAAATCCAAAATATGCGACCGCTCAGTGGGTTGAATGGTACACGCCCGGGAACTGCTGCTAGCTGGAGGTGGAAGGATATTTTCCATGGAAAGTCTTCGCATGGGTACGATACCTAGTGTTTTTATTTTAATCGGTCACCGGTGTAGTTAGGTGTGGATATTTATTGCTGCTGTTTATATCGCACAGGTGTTTAACCCCCACGCACCCCGTGTAGTAGGTGATACGTTACAATTGGTCGCCCAAGTGGGACTGAAACGTTACAATTGGCAACCCAACTGTGGAGCTCGAGGTGGGATATAGCAACAACAATAGCATTCACGTGTACGCATACGCCAATAGACACGAAAAAAGGGGTAAAATATAAATTTTGTAAAATGTTCATGCAGATTAAATGTCATCAGAAGAAAGTCTGGAATTGAGAAATAGAGCCATTAACAAAGTTAATATTAAGATGTCGGTAAAGAACTTGAACGTGGATGTGGACAAGAGCGGGATGGGTGAAGGCTTAGTAGAGGAACCATCCGAGAAATCTATTAATTCTGAGGAAGGCCAGATCACTATACAGGGCGGGGGGGGGGGGGGCAGTAAGAATAACGATAATGGGGGGGGGGGCATGTGAACGATAGTGTGCTCTAAATGCTTCTGACTATGAATGAGTCTATTAAGAAGCAAGGAGAGTCAGTAAACCAGAAAATAGAGTCTATGAGTAACGAAATAGGGGGTGAGAAAGAGTCTATTAAACAGCAGGAAAAATCTATGAAAGAGTCTATTAAACAGCCGGAAGAGTCAATGGGTCAGAAGATAGAATCTGTAGGTAAGCAGGTTGAATCGGTGAAATTTTATGTAGATGAGGCAGTTGAGAAACAGGCTGAAGCAGCTAATGCTAAGATAGAGGAATTAAGTAAGGAAGTACAGGAGCACAAATCGATCATGTGCAGTAGGTTGGAGAACTTAGAGAAGGATCTCAAGGATAAGATAGGGGAGAGAGAAGATATGCTGAGAGAGGAAATAGCGAGAAATCAGGATAGCGTGGAAAATAGGTTAGCAGGGATGGAGGGCCATCAGGAAAAACAGAACCGGGAACTGGGGGAAGTCAGAAAGGAAATTATAGTTAACGGGGAATTAATAGAAAGGCGAGTGAGCGGAGCGTGTGCAGAGGTTTGTTAATGCCGTAAGGGACGATTCTAAGGAATATTTGCATAGAGTAGGGGCCGCGGAAGATAAATTGGAGGAGATCGAGAAACTGAAGGGAGAACAAGTGACATTCGCGGAAATGAAAAACTTCAGGAAGCGTTAACAAAGGTGAGAAGAGTGGTGAGAGACCGACTGATGAGTCACAGAGGAGGAATGTCACTTGGTTTTTCCTATAGGGATCCTGGTCTTCCACATTTTAATTCGCGACAGTTCAATCACATGGAGTATTTGAAATCCGTAGAAAAGAAATTCAAGAAAGATGTAGACGATGATTTGATCGATTGGGAAACGGTAATGGAAATCCTGTCACACTCGTTCAAGGAGGATGTCAAATCTTGGTTCGAGATATATAGGCCAAACATGAGGAATTTGTAAGATTTTAAAGGGAAATTCAAGGCCAAATTTTGGGGGGAAGCAATTCAAGCCAGGGAAAGGGAAACCCTCATATTTCGAAAATGTAAGGAGCGCGACGGGGTATCCCTCACAGAGTATTTTCTAGCCCGCGTATTAGTGTGGAAAAATTTAGATGGGGTCAGTTCAGATATAGATATATTTAGGTTGATGCTCAAACATTTTCCCAGTAGGATACAGCAGGCTAGCTGCATGCAGAAAGTGAAAAGTATTGAGGAGTTGGAAGAGTTATTAACTAGTTTCGACAATTTCGGCCCTCAGCAAAACCAACAGAACAGAAGTGAAAAGTGAAAACAGACAGAATGAGCATCAAACAAGTCAGAATAGGAATAGGTTTAATCAGGGAGGCAGAGGTGACAATTTCAATAGAAGGAGGGAGAAGAAAAATAATTGGAGGGTAGAAAATAATAGACAGGGTGATAATTATCAGAGGAGAGATAATTTCCAAAGGCGGGAAATTTTTCAAAGGGGTCAACAGGAGGGGACAGTTCTGAGAACTAATGAATCAGGAAGAGGACAGGAAACAGCTGAGAGGCAGGGAACGAGTGATTTAAACTCTCAGCGGGTTGTGTAAAAAGGTCAGGTAGACTGCCCGAAGGTGAATATGTTAGGCAGTGTGTTATTCAGGAAGAGAAGGTGAGGATTTGTTATCTGACTAAGAGGATTTTAAAGTAGAAGGTAAGAGAGAGGGATTTTCATCGGTAATTGCAATAGGCATTTTAGGTAAAGAAGTGAAGGCTCTATTGGACTCTGGGAGTGAAAGGTCATGCATAAGCATGGTGGCTTATGAGGAAATTAATAGGGGCGGTCGTAAGTTGGAAGAGATACCTGTTAAGACGTTAGAGAGTAAGAGCCAGAAAGTCAGTAAGCAGATATTGTTGCCTATTAAGTTGGAGGGGAAAGTGAATAACCAATGTTGTCTGGTTATACCCAATTTGATATATGAGGTAGTGCTTGGAAATGACTGGTTGAATAAGCATAAGGTTGTTATGGATTTTGATAACGGAGTTTTATGTCTGGAGAAAGGCATTAAGGGTCAGGGGATTAAGATGAGATGTGAATTAGTTGAGGAGAAGGATGGTGCGTGTATTATTAAGGGTTTGGAGGGGATGTCAGCAGGGGTGTCTGACGAGGAGGTACAGCTGGAGGCTGTGTGCCATATTTCGGTAGAGGAACATCGAGCTGATTCATTTTGGGAATCCGTGGACAAAAGTAACCTGTGTGATGTGAGTAAGGGGATTTATTTGAAGTGTTATTGAGTAATAAGGAAGTGTTTAGTGACAAGCCTGGATTAACGCACGTATACACCCATCAATTCCAACTGGTTGATAGTTCGCCATTTTCTGGACCCAGATATGCCATTCCTTTCAGGTATGCTGCCGCCGTAGAGGACGAAATTAACCGTATGTTAGACAAGCGTATGTATTCTAACCCACTTGTTGTTGTTGTTGTTGTTGGAAAGAGTGATGGGTCAGTCAGATTGTGTATTGACCTTCGTCAATTAAATAATAGATTGGCAGGCGATACCCTGAGGCCGGAGTGTATTGAAGACCTAGTTCAGAAGTTTACCGGCAGGAAGTAGTTCTCAACCATGGATCTGAGCGCCAGCTTTTGGCAAGTCCCTTTAAGAGTGGAAGATAGGAAATTACTGTTTTTAGCTATAAGGGTGGCCTTTTTCAGCATTGTGTTGTGCCATTTGGGTGCAAAACTAGTAGTTCAGCATTAATTAGGGCTTTAAATTTAGTGTTAGGAAGGGACACACACGATTTCGTTACAATGTACATTGACAATCTTATTATTGCATCACACACTAAAGAGGAGAACATAAGACACGTGGACATAGTTTTGAGAAAGTTAAGGGAGGGGGTTTCACAGTGAAACTTAGTAGCCTAAGTCTTAGTTTGACACACAACAGATTACATTTCTAGGACACACGATCACTACCCAAGGGATTTTTCCTGAACAATCGCGTTTAGAAAAAATTAACAACACCACTACACCACGTAACGCCAAGCAACTTCGAAGCATATTAGGGGTTTTTAACTATTTTAGAAGGTTTGTCGTTAGGTATTCCAATCTGGTTGAACCTTTTAGGGAACTGTTGAAACAGGGTGCAAGATGGGTTTGGGACCATGAGCACGAGGCAGCTTTCGCTGAGTTGAAGAGAGGTTTCGTGGATTCAGTTATGCTGAAATACCCTAGAATAGATTGTCCTTACGTCCTTATGACTGATGCCAGTATGTTAAGAATTTCAGGTGAGCTGTGCCAGTATGATGACGAAGGTAATTTAGGAATAGCCTCATTAGCTAGTAGGGGTTTGAGTGTGGCTGAGAAGCGTTACACTATCACTGAGATAGTATGTTGGCCATCGTGTACTCGCTTGGTAGGTTTCGGAGTTGTGTTCTGGGGAGCAAGTTAAAATGCTCTGGTATTTATGGGTTCATGTAGGTTGACCTCTAATAGGATGTCGAGATGGATCTTGGCAAAAAGTGAGTACGATCTAAAGATTACGCATATGAAGGTCAAGGAGAATATAGTGGCCGACTTCCTGAGCAGAAACATAGGTGATGATGACCACAGGGTGTTGTTTTATGTGTCACGAAGACTAAAGATTGTGATGAGGAGATTGGTAAGCTCCGAAAAATGCAGGCAGAACAGGAGAAAGACGAGAGCATGGCTCAGATCTTGAGGGAGTTGAGAGAGAAGGAGGTTGGAGCTAGACTCCAGGTGGGTAAGTTCACATATAAGCTAGAATGCGGCTTATTGGCGAGGTTATGTCACCTAGGTGAGTGGAAGGTATGTGTACCTAGTTCTCTGCAGCATACCATGATATGGTATGACAATAAAGCGTTGGGGCATTTTGGAACAGGTAGAGTTCTTTTCGCTGTCCAACGGCATTTCATTTGGCGTAACATGGGAAGGAATACCAGGAAATTTCTTGCGAGTTGTGATTTTTTCAACGATGTAAAGCCCCAACGAGATATTTGCAGGGATCTCGTCAGGCGGTAATCACAGAAAAAACGCGGGATTTACTATGTTGTGATTTGTATGGGCCTTTAGTCAAATCTCGGTACGGATATCAGTATATCTTTGTGATTGTTGACCCTTTTAGTAAGTTTGTCAAGCTGTATCCCCTGAGGAAAGCGACTGGGAAGGGTTACGCCCTACAAATGGTCGACAAATACATCCCTGAGTTCGGGAAGCCCATCAGAGAATTGACTGACCACGGCAGCCAGTTCACCTCAAAAATCTGGAAGACCAAGTTAGGTGAAGTGGGTGTCGAGCATATTTTCTCTACTATTAGATACCCGCAAGGATATATGTCCGAGAGAATCATGAAAGATCATGGTAGGGTATTCCGTACGTATGTGAGCGATCGCCATAATGCATGATTCTCCAAACTAGGAGATATTGAACAATGGTTCAATAATACGATACATGAGAGCACGAAATGCACCCCTAATGAACTGCAATTTGGTAGGAGGCCTACTAATGACCTCGCAAGTATGTTAGGATTGGAAACGGGAGAGATCGACAAGGATATCAGCATCCGGCTGGCTCGGTTCAACTTTGAAAAAGCAGTAAATAAACGTAGGCGCCAACAAAAGAGAGTGAAGTTTTTTTATGTTGGTTATCAGGTTTTGCCCAGAGTGCCTCCTTCTTCCGCTGTTGAGAAAGAAATGTCCACGTTTTAGGTAGATTTCATTAGAAAGCTAACTATTGCAATGGGTATTTTCAGCTGTTCAGGGGACCTTTAGGTGTGACCAAGCGTATTGGTGAGTGTGCGTACAGCCTAACAGACCATCAAAGAACCATTGTAGGGTCATATAATGTCTAACCTTAAGAGGTATGTTAGTTTGAAAGATTAGGGCATATCCTCTGAGACAGACATAGTCTACAAAGTGATATATTGCACTGGCACACTGAAAGAAATGACGAAGAGGCTACAACTAGCCAAGTGATAAAATGCAGAGTATTATCTCAAAGTGGTACAAATAAGTACAAGTGCGACGTGGCAAAATGCCAAAATATTGTCAAATGTAACAAAAATCATTGTGTATACTAATAGAACACTTGAGAAAAATCAGTGTGAGTTAGAGATAGGACACTTGAGAAATATCGGTGAGAGTTGGATTTAAGTAACAAAGACATTTGAAACAATGAATTATATTGTATTTAAGGGTAATTTGTGTATGTTTTAAGGGTATTTATGTATGTTGTTTCAATGGTGTATATGTAATTTAGTGATTTTAAGTGTAGATGGAGTCCCCATTCATATGTATTCTTAGGAACTCCATCTGAGGGGAATTGTAACCTTCCCAGATCACAAGGGATCGAACCCTCAATTTCGGGACTTACGATTTGTAATAATCGTCCATATATTTTTCTCTGATGCTTGGATATCAGGTATAATAGTTGATAAGAGCGTAAATATTATGTGATTGATTACCGTATAATTTGTTTAGCTTTTAAGATATTGTAAATGGCAGGATCCTAAGTCAGTTAGATGTGAAGATTTTATCATTGAATTAATATTTATTAGAGTGTCCTGGGTCTGTGCACATTGCCAGGAAATAAGGCTTGCTGTCGGTGGGTTTTTCTCCGAGCACCAAGTGCAGGGTGAGTCAAGCAGGTAGTAGGTTTGACAACGATGTACGAGGGGAGTCTCTGGCACATCGTTCGAGAAAATTAACAACTCCTTATATGGTAACATTATTCGGGATTGGCTGGACCCGTGAAGTAAGTCAAATAGATCAATGATTTGTGGAGCGGTGGTAACTGAATTTTGTAGCCGCGTGTGGAGCTGTCGACTCATTTTGAGACTCCGTGTCGGAAGGGTAAAGAGTAGAGGTTTGGACTTGTATTTGGAGCGAAGGAAGGTAGTTCAGACGCTCACAACTTTGTGTTCTAAGTTCAATTAATGAGTTCCTGGTTATATATTCGCACGAGAATAATGAACCTAGTTTCAGACAAATCACCTAGATTTTCTGTCTTGAATCGCATGACGTATTGAGAACTTAAGTCTGTGTACGCGAATCCGAGGTCCATAAGCTAGGTTTGCCAGATTTCAAGAATGGAAAAACGGAACACACGTCCCAAAACATGTTTTTTTAAAATTAAGGTTGTGAAATGTTGTAATAAATAATACACATATGTATTAAATAAACACCAGTAACTTACAAATACTTGTCATTTGAACGACCCTTTGCAAGGATTTTTTATTTGTAAGTACCTTCTAATAAAATTCCACAATTTTCGTCATAATTGTTATATGTGAACAATTCTTGTTTTATCAAACTAATGGAGCTTTTGTTTCTATCAACTCTCCATTTGATATTCATGACAGAAGAGCCACTCTCCGTTAAAGCATTGGAGGGGAGAATGCTGAGTATTAACTTCACAAAGACTAAGATATTCCTTAATTTTGTTGCCCCCTAATAAATCTATAACATGTACCCATCTATCTGACACAGACATAGAATTCATTTTTTCGTTCAAACCAACACCTATACCACCAGAAAACAAGCTAGATATTACAATCAATTCTGAAGCGGGACATTTGAAACTGAATGCAATATTGAATATATTATCAAATTAACACAAAAAAACGGAATATTTGGCGTTCCGTTAAAGATTAAAAAGGAACGCGGAACAAAACAATTAGAGACGGAATTGTTCTGAGTAAAACGGAACGTCTGGCAACCCTAGCCATAACGGTAAACATAGTCTACAAAGTGATATATTGCACTGGCACAATGCAAAAATGACGAAGAGGCTACAATTAGCCAAGTGATCAAAAGCAGATTATTATCTCAAAGTGGTACAAATAAGTACAAGCGCGACGTGCCAAATTTTCTGTCTCGAATCGCATGACGTATTGAGAATCCACCAAACGAATTCAGAGCATCATCATACAATCAGATCCACATGTCTTATAAATCGTTGGTTCTGAAAACCAGTAAAAATACAGTACGTTATCTTTGTAATTAAGAATCATACATGTGAAACAACTAGAAAGAGCGCTACGAGTAATTAGGACTGATTCTCTGGGAGCATCAACCCCAGAATCGGTAGAGGTAGTCATCACAGTCGAGAACAACACCTGTAAGTACCAGTCATCATCTACTTTCGAGGTCATCAATGTATGCCTGTGTATAAATGATATATGATATGATATATATGATAGGGAGTGCTAGGTAGTCTGTATCGACGAGGATCCTGCAAAGTGTTTTATTTATGTCTGGTATAAGAATATATGTTAATTTTTTTACCAGATACCTAGTGTTTTTATTTTAATCGGTCACCGGTGTAGTTAGGTGTGGATGTTTAGTGCTGCTGTTTATATCGCACAGGCGTCTAACCCCCACACGCCCCGTGTAGTAGGTGATACGTTACAATTGGTCGCCCAAGTGGGACGTTACAGTGGGAAACATCGGAAAACTAGAGCATCCGGCGTTGAGAAAATACTGTGGAGTCTTATGGCGACAGTGTTGCTAACTCTAGGCAGAGGTAGCGCTGACGTCATACGTTATCTTCACCCGCTTCGAGTACTGTGCTTTCATAAGTTAGCGGCACGACAAACCTCCAGTAGCTACCTGAAATAGAACACGCCCAGAAAGGGGGAGTTTTGCAGGTGTTAACGGATTAGACCAGTATTAAGGATACGCGAAGAGAACCAATAACGACATTCATTTCGTTGTGATATGACGCATTACTGATCGACAGATGTCAAGAGCACAAACCTTCCTTCTCAGATGTATGCTGACGATGCTAACAATTTTTACGCCAGCAATGCTGTTGATCATCACCTTTTTAGCCTATTTTCATTTTATGAAAAAAAAATAGGCTTACGAGATCAACTTTTGTCCGTGTGTCTGCTCCCCCCCCCTGATAACTTCTAAACGGCTGGAGCGATTTCAATGAAACTCAGTAAGGAGGCCATAGTACTATTTTGGCCGACCCCGACCGTGTCCTTCAAATTTTATTACGTCTCGCCAATCCAACATGGCATCTGTGCGAAATATTTCACCGGCATTCTATTTACTTCCAAAACTGTTACTGACATCACCCTGAAATTTTGTACGGTAATAAAGGGCACCGCTAGAAGTTCACCTATGCGACTTTCAAACACCTGGTAACTACAAAACCAACATGGCGGCCAAGCGAAGTTGAGACTTTTAAATAGACTTTTCTCGCGATTTAACATCTAATTTAGTTCAATTGTCTACATAACCTCAAGATGGCGGCTGTGCGAAATATTTCACCGGCATTCTATATCTCCGAAACTATTACAGATATCACCCTGAAATTTTGTACGGTGATAAAGGGCACTACTAGAAGTTCAGCTATGAGACTTATAAAAACCTGTAAGATACAATACGAACATGGCGGCCAAGCGAAGGTGAAACATTTTAATAGACTTTTCTCACGATTGAACCATCTGAGCGCAGTGAAATATGGTACAGTAAATGTATATACACATTGTAATGCACTGGCATCTAATTTAGTTCGATTGTTCACATAACCTCAAAATAGCGGCTGTGCGTAATTTTAAATTTAAGTGTTTATTTCTTGTGTATTAATCATGCGATCGAAGAGAACGTTTGAATAATGAACCTACCCAAAAATCGTCATCTAATGGTACATAACTCTATGGCCTACATATATAAAAATCCAACAATGGTGACCAACCAAAATATTTATACGGTTCTCAATATCTAGTCTACTAATCTATGATGGCATTCAAACTGAAATTTTGTATGTTGATAGAGGCTATGCACATAAGTTAGCCTATGGGACTTTCAATAACCTGGTGACATTGTGGGGTTTGAAGCCATTTTTCAGTGTTGCCTTAGTAGACAAAAGTTTGGTGCTTTTCAGTCAGTCAACACGAATGTACCCTAATCCTGAAAAAAATTACATGAGATTAATAAAATACACTAGGATGACCAGTTTCGATCGTCAAGCGATCATCATCAGATCCATTACACTGAGGCTGTAAAATCTATGTTTGAAAATACAGGTGAAAATATATACAATACCGTATGTACAATTATTTAGTTGCAGTATCAGTAATGCAACTTGTCAGTGTATACGGTACTAGTGGTAGTATATATGGTGTTAGATCCGGAATTTGTTTGGAGTGACTGTATGGTTGTAAAAGTCAACTATGGTTGTACTGTATAGTGCAAGCTATTACTTATCTGGTTGGATGTCTTCCGTTCTGTAGCTGCGAGTAGTATCAACTTCCCTCTTGAAACTGCTTCGATTCCCAGTCCATGCAATTGAGAATTTCTAAGTGAAATTTCATGTCCTGTGGTTCATATTCAACGAGAAATGGAGGTAATGTATCTCATGATCGTGAGCTTAATGGTCACGTAACACTATAACTTCCTTCACGTGAGTGTCTGATAATCTGTGTTATTGTGATGTCTGTACAGTAGTATTGTATGTATTTGTTACTGGAGATAAGGATTGTGAAGGAGGTGGCAGTAGCTTTAAGTTGGAAACCATCCTGGCATTTGCCCAAATTCGAAGTTGGAAATCATAGAAAACCACTTCTAGGATGACTGGGATGGGAATTGAACGCACCTCTTCTTATTTCTGCCTCATTAGGATAAGTGTACCCCTGTTTCAGTCCTCAGAACAGAATTATATTTCTTGGCCGAGCCGGGACTTGAGCCCTGATGCCAAAGGTGAACACCACGAGGTAGTCTGGTGGAGGTTTTACCACACAGCACTTTTATGTCACTTTCTTCATTTGAACAGGCAGGAACAGGAACAAATTTTCACCTACTTTCTTATCTTACCTCGTGGTACAGCTTATATGTCCTTCCCACGGTACTGCTATTCACCTCACTTGTGGATCAATCTATTTTAAACTAAACTAGACAATTTATCACTCAAACCTGAAGAACTGAAATAGGTTAAACCAGGGGCCAACAACACATCGATCGAGCACATATTCAGTAGATCGCAAACATTTATCAAAACAGTAATAATGAGCATTATTTATGAATGCAATCTGAATCGTCTGCACCAAACCCTGACAATGAGAAATGATAACTTGAATTTCGGCCCTCAATTCACCAAAATCAAAGCAGTTATTCCTGCCAAATTTCACACTGTGTAAGGGGAAAAATTATTGCATTTTAATGTTCATTAGGCCTATTTTTAGTATACGGTATTTTCTCCATAAATATTAATTCTATTACAGGTACCTTAATGTCATTTTAGTTTTCTTAAAAAAGATTTGGCAATGTGGGAACTTTTTGGTAGATCACCAGAGCTTACAGGTTGACTGAGTCTGGGTTAAACTGTTGACTAACTTGAAATATATAGACCTAACATGCTTTCCTTTTGGTTTGAATCTCCTTATGGAACGACTTTCACAATAGCCAGCATCAAGTACATGGAATAAAAGAGGCTTTGCTAATACTGCATGTTTCTTCCCGTTAGCATTTATAAAGTTATAATTACAGAATGATCTTCCAATTCTAATGAGCAATGTTAAAAATTCCTGAATACACAATATCAAATTCCCTCTTGGACAAAAGATAATATGCATTCTGCTTACATTTCTCTACAGGGGTAAGTGAAATTTTGTAAACCACCTTTGTCAACCATGGACCTTGAAATGAATTCTTTCCCGGCATGGCTTCCTCAGCACTTGTGTTGATAATTAATTAATCAGAATTAAGAATGTAATAAAACCACTGTAAACTACACATCAGATTGAAAATTCCACTTTCAACAATACAAAAATAATATACATAAAACTAAAACTCTTCTTGATGTAAAAAATATAATTTGAACCTATGTATGCACTGAAAACACAAAAGACCACAACAAACACCAGAGAGAGCGCTTAGAGACAGACCAGCAGGGCTAACCGAACAGACCCGAACCTTCATCTCAACCGATCGTTCATCAGTGAGCTGTTTTAAATCAAAACACAGTGGTGAGGCAACTAAACATCAGATTTTGTTAAACAAAATTGATCATACACAATTACCCCTCATGGACTCCCAACCTTTATTATTATTCCCTTGGGGAGAGTGATGATGATAATGAATAATGATGATCAACATTACTTATTTCATTTTATTATATACCGGTATTTTTTTTATTTATAATTCTTTAAATTTATTATTGATTTGTAGTGATGTAAAATACCCAGGTATTCAAGAGTTTAGTGCTTTTCAGTCGGTCAACACGAATGTACCCAAAAGAGATGGGTTATGCCCTAATCCTGAAATAAATTGCATGAGATTAATAAAACACTAGGATGACCAGTTTCGATCGTCAAGCGATCATCATCAGATCCATTACACTTAGGCTACAAAATCTATGTTTGAAATACAGGTGAAAATATTTACAATATGTACAATTATTTAGTTGCAGTATTGGTACTGCAACTGTCAGTGTATGCTAAATGCAGTATATATGTTAGGTGAAATGCTAAATGGTGATAGCTATCCGGAGATTGTACTTTAGAGAGATTATATGGTTGTAAACTATGGTTAAACTATAACATTTTTGGCTAACTACTTATCTGATTGTCTTCCGTATTACAGCTACTCTCAGTTTTCGTGCTCACTGAAACTCGCTGTGCGGTCGACTGCGGTGGTTATCTTAACGACTGGTTTTTCCCCTGCCTCCTCCCCCCTGTCCCTACGTGCTGTGGGGAGTGATAGCGATGTGTTTATGTGAGGTGTTGCCAACCTAGATAAGATGTATGTTATTGAATGAGGTGGGTCCACAACTATTAAAGACCGTGGATTGGCCCTCGCCACGCGTGGAGCATAACCCATTCGAACTAAGCGTTGACGGTCTTATGAGGACGTCCCGGCATCTTTAATACTGCCGTGAATATGGGCCTTGGTTTATTGCAGAAGCAAAGTACATCGTACACCTGATCCAGATAACATTTACCTATTTACTGAAAAGCACTAAACTCTTGTTTACTAAGGCAACACTGAAAATATGGCTTCAAACACCACAATACCCAGGTATTTATAAATCGGGGTAAATACCCAGGGTATATACTCGGGTAAATACCCAATTTGGGTAAATACCCGGGTATTTTAAATTTTTCATCAAAATTCCTGAGTCATGGTAAGTTGAACCTTAAAAAAGGGTACCGGTATGCAAACTATTCTCCAATAACCCTTTAGAAATGTAACAACATTAGATAGTTAATCAAATTTAATTTAATTAGAATTGGGACTTAAAAACAGAATTAGAATTAGATCAGAAGATATAAACTAACAACTTCACTACACTGAAAAAGTTAGGTTAAGTACAGTAGGCATCAAACAAAGAATAGAAAATGGGAGGGAAGTACAGCGTTTGAATTCTAGGTAGGATGAGCAGAGCAGTGTTGCCAACCCATATGCTTGCTGGTATACATCTTCACCCATTTCGGACCCACATACTACAAAAACTCCCTGACATGCATTTATATTATTTACAGTATGATTTTAGAAATTAATATTTTTATATTTAAAATTGAATGAAAAATAACTTAAAGCACTTTTACTAAGATTTTTTTTCTTCAAATGTTCTTTCTATTGAATATATTTTATTACCTTTTGAGTTTTGGCATACACATTTCAATTAATATGCATATAGCATACTCTTATTACTACAAAAGTAGCTTTTTCCTCCCACATCTTTGTTGCCCATTTCCAGTACCGTAATAAAACTCGACCTTCTCAATAACTTGGTATTTATAAAAAAATTAAAACACAAAACAACCAAAAGGTTTTATCCAACATTTTACTTTAGTTTAAGGAAAAAACACACTTAAAGACAAAGTTACAATGCCAAAACATATAAATACCCAAAAATACCCGGACGTCCATTTTCCTTTTCTTTTAGTTTTGAAGGATCAATATTGTTCCTGAATTCAATTTAAGTCATGAAATACCTTTGTTTCAGTCCTTGTTTGTCCAACACTTCATCAACACATCAAAAAGTGTTGTACAAAGCTCAAAAAACAGAAAATACCCTCATTTTGGGTATTTAAATGACCACTGGGTATACACCCGATTTATATTTACCTTCCCACTGGGTATTTACCCGGCCCACATCACTATTGATTTGTAATACTTTTTTGTAGTAGTAGTAGTAATAAAATCTGAGAGTCACATACAATAATAAACAGATACCAAACAATAATTTACCAATCTATTAAAATAAACAGATAATTGATAACAAAAACAATAATTCCAAAAGGATGAAGGCATGGTGGGCTAACAAGAAGAGAAACAGTTGCGATCTCGTGGTTCCTAGTGATAAAAGAAAAGTAAGTAATAATCATATCCACTAAGGTGATTGTGTTGTTTTAATTATGAGATGTTCGTGCATTTTTATTATTATTGTTATTATTTAAATAATTACATAAACCCATTCATAAATAATATACTCACTCACTCGCTCAGAAGGCTTCTATGGGACACGAAGATCCTGCGCTGATCTCACAAAATACCTCCACTGAACTCTGTTTTGGGCGAGTTCATAAATAATATACATGTACCGTACTAAATAATAAATTATACATTAGAAGAATATTGGACTCATGTATGCAAATAATTTAACAATAAAGAAACAATAAATAACATACTTCAATCTTCTTCTTCTTGAGGGACATGAGAGTATTGGGCCTATCTGCTGATGATGCTTTCCAAAGAAATGAGTGGCGCCTCAGGATTAAGAAAGCTGACCCCGCGTAACGGATTCAAGGGGGGGGGGGGGAGGAAGAAGAAGAATCCGCTTTTTGGATCAATGCACGCCATTTCTTGCGATCTAATACTTCCCGCGATTTCAAGTTTCTTGATCGTAAATCTGCATTAATAGTGTCCAGCCACCGCAATTTTGGTCTCCCACGCTGTCTCTGGCCATCGACCGTTAGATGGTAGGCCGAGCCGATGACTGAACATTGTGGTGCACGGACAACATGTCCATACCAATGGAGTCTCCATTCCTGCATTTTCTCACTGATTCAAATCCACGCCAGCTATATGTCGAATCGTTTTGTAGGGGATATGGTCGAGCAAAGAAATGTCTAAAGATCTTCGCAGTATCTGCATTTTCATGACATGAAGTGAGTGCTCAGCACTTCTAGGTGCTTGCCAACACTCGGTACCATATAATGCAACTGGTCTCACCATTGTGCGGTATATCTTTGATTTTAGGCGGATAGGCATCTTTTTATCACATAGAACACCGGTGACATCTCTGAATCGCATCCAAGTCGTATTGATTAGTGCTCGCATATCTTCATTCACAGAGCTGTCGCTATGCAATCGTTAACCTAGGTATCGGAATGTATTTACCTTGGTAAGAGGTGCTCCATTAATACCTATAGTTCCAGGGGATGGAATCGTTTCGAGGTATTCAGTCTTTTGGATGTTCAAACGAAGACCAAATCCTTCAAGATCCTTCCTGGAGTCTGCCGCAAGCATCACATCATCAGCGTATAGCAATGTCCATGGGACACACTTCTGCAGGTCTTGCGTTATGGAATTCATGACGATAACAATGAGCAGGGGAGACAGAGTTGAGCCTTGATTAACTCCAACCGTCACAGGGAAGCTGTCAGTCAGTCCTGCAGGGCATCGCACGTGGCTTTTGGGTAGGTTTTTGCTAGGAATTAACCTTACCCTCAAGGGAACATGAAGAGAAAAGGAAAGGTAAGTGGGTTTCGGAACGAAGAACAAGTGTGGATGAATAGAACGAGAGTCTAACACTGAGTAAACCAAATAAATTTTAATGAGTTAGTGACGAGTGTCACTGCAAAGCCCGTAAAATCACTAAAGTGAGTGGGGACCTGAGCGCAGCCAACGGAAAACGCAGCTGGAGCTTGGGCTATTTGCCGGCGAGAGGTGAAAGTACCTTCCCTTCCAAGCCAAGATTCGGCTACTAGGTGGGAAGGTGGTGGTCTGGCAAAGAAAGAAATGACGAGTTTACTATGTATCCTTTCAAAGGAGTTTGTTTTAAACAAATATTTTGACGAATGCAAATAATTTGAATTAGCCGTGATGTTTTTAGTTGAAACTGTAGGATCTCCAACGAGAAACCGAATGTCTCCAGGAAGAGTAGCAATGAGGCAATTATACCCTTGGTAATAATTTTGGTAAGAGCACCAATAGTTGCATTTAAGAATGGCTGAGCTTTTACCCAGCAAGCGCCGACTAAAAGTTTAGAAAATGAGAAAAACTTAAATTTGGAAAACCAACCATAAGTTATAGAGAAAGTCTCAACAAGCAGGAAGCTGGCGGAGCTAGCTATACTTGCCTTACTGGCTAGTTAGAATTAGCTAATAAAGCTAAGAGAAGCTTTAATAAGTTTGTGACTAAGAGTTCTTTCTCAAATGCAACAAATAGTGGAACTATTGTTAATTTTATTTGAGAGTTCTTTTAAAGAGGGCATAAGCCTATAGGAAGAGTCAGGGAAGACAGGATCCTACCTAATCGTGGGAAAAAGAATAACGAAAAAACTAATAAAGATTTATTAACAATGAATTAACATTTAGATCACGATTGTGATATATAAAAGTTTACAACATATGAAAATCTGAAACCTAACGATAACAGGTTTATAATTAATAAACAACGTTAAATTGGGTACAAGTTTAAGACTTGTGGTAAGCACTAAAATCTGCATAAGATTTTAAAAGTTGTGCTTAAATTGGACAGTTTTAACGTTTGTAACAACAATTATAAAGTAATTCTAGCTTTGCCGAATTGGTGAGATACAATGTGAGTGCTTTAAGTATTTATGTGTGGGAATCTTAAAAGTATGAACAAATAACAAAGATGAAATTAAGACCAAAAAAAGAGAGAGAAATTAAGTAGAAGTTTCTATAACTTCTTACATTTATACAGTAATTACGATTATAATTCATACAAATAAGGCAGGTCACTTACTGTGAAACCTGAAGAGAAAATTTAAGAAGAAGTTTCTAGAACATGTTTAAACAGGATCACGAGGAAAAATAGGGCAAGTTACCCTTTCGTGAAACTTAGAGAGAAAAGTTAAGCCACTCACGTGTGAGTAGAAATAATTGAATTCCCCATTAAAAAAATGGAGAAACAATATACTATAAAATTAATGTGTACTAGACACAAATTTTTACCGAGTTAAGTTATTACAAACGGAACAAAGTTGGGAGGGCATTTGCTATCAAATGACACCTCATAGCAACAAGCCTAAATTTAAGAATTAACCTAATTTGTTAGTAAAGGGTGGTTGTGGAAGAGGAAATAGGAACTTTTTGGGGAAAGTTCTTGGCCGAATTTATTTTCTCGGACGAACGCGACGCGGATGAAAAGTTGAACGAGCACTGTTTTCACTATAGTCTATTGACGTGGTTGAAAAGTTCACTATTGTAGCACAAAAAGTTTATAGAAAGGAAAGTTATTGCGGTGGTGTAAAATAACTAGTTGCATTTTGGTTTGAGAGAGTCTATTGCATTGAAAAATTTGTAGGTTATAGTTGAATGCAGCGGACAATTTCCCACGAAGGAAGACAAATTAGGTGTTGATTAGCTGTTCATAAAGAAACTTCCTTGGTTAGAAAAAGTATTTCCATATGTGAGTGGAAAATACTAGAAGGTTTAGCTTGTGGATGAATTTGTTTGGCGTGGAAAATTCCAGAACAATCATAACTGTTGAATTGGGCAAATAAAGTCCAGCGGTGGAACGAGCTAAGTTTTCTATAGACAGTATTTAGTTTAATAAGAATCCCACTGTGTGAGAGCTCATTCTCAGTTAATATGCACAAGAAATGCTGCTTCGTTTTACAAGATTAGCTCGCTTAGATAGACAAAGCCTGACATCGAAAATCCCGCGAAGATTGCAATTGCACAACATTTAGCAACTTCTCACTGTCTATAAAACGGTATTAAAAGCGATTAAAATATGTTGAAGAACATGGTACTTAGCTCATTTCTGTAGTAGGCGATCCAGGCGACCGTTAGTTAAGATCTGGACATGGCGTCCGATTCAAAAGTTTGTCTCTCGAGGAGAGGAGACGAGCCTTAGTTAAGCTCCAACTGGAGGTCTTGACGACTGAAGCACAAGTGAGACCAGCTCAACGAAGCGCGGAGGGACCAAGGAAGGAATAGAGTGGGAGGTAGGAGACAAAGGAATATGCATAAGAATGACAAACATTACAAAAATTATGTATCTTGATGAAATTGTCTTCGAAGAGTTGATAGCAGGCGTCACTAGCGAAGCCTGGAGGATGGGAATGTAGACGAAGTCATCTTCAGCATGGAGATGTTAGCTGAAGATAGCGGCGACATCTTGTGGCGGGGTTAAGAAGGAAGTCCTCTTGAGCATTGAGATATTCGGGATCTTCAGCAGTTAGCTGCTAGATGCCGCTAGGTTGATCATGGAAGTTATATCTACAACAAACTTACAAAGAAAGTAAAGATGCTCAAATAAAAGAAAAAGTAAGAAATCACTGTTGGTGTTTGCGAAAAAGGAAGAAATAGGTTAAGCAAAGAGCAGCGAAGGCTAACTCTGTCTTACCGTGTATTCCAAAGAATACACCAGCTTTTGGTGTTGTTGTACAGCATTTTTACCCAGTTTATATACATTTCTGGAACTTGATGATTTCGGAGAGCGTACCAAATCATCTGGTGTGGTACTCGATCAAATGCCTTTCAAGGTCAAGGAAAGCAAGATGTAGTGGCCTCCTCTTCTCGCGGAATTTATCAGCTGGCGCACAGCATAGATTGCGTCTATCGTGCCACATCCCTTCACAAACCCACATTGATTTGCTAAGAGCTGGACGATGTTCCTCAGCCTATTGAACGGTAATTGGTACATTCAGCTGGGTCACCCTTACCCTTAAAGATAGGTACTGTGATACTAGTTGACCAATCTGTAGGTATTTGACCACAGAGAATAATTGAATTGAAGAACTCTGTCAGCCAGGTGGTCTCGTTGTCAGTAAGTTCCTCAATTTTCCAGATGTCTGCAGGTAGGTCGTCTAACATACTTCAATACCAAATAATATATTGATAATTGATTAATAATTACATTAATAATCAAATAACTAATAAATATAATAATTATTTAATCATCATCATCATTAATTTCCGTTTTCCAGCCTAAGCTGGGTCGAAGCAAATATGACACCCTCCACTTAACTCTGTCTGTCCACCATCCTTCCTCAACCACTCCACTCCAGGTTTCGTTCTCTCACACTGTCCTTCACCAAATCTATCCACCATACTCTAGGTCTTCCTCGTACTCTCTTTCCAGTCGTATGTCTCTGCATCACTTGTTTGGCATTCTTTCATCATTCATCCGTTTCACATGTCTATTCTGCTCCAGCTTATCATTCACCTTCTGTACATTCACTCCATTTCTCTCCTAGTCTTCTGTACCATACTCCTCTGCCTGTATTCTACTTTCATCTCTCCTAGTCATCAGCCAAGTTTCTGCTCCATATGTCATTATTGGTAAGTAATAATGTTGTACATAATTTCTTTAGCCTTCAGTGGTATGTCTTTATCACAAATTAAACTCCGAGCCTGATGACAGAAAACACTCCCACATTGTAGGCCTATTCTCTTGTTGATCTCCATATCCAATCTTGAATTTTCCATCAATTCACTTCCTAAATATTTGAAGTGGAGGAAAGTCGCCATATATATGGGGAGGTTTCCTTATATGGGGAAGTAGTATTTTGTCATTTAGTAGATGCTGTAACCTTGTAGTGAATACGTTAAATTGTTGTCCATGTGCTGTGTGGGTAACGCACGAAGTTGCCGTTAGCTGCGCATAATAGCCAGTTTGTTATTGAAGACTGTTGTTCTACATCGTTGTGAAATATTTCTCAGTTTTCTGAATTCGTACGAATTGATAAGAAAAGGTAAGTGAATTAATTTTCTAAATGTGTTTGTATATACAGTCAGGGATTTGGGTTCAACGTACTATTGTAGTATTTTTTCTTAGCCTATGTAAGTAAAATGTTAAAGCATGGGCACTGAGATAGCCTAATATGGGGAGCCCCATATTACATTCTATTGAATGTAATGGAATAGTTCAGCTATTACTAAGTGGCATATCACTTATTTTTTGATGCCGGGAATGAAGAAATGGGTTGGTGAGCTGTTTGGTCGTGCGTATATGAAGGCAGCAACTGTTGAAAATGTAGGAGGGTTCCGTAAATTTGGGCTTCATCCGTGCAATAAGAACATCTTCCAGGACCATGATCTTCCGAACCTCTCAGTAGAGGTACAACATGGAAATCTAGATCTTCTCCCCAAGCAAAAGTGGCGACATATCACCCGAGGCCTCAACATCTGATTGGGTGGGGAGGGTGCCAGTCCACCAGTCTGAGCTGTTGACATCCTTCCAATCCCAAATTGGCTGCTAACAGGGGAAATGGATTGCGTGCTGGAGCAGCTGAGTTAATAAACAAATAGTTCTCCCCGAGTGGTCATGCCTTCCCTCGTGACCCAAACTCGCCCTAAAGAGGCAACAGCCAGATGTAAAACAGTTGACAGCGCACTCACATTAATTCAAAACAGAGTGCTGGGCTTACGCATTGTGTGTAGAATCAGAGACAGGTGTTTTGTTTGGAAGTTGGGCAACATGAAACTAGGACTGTTAATAGCTTACAATGTTCATTTTTGTACTTTTGTTCATGATTTTATTACATTGCCAGAATTAATGCTTTAATATTATTCAGTGTATGTATTATAAATAAAAACCGTGAGGTTTCTCACCTCGCCATATTATAAACCTCGATTGCCTAATATGGGGAAAGTGCACTTTTAAAGTTAAAAATAATATCAGAGGGTATTACTTCAAACGTCCCCATATTTGTGTAACCCCTGAGGTTGACATTGGTGATAAAAACAAAATTATTCCATTCCTTCTTATGAGTAATGCGAGCCCTATTTTAAAAAAATGGCGACTTTCCTCTACTCTTACTACTTCCAGATCTAGATCTCCAATTCTAACAATCCCTTTACCATTGTCTTATTTTCTCTAGACATTTTCATTTCCCATTTTTCAATATTTTCCTTCAGTACATTCAGCTGTTCTTGGACCATATTCTCATTCTCTCCCCAAATCAGAACATCAGCAAATAGGATTATGTTCATTCTTGTACCTGTGTATGCTTTCTTTGTTGCCTTAAGTATTTAATAATAAATATAAATTGTAAATACACAATAATTTAAATTACATCGAAAATATTTTTATCATTAATAAATTATGAAGGCATGGATGGGAGACTACAACTAGTGATGAAAAATCTAGAAAAGAAAATGTATCCCAGAAAGCCTTAGACCATGAATTCAATAGATGGCTGATGACGTCACATTGTTGAAACCAACATCTCGATCAGCTGACTGAAGGGAACTGCGGATAGTGATAATAGAATTATCCAATATGAAGCTCCTTTTGTATTCCTTGACGTTGCTTAGCATTCGCCATTAGCCAATTGTAGTCGGTCTTGAACCATTACCCTTCAGTCAGCTGATCGAGATGTTGGTTTCGCGTCACAGTACAGGCGCAGTGTGGCAATGCGCCCTCTATTGTATTTATGCTCTAAGCAGAAAGCCAACGGGACCTCAAAACAGTTGAAGATGCAGAGAACCAAGACAAAATTAACACCATTCTTAAGACTCTCAACATTTTCAGGGGAAACGATACAACCTTTTGTGGCCGACGGTATGTCATTTCCTGGCATTGTAGATTTCTGTTCTGGTCATATTCTCCAACTGTTTCCAAGGGTAACTATTCACGCACTATTCTTGCGCATGCCGCTGCCATCTTTGGTTATTTCGTGAAACTTCTTAGAATCTTCACAGCCTTCTTGATGCATTTCAACTTTGTTTTGCAAGTTTCGCAGGTAAATAAGGAACGAGTTGTTTACGTTAGTCAACTGAAAAATGGTGGTGCGCAGACACTAGTGCTAGTTGATGTAATGTAACTAGATTGTATTGTAGTTTAATGTGACCAAGCAATGGGATGTCTTTACAATAAACCCAAATGTCGACTGGAAATTTCATCTTGAAAATCCCACATGCATTAAATGGCACACAGTTAGTCCTGGTGGAAGACAAGCAGTTCGACCATTATGTCATCATGCCTCTCAGTAGCGTAGCCAGGATCGACCACTGGGAGGGGTTATAGGTACTCAAGACAAATTCTACAAGCATTTCGTCCCGCGGCTTATCCGCGCTCGTCAAACGTGCACCATGGCCGCGAGGGCAGCTGTGGTAAGTACGGATACCATAGGTTCGATTCCCGGTGCTGACAGCGGTAATCTGAGTGTGTTTTTCGCCGAGTTTTGCCACACTCGCTACAGGAAATTGCCGGGATAATACCTTGCTCAAGTCCCAGAGCGTCTACTCCATCCTTGTCCCAGATACATTTCCACACACAACTACAATCATCACAGCAATACAGGTTGCCAGACAGCTTCAACACACTCCCAACTACACGGGGCTGATGACCAAGGTGTCTCAAGCCTCTCAAATGAATTAACAACAACTCTACAAGTATTTCCATAGTTTCATGTATTTTGATCCCGAATTTTTCGAGTAATACAATATGCTCAAAAGACAAAAACAAATCAGATCTCTAAAAAATTAAGTTAATTTTTGACTAAAATGTCTCACCTCAATGGTAAATCTAGAACAATCCTGTTCCCCTGACAGGAACAAAATAAACTCAAATATATCTGTGCTAATAACATGAGGACTGCGTATCTCTCAACAAGAGAAATTATTTACAGAGGTCTCAGCAAAAGTGGGCATGTCCTCTCACGAAGTATCATGTTGATTTATGAATAATTCAATACCGGTTCTTATTTTCATGTTTATTCAGTTTTTCCAACAAGATCCTGTGCTTTATATTGCAATTAGCCCTGAATGCCTAAACTATCATTTTCGAAGATTTTTGTCACCTACCAAGGTTCTTCTTACCTTACAAATGCTACATGCAGCCGGAAAAAGGTTTAATTGCTTACACTACTCAGGCGACAAATTTTACTCATTCGTAACTGGGAGTTAACCGTAATTCGGGGTATTGCTGGACACATATTTACGTAATATGAATCAACTCGGCTGACGCTTATCTCATGCTCAAGATGTTAATAATGATCCCAAAATTAGTGTTAATGTACCCATAGAATTTTCTAAGTCTTTATTAAATCGCTTTATTTTTAATAAAAACTAGACTAATTTACATATAACTTATCTCCCGCCAAGAAAAGAAAAAGAGCTAATATTGTCCCGCTGTGTGGGATTCAAAATTATTTGGCGCTAGCCTCAGTTTGAAATAAGCTATAAGTTATTTCGCAAGGGAAAAGTTAGATTGGCAAGTCTGGGAGGACGGAGTTGTATTACCACAGTCTAAAATACACAGTCGCGAAGCTCGCTGCGCTACGAAATTGCATCCTCTTTGTAGATGAAGCGACACTAGCACTCGCGGCGGCTAGCAAGCTGGCAACTGCCTTGAGCACGTTATTCGCGGCACACATGATTTCACTTTTGCAAGGGCTTTTTGAATTTTAACTCACTTGAGTGATTATTTCCATTGTAAACATAAGTCACGTTAAATCACCTACTACTACAGAAAAAAGCCACAATGTTGATATGCTGTACACTTTTAATTCATATAAACATAAAAAGAATGCTTTGTTTTTATTAGTTCAGTCCTCTATATAAGTATCCCTAGGTACAGTTGTATGACGTATTTAATGAGTCTTACGTAGAATTCATAGTCCATACTAGTTATAAATTCACGTATTTGTTTTAATGATAGTCGCTGGCATCTCTACATAAAACCAAGTCCACGATTCCTGGATGTAACGGGTAATCTCTAAATCAACTGAATGGATTTTGATGCGGTTTTCACCATTCAGTAAAGAATTTCTCGAGGAAGGTTTCTGTAGCAAAACATTCATTTACGACAAAAGGAAGCCGAGCAGTAACGATTTCAGTGAATCGTGTCGAAGGAAAACCTGCCGTCCATGCACCCTTTAAGCTTACGCTGGGCAAAACATTAAAAATATCCATATTATACTATGAGTGTAAGAATTGGTCAGCATAAAAAGTTCTAGAAGGAAGTCCGCGACAGCATATCTTAATCTTTAATACATCGCCAAGTGATTTTAGGTTTTAATTTCTTCCAACAATCTCCATTCAGTGGAAATTGAAATTACTAGCTTCGGAGCGAGTTTACGAGTGAGCCCATCACCCCCAGCTTCGGCCAGTATTAAATGTCCAGTCGTGTCGAGTTAAGACTTCAGAGAAGAGTAGACTATAAGTGTTTGGAGTTTCGCTGTTCACCTCGGCATTTCTGAATTGCATATAATATCAAATTCTTAACCATATCAAAAGCTAGTTATTCCGTTAACATTATAGTTAATTAGAAAAAATACCAGTGTGATTTGTGAAACGAAAAGTATAAAAGGATCTTAAGGTCTTAAATGGCTTAATTGTAGGTACTTCATATTTTTTCTGTGGGTTTGAAACCTTTCATTCCAGAATTTGACAAAATAATACAATGCCAATTTTACAAAATATCGGCAATAACAATTGTGTACCGCACCTTCACAGCAGCCATGTGGGAGACCAGGTATTTCATAAGAGAATTAACAAACGGTAGGTGAGCATTATCCTGACGACATAAATTGGCTTGCTTCCAAAGGATTCGGGAATAAGTTTATATTATTGTACAAAATCTTTATTCATTAAATCAGCTCTCTGACTATTAAAAAGCCATTTTCTACATCTGAAAATTAAAACGTCGGCACACGTTTGAGATGACATCTTTTACGTTCACTTAGCCTACCGTATGTCTTAAGTTTCAAAATGCATAGATATTTATATTTGATTTTCAGCCAATGGCCATAGCAGGGCATTTCACATGAACGCCCGTAGGTTTTCCAATTTCAATGTCAAGTAGTTCCAATTTAAGCTACCAGACGCCACTGTCACTGAGACCCAACGGCGTACGTTTGAACTTAATAGAGCGTGTCTAACCCAATATCCTACACATTTTGGCTACACACTACCAATTGTAGTTGTAAGTTCCTTTACGTGCCATAAATCTATGACATGGGCCCGACGACTTCGACTGGGTTTGAGCCCGCGAACTTGGGCATATGAGTTCAGCATGCTACCGACTACGCCACCAAAGCCATGCATAGATATCCTACCGAGATATGACCGACTGGCTCCGTGGCTCAGCGGTAACGTTCTCGTCTGCTGTTCCCAAGGTTGCAGGATCTTATCCTGGCGCAGTCAGCTGGCATTTAAAGGTGCATAAATGCGAGGGAACCGTGTCTGTAGATTTACTGGCACGTTAAAGATCCCCTTCAGGGCACACTTCCGGCACCCCGGTGTCTCTAAAAGCCACAGTAGTTAAAAGGGACCTAAAACCAATAACATTATTGGTTATTTATAACCAGTTAAAGAACTAGTTCGGTTGTTTGATTGAAAAACTTTATAATACTTTCTACTGCATATCCCAATTAATTGTGGTCGCCGAAGCCAATTAGGCTCATTTTGGTTTTGGCCGGGGATTTAAGTCCGGATGCACCTCCTGACGCCACGTAATTTTTCAGGTGAAAATTCCACCCCACTGTCACCGGGATTAGAACTCCGGCCGACCGGGCGATTGACGAGCAGCGAAGCCACTGCACCATCACGCTCCCCTTGAAAAGCTTTATAATACTAGCCTAAAATCCATAGATCAAATCTTAACTTTTTGGCCACAAATGGGGACTCGGGCCGTAAGGTGACAACAGTAGGCCTACATCACCACAGACACAAATTACAACCTGCCGATTTTCCAATGGGAGTGGTTCTAACCCCCCCTAACCCCCCCCCCCTCGGCTACGCCAATGATGCCTCTACTTAATAATTGAATGCATTTATCATTTATTAACAAACAAGAAAATTAAATATATCATAAATAATAAATAAATAAATAAATGATGAATCTGTTAATAATAATTCACAGTATAAATAATAAACTTCATACATTAAAAATAAACAAATAATATTAATAACAATAAATAAAAAACAAATATTTTAAATAATAATAACCATAAATTGAATAATAATAATAATCATCATCATCATGAACCGGCTCCAGTTTCCCGGGTGCGGTGGAATTGAATAATAAAATTAAAAACATAAGTTTGTGAGTGTGTGTATTAATTTGTTATCTCTTCGCACTAAAACGGCTGGACGGATTTCGATAAAATTTGAAAAGGAGATAGCTTACACCCTGGATTAACACATAGGTAGCCTTTCATCCAGAAATAAAGCATTGTTCCCTTGGGACGGGCTTCGTGACAGGAAAGTCACCAATAAAAGTTAACTGGGACAAAATATCGAAGTTGTCAAATAAAGACCGGACACGGCTAATTTTACGCCCTTCGATGCGAGAAACATTGCTCGGTATGTCCCATAAAAACACTGAAAACCACATTTTAAGGCCCTAAAACCAACCGTTTCACAAATATTCCCAGAAAACTATATTAGCTCTGATAAACTGATGAATTAATGGCAAGTCCGTATCCATGGCAACAGTAGGTCAAGACATGACATCCAATTTTCGATCTCTCCATGTAAGAGGCAATGCCAAACCTAAAACAAGATAAGAACATTGGAAATCAAAACTGTCATCCCTCTATCAAGATATATCTATATCATAATTTTAAAATAAATAACTTTCTATGTTTTAGAACTACAATAACGAAAATTAGTGTGGGATAGCGCCTTCTAATATCACCTTTAATTTTGTAACGTTACAGTGGCGACTACTAGCGGCCCCCAAGTGTGTACATAGAAAATCTTTGGTTTTCGTTCCGCATTATCCGTTTATTAGCCTATTTTCAAAAAAAAAAGGCTTATGAGATCACCTTTTGTCCGCGTGTGTGTGTGAGAGGTGTGTGTGTCCCCCCTAATAACTTCTAAACGGCTGGAGCGATTACAATGAAACTCGGTAAGTTCATAGCACTATTCCGGACGACCCCGACCGTGCCCTTCAAATTTTGTTACGTCTCACTAATCCAACATGGCGGCTGTGCGAAATATTTCACCAGCATTCAATATCTCCGAAGCTATTCCCGATATCACCCTGGAATTTTTTACATAAGTTCACCTATGTGACTTTTGAAAAACTGGTAACTACAAAACCAACATGGCGGCCACACGAATTTGCGACTTTTAAATAGACGTTACTCGCGATTTAACCAAACAAACGCAATAAAACTTGGTACAGTATTATGTTTATACACATTGTAATGCACCGACATCTAACTTCGTTCTATTGTTTACATAACCACGAGATGGCGGATGTGCGAAATATTTCACCGGCATTCTATATCTCTGAAACTATTAGCGGTATCACCCTGAAATTTTGTACGGAGATAAAGGGCACTACTGGAAGTTCATCTATAAGACTTTCAAAAACCGGTTAACTACAAAACGAACATGGCGGCCAAGCGAATTTGAAAATTTTAAGTAGACCTTTCTCGCGATTTAATGTTCCAAACGCAATGAAATCTGGTAAGGAAATGTTTATACACATTGTAATGCACTGGTATCTAATTTAGTTCAATTGTGTACATAACCTCAAGATGGCGGCTGTGCGAATTTTAAAATTAAGTTTTTATTTCTTGTGTCGTAATCATGAGATCGAAGTGAAAGTTAGAATAATGAACCAACGCAATAATTTTCCTTTAATGGCGACCATCCGAAATATTTAGACGGCTCTGAATATCTACGAATCTATTATAGCAATCAAACTGATTTTTTTTATGTTCAAAGGGGCTATGAACTTAAGTTCACCTATAGGACTTTATATAACCTGGTGATCACAAATCCAACATGGCGGCGACGCGAAGTATAAATATTCACATGGACATTTCTCGCAATTTAACCATCCGAGAGCAGTGAAACTTGGTACAGTAAATCCTTATACGAATGTTAATCCACTGGCATCTAATTTATTTCAATTGTTTCCATAACCACAAGATGGCAGCTGTGCAAAATTTTAAAATCTCCTTGTTACTTCTTGTGTCCTAATCATGTGATTGAAGTTTGAATGCTACACGTACACAATAATCTTCATGTAACAGTACATAACTCTAGGACCTACATACATAAAATCCAACATGGCGACCATCCAAATTATTTAGTCGGTTCTCAATATCTACGAATCTATTACAGCAATCAAACTGAAATTTTGTATGTTGATAGTGGCAGTTAACATAAGTAGGATATATGAAAATAGGCTGTATAGTTCTTCACGGAACTACTGGTTTTTTAGTTCAGTATTATGAAGGATAGTTTTAAAATGTGAAGTTGCGTGTCTGGGATTTTGAGATCAATCAAGATAGAATAAGAAATAGTTCGGTAAAGGTGAGAGAAGTTGCTTATTTGTAATACGAATCATATGTTTAAGAACAGAACTTAGTAAGAGAGGGAATATCGTTCCTTCATGACCGATTCAGTTTATTGTCGTCGCTATATAGCAGAGCGCTAGCGTAACCTAAAATGGAACCTATGTAACTGTAGTGCTCTGCCCTATGGAACAGTGTGATATAATAATTTTCTGCCACCGCCCGACGCATAATTGTAAATATCTTTGAAGAAAAACATAGTTTTTTGTTCTTCTAATAATGATCTTGCAGAACGATAGAGAACTGCTTTATGAAAGAGATCGCGTTTTCCGACAGATCAGTATAGCAAAATATATATATAGTTACTGCTTTGATTAATTGTATTGTTTTAGCATTGGTTTATTAAGTTATTATGTTAGGTTGCTTACGTACAATATTCTTCGACATCAGTGCTTTCATGTATGGATTACATTAACCTTTCAACTGCATTCGGTAGTTAAATTTCTTATTTTCAAAACTTCTCAATTTTTTAATGAATCGCCAACACAAGTCGAATCTTTCGCATGCAACACACGCAGCACCTATTGAACTTAAATTTGCCATGCGTAATAGCTTAATTATTCGTCGACGACATAGGTTTATTCCAATTTTGATATTTGTAATAGGCCTACATACCAATTTTCAGATCAAAGACATGCATTCAATAACCTTCACATTTCTGGCACTACCTAGCAGCAGTTCATTCTAACTCCATAAACATTCTCACTGCAAATATTACAAATAATTTGTATGAAATTCAAATTACAATCATGTAAAAATCTTCAACATCCAGGTGAAGAACAGGTACTTCTGTTATTAAAATACAGGGTCATTATACAACCTCTGTCCAAAAAGTTCGGATTGTTGGCTTACCTAAAACAGCAGTTACTGTCCTTCGAAGTAACCTCCGTGTGTGGTTACGAACATATGAAAACGGCTGTTTAAGTCCTGGAAAATCCTGGCATAGTCTTCTATAGGGATAGCCATCAGTTGGGTCGTCACATTACGTTGGATGTCCGAAAACCTCTGGCCCTTCAGGACTTTTCGGCGACCCTGTACCCCGCCACTGCATACTTTGACGCTTGCCTTCGGGGTCGTACCTCAGGGACCAGGCCATGATGGTTTTCAGCACCATTCCATGGAACATTCACGATTCTCACTGCCACCCGTCAAACAGGTGTGCATGTTAGGTTGTATAAATTCACCCTTCTCACTGCCACCCGTCGAACATGTGTGCATGGCAGGTTGCATAAATTCTGCTAAATTTTCATTTTCAATTCAGAGTTTTGACGACCCAACTGAAGGCTATCTCTAAAGAAGACTATGCCAGGAGTTTCCAGGACTTGTAGAGTCATTCACAGAAGTGCATAACCATTCAAGGGGATGACTTCGAAGGACAGTAACAGCTGTTTCAGGTAAGCCAACAATCCATTCGTAATAGCCTATATACCCATTCACCGAACTTTTCGGACAGAGGTTGTATATGTGCGCGCGAGTAAACACGGCAAGCTAAGCCGGCTGTGACTGGGGCAGATCGCAGCCGCGCTCCTCTGACTCATACGTTAGTTCACACGTGTTTTGTCATTCATATGGACATGTATCTTCAAAGCTTAGACGTTAGTGTTGCATGTTTAGTGAGTATTGTGATTACAGTGATTGTTGGTCATGCCTAGACACCAATTCACATTGCGCGAACGTGTATATCCATAACGTTTATGATACACGCCGTGACCAGAGACAAACAGAAACGACATCTGCCAGATCAAAGAACATCATTGAAGCTACAGGCCATGAGCAGAGACAAGCGGAGAAGACCTCTGCCGGCCAGGCGAAGAACGTGAACGACAATAACTGCAAAGTGGATCATTCTACTGCACAAATTACATCTAGTCGGCCGTGCTCCAACGTACAGGTCCTGTCATCTAGTGGCCTTGCAAGTAATCCCAACAGCCAACTCATGGCCTACAACACATTACAAGAGAAAATCACAGACGTCATGCAGAAGATGAATCAAATGATGGATGTACTCACAAATAGCATAAAAAGCCTTATAACGGAAGAAATAAAAGCTATACAGCAACCACCAAATTCACAATGTGTGCCACCTCGTGATCCACTCTTAGAAGCTTCAGGGAGTAACGGCGACCAGTGCCAATCTATATCTGCCGGGCAAATGTTCAATCAAAATCGAAAGGAAACTCCGAGCCCAGTGATATCTCAGAGTAACGAGAATGCAAACCGGACCCCATGGAATAGAGCACTAAAGATGACAAATGAGATGCCAGGTACTAAACTGAGAAATACGCTTTACACGAAAGGAAAAGCGACTTCATCAAGCAGTAATGATAATAAGGAAAAGGACAACTACATTGCTGGATCTAACAAGTTTACAATTAAGAATGCAGAATTACGAAAGATAGGTGAGGCGTCAGATACTTTTCAAAAGAACACAAAACTCGCGAAAGAAGACAAAGGATTTACTGGTACTGCGGATGTCTATCAGGTAGGCCATGGCTTCCAAAGAGATGACAAGACATATGACAGAGGTGAGGAGGAAGAGAAGGATTGGGAGACAGTCAGGAGGAGGAGGAACAGATATAAAGAAAGCCGACTCATCATCATAGGAACAAATGAATCTAATTCCATCATTCAAGCCGGAGAAGGAATTGCCTGGCTATATGTGGGTCACCTCTCTTCAAATGCGACTACCGAGAGGGTAAAGGAATTCATGTCTTCGAAAGGAATTGACGGTATCATGTCGTGTGAAGAGTTGAACAACCTAGGAACTAACAAGGCTTTCAAACTGGGGATACCCTAGCAGCACCTAGAGCAAGTTGAACAAGTGGACTTTTGGCCTAAGAGAGTTCTTGTGCGTCCCTTTCGATCACCAAGAAGACCACGGAACGAAGGAGTCGTCCTGCAGTAACTTGACCCTAGGAAGAACAGAACCTTCGAGAAGACTGAAAACCCTCCTTTGGAACGTTGAGGGACTCATGGGGGTTATCAGTTTAGCCCCAGATATCTTCGACCAGTACGATTTAGTAATTCTGACAGAAACTTTTTTGACAAGAGAGTGGTCGTATAAGACGGCTTATACCATTAATGTTCCCGCCAAACAAGGGGTCAGAGGAAGACCCTATGGAGGCATTACATGCATCTTAAAGGCACAACTTTCACCTTTCTCAGTCTTGCATAAAACAGACAATACACTAATGGTAAAAACAAGTGTCTGTACTATATTAGGAATGTATTTGCAACCAGAAAATACATCAAGTGAAATCATAGAAGAACTCACATTAGCAATGGAGAAAGTGAAGCCACATGATACCCTTATAATAGCCGGAGATTTGAATTGCCGTATTGACAAGCCCTCGCTCAAAACAAACTCGGTGTTAGAATACTTAGAAGGGGAAGGACTAACCTTGGTGAATGATAATAACATGTTAACGTACTTATGTCACAACGGGTCAAGTGCTATAGACATCGTACTAACCAATAACGTAAACATCAAGTTTGTCACACAAACCACGACAGGGGAGACGCTAAGGAAACATATCCCAGTAGAGACCAACTTCGAACTGTCCGAGGAAAAGAGAATGGAGAAGAAATCTCTCATAAAGCTATCTAGGGTAATAGACGCCACAAGTTTAAGAGACAGGGATATTGATACAGTATTAGATGTGATAGCATCCGGAGACCTGGACAACGCAACGGTGAATTTGGAAAAACTTATCTTGCAGGCAGTACTTCCCAGAGTACAATCAACGAGGAAGTCACAGGTGTGGTTTAACAGAGGTTGTTACTTCGCACGTAGAGAAGCTCTAGCAGCCCTTCATCGGGTGCGAATGACACCTTTAGAAAGCAATCTGAGGAGTTACCATGACATAAGGAGACGGTACAAACTCATCCTTAAAGAAGCAAAGGAATTGTTCCAAAACGTACAAGAAAAGAAACTCATACAAGAAGCAGAAACTCACCCTTATAAGGCTCTAAACTCTAGACAACCTAAATTCCAGCGAAATATATCGATAGAGACCTGGAAAGATCATTTAACGTTGGTCCTTCAAGACCGGGACACTCGTCCCGCTCCGCGACCAGAGGAAGACCTTACAATAACAGAAGAACCGGAAATGTTTACCGAGGAAGAGGTGTTGAAAGCCATTACCAATAGTAAGAACAATAAAGCCTGTGGGCCAGACAACATCTTCAACGAGCATCTGAAAGAATCCACAACACAATTGAAAATATGTGTAACCTCTCTATTTAACGGATGCCTACGTAAAGGTACAATTCCCGCAAACTGGAGGAAATCGACAGTTAAAATGCTGTACAAAGGGAAAGGCGACAGCGGGAACCCGAACTCATACAGGGGGATTGCCCTTGAGTGCTCGTTATTGAAAATCCTTCATAACTTCTCAAGGTGAATTCCGGTTTGTTTCTGTTCACGCCCTGCGCACTGCAGTTCCTGACGGCGCGTGACGCGGCCACAAATTTTCTCGCCTTGACGTTTGCCAAGAACAACAAGGAGACTAGAGTGGTCCCACGATGACGCAATGGGGACAGCGGACCGCAGCACCGGCCCAATTCAGGAGTTCTGATGCGCCTAGACCTCAGTGATGCAATAAAAGTATCTTCTTTGGAGCGTCGAGTGGGACTGTAAATAATATTTCTTTATTCTTTGTTCTTCATATATTTTGTATGAACTTGTACATGGAAAGTTTTTCCATTGTGTAGTTTTTGTTGGACAGGCTGAGGAAGGGGGAGTATTTACCCCCGAAACTAGTCCCTGTAAGTAATAGCATTAAACAGTATTGAAGGCGGAAAATCCATTATTCTTTCAAAGTTATTGAAAATCCTCACAAAATTAATTTGCGAGCGCCTCACGTCCACAATTGAAGAGTGGATACCTGACGAACAATTCGGGTTTCGAAAGGGTAGATCTGCCACACAAGCCATCCAATGTTTACAGTTAGTTATTGAGAAAGCTTTAACATTACCACGGAGGAAACTGCATGCTGTATTCATTGACTACAAAAAAGCTTTTGACACCCTTAACAGACAAACTATCATCAACAAACTTGAGAAAATGGTAGGCGAGTTTAGCTACTTAGCTAGATTCATTAGGAATCTGCTGAGTAGTAACCTAATAGAAATCACTGACGGCATCATCACTTCTGAACCAATCGAGCAAACGAACGGGGTCCTTCAAGGCGATCCTCTCAGTCCAATATTGTTTACAATAGCAACAGCTGACGTCACTACAATAGTTCCACCCAATGTCAAAATTTATATGTACGCAGACGATATGGTAATGACATCTACAAGTGCAGAAGACCTACAATTCGCCGTGAACAACGTAGCAGTATGGGCCGAAGATAACGAAATGAGTTTGAACGAGACGAAGACAGTCACTATGTCCTTCAGAAGGGGAGGAAAGCCCGCGACGTTTCATTACAAAGGCACCCCCCTGACTGCAGTCTCCCATTTCCGGTACCTGGGGGTGACTTTGCAGACATCTGGGAACGTCTTTACGATGCACGTGAGAGAGAGGCTGGACGCTGCACTGAAGGCTATGAGCGACATCGAGCATCTACGCAGCCTATCCCTGAAGACGGCAATACGACTTCCTTGGTTAAAAATAGCACCAGTCGCGATGTATGACCTGGAAATTATTTGGAAACATCTTAGGCACAGACATCTGGCAGCGCTGGAAAGGATCAAGGCAATGTATCTAAAAAGAGCCTTATGCCTATCCAAGTTCACGCCCTCGCGGCTTGTGTATGACATGACAGGGGAACTACCCTTTATGGAAGAAGTCAGATTACAGATGCTCCTGCCGCACACACCGGGATTTGGGGAGTTTTTGCGTCTCATGACAGCAAAGAGAAATGACATTTGGCAAGAATTTTATACGACGGACGCTATGACTACACAGGACTGGATGCAAGGATCCTACGAGCTGAGACATATCTTGACGCGCTTTGCGGTCCATGGTTTCCACTACCGGATCTGCATGAGAGATGTCTATCACCAACCAGACGAACTATGCGTGTGCAAGCTTTGTAAGGGTCCTTGCGACAGATACCACGTGAGGACCTGCAAGTGCAGAGAGGTGTCTCTGACGAAATTCTGTGAAAATTAGAAATATATGGACACCCCTCGGAAAAAGGCATTTACAGTGACAACGACAAAATTTTGTAATAATGATGGTTCGTAAGAACCACGTTCATGCACATTGTGCGCAATAAAGTATTTATTATAATTCATATATGAAAAGCAGAAAATGTTATTATGAAACGAGACGAAAATTTCGAATCTAGTTTCAAGGAAGACCTGTACCTAATGCCAGTACAATTAGGAGGCTCGCTAAACGATTCAAGGAAACAGGCTCCGTAAATAATAAAAGAGTTGACAGACATTCTTTCATCAGAAGATGTCAGGTGTGTGTTACAAGAGAGGGATGACATTTTGAGCATCGCCTATGAGCACTGTAAGTACACATTATTGAACATGTTTGGTAAAAGTGTGAAAGTGCGCGCTAACCACCGGCTGAACCAGGTACGCGCGGTCGCGATCTGCGCCAGTCACAGCTGGCTTAGCTTGCCGTATTTACTCGCGCACATACATAATGACCCTGTATATCTGAAAATATTATATATACCAAATATATATAAATAAATAAAGGTAGCGATCAAGCTATGTTCAATTTCATAACCACAGGGCTCACAAATCCCATATAGTTAAGTACAAACATATCAGTCTGTTGGTCTCTCACCACGGCAGACCGGGTTCCATTCCCGGTCAATGCATGTGAGATTTTCAAAGTGAAATGCCATGTCCTGTGGTTCGTATTCCACGTAAAAAGGAGGTTAACGGTCACGTAAAACTGAAATCTTCCTTTCAGTCTGGTAGTTATGTCAGTAGCAACGAAGCTGCGTGGCGGCTATTAGCCATCACGTACCTCAACGCGCACTTACAGAATTGTGAACCAGTCTATTTTACTGAAAATAATTTCCACGAGCGAGTATCCACTCCACCAAAAATCACACTCGCCACCTTTCCCAAAATTTACACAAGACATTTTTTTGAAAGCACTCTCCTGTATGTTGGGGTACAGAGATATTACACATGGAACGATACAATAAAATATTGACAAACCTAAGTTCAAGGAACTGCTGTTCAGAATTGACCTGGTGTTAAATCTGCAAAAGCTTTCCGTACAGATTACACGGTCCATGTTCGTACATGGAATGTTTTCCTTGGACAATACTTCTCCACTGTGTGTGAGGCCAACCTCTTTCCAAGGTCTCTAAAAACACAATAATAATAATTTTTCAGAGAGGCATGTGAGGCAAAAGGGTTGTTCGAGAATAACATTCCCTGGGATGTAACACTGGAAGAGGCTGCACAACGTACCGGGTAGCATTATTAAACTTTTCCTATTTAACAGTCTCTAGTTCGAAGCCGTCGGATTTTTTAAGAGCGTTAAAAATCCCTCAGTATGCCTTCCTTCGGAGGGGAAGTAAAGCCGGCGGTCCCATGTCATAGATTTATGGCATGTTAAAGATCTTTCCACTAATTACACCTGTGTGAAACTAAATTGGATAGGTTAAGAATGTAAACAACGCTCTTAGGTTGCTACGTTCGTTGCCAAGAGCCGACTGCGGTGGCGTCTAGTAGCTAGTTCTGAACTAGGCCTAGTAGTCGTTGACGGTGGCGCTTGGCGGCAAAAGTAGGAACTATTTGAAAATTCAAAGTTGCAGTCCCTACTTGAATTAAAAAAACAGATACACACACTAATACAGTCATCACAATTAACACCGGTTATCAGACAGATTCTACACACACCCAAAGTACACGGGGCTACATGACCGCGTTGTCGCAGCCCCTAAACTAAGGAACCAACCAACCAGTCTCTAGTTGCCAAGTGTGTGCTTGCACGTTCATGAAACATGTGACCATTGGACATGGAGAAGAGAAATAATGACTAATCAATTCAATTGAAACACTGCTACATCATACCAACCTCATGGTCACTACTACAGAACAGGCTAGATATGGCGCCAGTCAGTGTCTAGGAGAGTCTGGAAGAGCAGGATTGCATTCTGCACGAAGCATCTCCATGGGTATGCTGGACACCTCTCTTGATATCAGCACATGTGTGAATGTTACTCTGGTAAACCCTCACTTTTAGGTAGCCCCACAAACAGAAATCACAAGGAGTGAGATGAGGTGATCATGATGGCCAATCATTTGGAAATGATCTGCTGACAATTCGATCGTCACCAATTGTGTTCAGAAGAAGCAGTTGAACTTTACGAGCAATGTGTGGTGGAGCCCCATCTTGCATGAAAACAGTTGAAGTCAATGTGTTTCTCTCCTGTAGGGTGGGTATGACATATTGGCGTAGCACTGCATGTCTTTGGTCCTTGAACGCCAGCCTCCACAAAAAGAATGGACCAATGATGAACGTAGCCGTGAAGCCACACCATACGGTGACATGTTCACTGTGCACAGGAACTTCATGCACATTGACACATTATGTGTGTTCACTGCACTCATCACAGAAAAATGTGCTTCGTCTGTCCATAGGATGGTCCAAGGCCAGGCCTCATCAACTTCAATCCGCGCTAGGAACTGGAGAGCGAAGTCAACACGTTGTTGTGCGTCCTGTGGTGTACGCTTCTGTTCGATATGGATCTTGAACAGATACCCACTTGAAATGGTTCCTCACAGTGGACCACGGTATGTTCATCTGTCGTAACACAGCACGCGCACTGCAAGACGATTGGCCACTGCGCTCAGCGTTGTCTGCCATAGCAATTTCCCATTTTATCTTAAGGATGGATCAAAGTTTCTGTTGATGGAAGCGCTCAAGCTTTCGGAAGTCATGTTGATAAAGGGTCCAGGTTTCACAGCCATACAACAATGTTGAGATGACAACAGCTTGGTACACCATGAGCTTCGTCTACACGGTCAGATCTTTATTCAAGAAGACCCGGTGCGATAGTCGCCCAAATGCCGCATGGGCAGCACAGATTCTCTTCTCAACATCCTGCCCACAATTACCGTGTACAGATAGCAGACTGCCCAGATACGAGAAGTGGTCTACCTGCTCCAATGGAGTATCTAAGATAGAAATGTTGAAGCGCGGAAGGGAAGTGCCTGGTGAAGCTTGTGCCAGAACCTTGGTCTTCTGAACATAAATGGTGAGACCAAAACGATCACATGCATTAACCTCCCGGTCATCATCGGCTTTAACTCGAATCCGAGTATAAATCTTCTTCCTTCAGTCCAGTTTGTGGATGTGTTTACGGTGACTAAAGAGTCCAATCCTGGCATGGAACAAGCGACCACACAAGTCGCATAGTATTGCTGGAGGAGGACGTGGTTGGGCTGCTCGAAGTTTCCTAGCTTGACGCTTGGCCTCTTCATGTATGTGTCGATCCCTTTCAAACGTCTTTACAGTATCCGAGATGGTACGGCGCCAAGTTGAGCAGTCTTCAGCCAGCATGTCCCAGGTTTGTGAATCAAGACCTGTCAATTTCAGGGTCTGCTTAAATTGGTCCTTGTAGTGCCTCTTAGGACCACCATGAGGTCTGGTGTCATAGCATAACTCACCATATAGCATTTGACGAGGTAATCTCACATCATCCATCCGATGGACATGACCAATCCATCTAAATTGGTGACCTATTATGGATGATTCAATGCTGTTGATTTCAGCCTTTTCCAGAACAGCAATATTGGTAATGCGGTCTTCCCATTTAATCCTCAGGATTGATCGAAGTTTTTGTAGGTCGAAACGCTCAAGCTTCCTAAGATCACGTCGGTAAAGGGTCCATGTTTCACAGCCATAAAACAATGTAGAAATGACTACTGCTTTGTACACCATAAGCTTTGTATTCATGGACAGATCTTTATTCATGAAGACCCGGTGCGCTAATCGTCCATATGCTGCATGGGCTGCGCCAATTCTCTTATCCACATCCTGCTCACAGGTACAGCTCACAGAAATGGCACTGCCCAGGTACGAGAAGTGGTCAACCTGTTCTAATGGCAAATTTGAAATGGAGATATTGAACTGAGGAAGAAGTGTGCCTGATGAAGGTTGTGCCAAGACTTTAGTCTTATTGACATTTATTGACAGAAGACGTTGGAGAGGCTTGTGTTCCAAACAGACCCGGCCAGTGGCTGGAAACTGTGCAAGATGATGATGATGATGATGATGACATTTATGGTAAGACCAAAGCGATCACATGCACTTTTGTAACAGATAACTGACTCTTGCAGCTCTTCTGGTGTGAGAGTTGGTGACGCAGCATCATCTGCATACAACATGTTAGTAACCTTAGTAACCTGAGTTTTCCTCAAGGAGCGGAGACGAGTTAGGTTGAAAAGCCCTCCATCAAAACGATACTTGATCTCCACACCTGGGATGTTTGTGGGTGAATCATAAAGCATTGCAGCCAAGTACAGCGCAAAAAGCGTTGGAGCCAGTACACATCCTTGTTTCAGTCCATGGGTAATGGGAAATTCATCGGACATCTTATTCTGATGGCAAACCTGACCTGTCATGCCATCATGGAGAGCTTTGATTAGATCTACAAAACGCTGAGGGCAATCAAACCGCTTCAGCACTGCCCACATGGCTGGTCTTGGAACTGAATCAAATGCCTTTTCCAAGTCATAAAAGACTAAGAAGAGTGGATTCTGTTGTTCTCTACAATTTTCTTGTAGCTGTCTCACACAGAAAATCAAGTCAATTGTGCTTCTGGAAGTTCTAAATCCGCATTGTGACTCTGAGAGGATCCTCTCAGAGATAACCTTGAGGCGGTTAAATAGAATTCTTGCAAGAATCTTCCCCACAATTGATAGCAGTGATATACTACGGTAGTTGCCACAAACACTGCGATCACCCTTTTTAAAGATAGTGACGATAGTGGCATTCTTTAGGTCTCCAGGTACCTTTCTTGATTCCCATATTCTGAGGATAAGGATGAAAATTCTTGTTTTGAGGGAATGACCTCCGGCTTGAATTAGTTCCAGAGGGATGTTATCTGGGCCAGGTGCTTTTCTGGGTTTCAATTGGGTGAGAGCTGCACTGAATTCATGATAAGTAGGAGGTACTGCCAACCACAGTTGTTCAGGTTGTTGCAGCACATCACACAGGAAGTCTTCAGCAGCTTCTGATGGACGATTTAGGAGATTGGAGAAGTGCTCCTTCCAGCGTTCCAAGATTTCTTGACTATCAGTAAAGGTAGTAGAATTATCAGCGCTTTTCAGTGTACCTGATGATGAGCGAGATGGTCCATATATTTCCTGGAGTACGGCATAGAAGTTCCTCAAGTCTCGAGCATCCGATAGTCTCTGCAGTTCCTGAGCCTTCTGTTGCCACCAAGTATTTTTAATCTGCCTTATCTGCGTCTGGCATTTACCCTTGAGTTCCAGTAGTTTATCTCTCTTTGTGTTGGAAGTTGGGTCTTGAAGATGGGCAAGATAGGCATTCCTTTTGGCATTGATGAGAGACAGAATTTCCTCATTGTTGTCATCAAACCAGTCTTGTCTTTTCCGCACTATAAAACCAATGGTTTCCTCAGCTGACTGTGTGATAATCTTCTGTAATGTGGCCCATTCTTGCTGAATATCATTTGTTACTGGGTTTTCTGATAACTGGGTGACGATCCTGTTTCCAAAATGTTTGTACATGGATTCATCCTGAAGTTTGGATGTATTAAACTTCTTTCTTGGCAAATTTTTGATGTTCCTAGGTGGTTTAGGTCTGATGGATATCCTGAGCTTACATATAAGAAGTTTATGATCTGTCCAACAATCGTCTATATTCCTTGCTGTTCTGGTAATAAGAGTGTCCTTCTTATCACATTGCCGGGTAATGATATAATCAAGAATGTGCCAATGTTTGGAACGATGATGCATCCATGTGGTTTTGAAGCGGTCAGGTAGCCGGAACTGCGTGTTGGTAATGAAAAGTTCGTGTTCTGCACAAAGACCAAGAAGCAACAGTCCATTGGGATTACATTTTCCAAGTCCCTGTTTGCCCATCACATTATTCCATAGCCTGTGATCTTTCCCAACTCTGGCATTGAAGTCACCGAGGAGCAAGAGTTTATCTGCAGATGGTACCTTGGAGATGATTTCACTTAGCTGATTATAGAACTGAACCTTTACTTCATCATCAGAATCTAAGGTAGGAGCATAGGCAGAGATGAGTGTCATAAAGGAACCTCCCGAGAGTGGTATGCGGAGAGTCATGAGCCTTTCGCCGATTGCAATGGGCGTAAGATGGTGATAATTTACCAGTTTGGTCTTCACAGCGAAGCCCACACCATGAATACGACATTCACCCTCCTCCTTTCCTTTCCAGAAGATGGTATATCCTGTTCCAGATTCAGTAATCTTGCCTTCAGCAGACAGCCTAGTTTCACTGAGAGCAGCAATGTCAACGTTGAGTCTTGATAACTCATGGGTTACGAGAGCTGACCTTCTCTCAGGTCATCAGCGGCCAAGGTGAGAGATATTTTAGTTATTGGTCTATTAATAGCGACATGTTGACGTTCAAATGATCAATAATTGTGGGAAAAGTATACCCTGAATAGCTTAAGGAAAAATACTTTTAATGTCCCATATTCCGATAGATTTGCCATTCCAGTGTGCAAAAGTGCAGTTCTCTCTTCAAACAGTATTCACAATTACTATAAACAAAGTGCAATGACACAGACTTACAGCAGCAGGTGTACATTTAGACAAAACCAGTTTTTCCCATGGGCAACTGTATGTGGCGTGCACACGAGTATCTAGACAACAAAATCGTTATGTCTCAGCAGAAGATGGCAAGACCAAAATCGTAATTTTCAAATGTGTTGACATAAAGTACCAACATACCCTGTAGACTTTCTCAACTCAATGGAATTCCCACTTTGCGGCTCATATCAATATACTGTATGTATCAGAATTTTCCAAATTAAAATGGACCCACCTGTATCCGAGATTGCTGTAATAGAATTGACCAATTTATCAGCAATAATGCATCGTCCCATAGTCTTCATCGCGAGTGAAGACACAGGTACCTGCTAGTACATATATAAATAATTACTAAGTGACAATTAATGTATATCATCACCATCATTTATTGCATTAACAGGCCTTTGAGGCCTACAGCAGAAGGACAATGGGAAAAGAAAAATATTACAAATATTACAGAACCAAAAAATATTACAAAGGAAAAAAATATTACAAACACAAAAACAATCCAATAAAAGGAAAGTCAGTCAATCACAAGAGGAGGTATTTGCTGCAGACAGCCTCCATCTCTTCCGGTCTTGAGCATCATCCTCCACGGCTGTCGGTTCCACTTCTTGAAGGATCGTCGTCACTCGATCCTTCCATAGTGTTCTTGAGCGTCCTCTCGGGCGTTTTCCTGCGAGTTGAGATTGGAGGACTCTCTTAGGAAGGGATCCGTCCGCTCGTAAGATGTGGCCAAACCATTGTAGTCGCCTCTGTCCCAATATTCGTCCAATGTGTGGCTTTCCAAACCTCTGGTACAGGTCTTCTTTCTTTCTTCTCTCCCATTTACCTTCCATGTTATTGTAGACGGGTCCATAGATCTTTCGAAGTACCTTGCCTTCAAACGCACATATTGAATCTTCAGTCGTTGCTGATGTCGCCCAAGTTCCACAACCGTATGAAAGAGCTGGTCCCACCAGTGTCGTGTACAGTTGGACTTTGTTCTTCAGACGAGATTTGAAGAGATTGTTCAGACTAAAGAACACGCGATTAGCACTTGTTATGCGTTGATGTACTTCTTTCGTCACTTCACTTTTTTTGGGTAATATTGAGCCCAGGTACTTGAACTCTATAACTAGTTCGAAGGTATGCCCGTCTACAGCAATATAAGGAGAGAGAACTCGACGAAGTGTTACTCCAAGATATTTAGTTCGACGTGATACTCAAAGATATTTAGTTTTGTCCTCGATCATCTCCAGCCGAATTTTCTCTGCATTTAGGAAGAATCGAAAAGTATCAGCACACATTTGCTCTAGAGTGTCACCAAGACGTGTCACAACATCGTCAGCAAATGCTAGAATTGAATCTGCTTCCACCATCTCCATTTCTCTGGTTCTGCAAGTGTCACGGCTTACTTTTCCCAAGGCCAAGTTGAATAATATTGGAGGCAATGGATCTCTTGTCTCAATCCATTTTGGATAGTGAAAGACAGTAGTGTAGCGTGAGGAAAATAATTGGGTGGACACAAATAAAAAGAAAAACTGCAGTAACACATTTTAAAGAAAATGTTTAAAGTTTTAACTTAAATCTTACATACTACATATTCTCTTGGCCCCATGTAAAAGAACTAAATTTAATTGATGAGCGTAACAATGTACAAATAATGCCATGGGACAATGCTGTCTGATAATTGCTTGAAGACTATTGTTGCTACCCGATATGACAGTAGCTCCAGCATATGTCAAGTTAGTTATTGAGGTTTTAAGGGGCAGACTGTTTTCTTATCTGTTTTATATTCTTCCAGATCGAAAATTACGTGTGTATTTCCGAACCCTGTGCACTTTTATCTAATGATACATCGAAGAAACTACAAATATTTCCTCAACTCTCGAGTTACAGACATATCGCACAGTTACACTTAATTGAGCTTTGAAGGACACGTCATTAGTCTCATCTGCCTGATTGGCCACAAATTCAGATGACGAAAGCTCTTCTGCAATCCTTTCCCTTACTGCATTAGTGACAGATTGGATTAAATCATTTAGGATGTCTCGAGACGTTCCTTCAAAAACAGAGCTGCCTTCAAGCTGCCTTCTTTCATAAATGATTCTTCTATTGCCAACAAATCGAGGGTTTCTAAATAATTGCCCTTATTAAGAGATTTGTGGTCTTCTCTGTGCCCTCTAAAGGCAAATTCTTGCCACCCGAGATGGCACACAATCTATTAGGCGACCCACTATTCGTCTATTTCGAGTTACATTTTCATTATGTTTCACAGCTGCTAATCGCGTTGTTTCCACTAAACAATGCTCAATTCTATTTCTTGCTAGCATGTGAAACATCTCTGCTTTATTAACGTGTTTCTTGGTCCCTGAATGTTTTATAGAGATTTGCCTCAATTTTTTTTATTGTTGTGATACCGTACGGGTCCATGGTTCTTCGCCCCCAAACATCAAACAGTAATAACAATGAAGTGACTTTTTGTGCTTTCTTTTGTCGTGTGGCCTCCTGAGAGACCGAGAGCAGGTCTTTCTAGTCGACGCCCGAAGGCGACCTGCGTGCTGGGATGAGAGATGGAATGGATGAAGATGGATGAAACTGGGCAAGGATGTGGAAGGAAGCGGCCGTGGCCTGTCAGAAGGAAAATGGGGAAATCATGGAAAACCATTTCAAGGACGGCCGACGGTGGTGATCGAACCCACGCATCTACCGAGTCATCAGAGAGTTTGGCCTCATGACCTAACGCTGCGCTTCAGCGAGCGTAGCCACCGCTGTCGGTACTTTGTATGTTGAGAACCACATAACCATTCATATTTCGAGTGGCAACTACTTTGAAATTTTCTTGTTGGCTAACTTTGCCATCTTTTTGGGACAAATCCAACTGAGTGCCATTTATTTTAGATTTTAGTTTCAACTTTTGTTCAAGTGTTTATGATGATAGTGAATTAGACTACTATGAAGAAATCTTACAGAATCAAGGTTACACTGTTCATGTCAACTAATAGCTCTTTAGGGGCGTGGTGGCTCAGCGGTCTAGCTGTATGCCTCTCACCAAGGCGGTCCGGGTTTGATTCCCGGTCAATGCATGTGAGATTTTCGAAGTGAAATGCCATGTCCTGTGGTTCGGATTCCACGTAAAAAGGAGGTCCCGTGGCTCATGATCTCAAGATTAACGGTCACGTTAAACTACAAGCTTCCTTTTTTTCAACTAATAGCTCATCACTTCCCATGGTTAATATAACTAGAAACAAAGGCACAGTAAGTACAGGAACACGAAACGTTCACCACATCGCGACAGAAAAGACTTTTCTATTATGTTCATGGCAGGCAGCGTGGAGGGGCATGGTGGGGATGGCGGCGCGCGCACGATCTTGAACGCTTGAATAAGAAGGCAGGGAGACATCCTCCCTAGTGTCTATCTCCCTCGTTGTTGGTACGCAGGATGCAAGTGTTGAAACTTTTAAATCATGAAAATTACTATTAAGGCTTAAGAACTTGGAAGAAAAACAACATTACAATAAATAATAATATAACCTGTCATTTGTTTCATAAATTTGAATAGACAGTGTTTGTCTACCTTGTCTACCCTGACGCTACGCTACTGGTGAAAGATGGTGATAGTTGATTGCCAAACCGTACTTTAGATGTTGACTGGGAGTAGCAAGCTACGGGATGCCAAGTTCCTCTAACGTTTCCCATAATGCGACGCGGTCAATGCTGTCATAGGCTTGCCGAAAATTGATGAAGATGAGGTTAGTTCCCGATCAAACTCAGATAATTTTTCTATCAGCTGCCACAAAGTAAATATGTGGTCGATGGTAGACCATCCAGGGACGAACCCACATTCATATGTGCCTACAATTCCTTCAGCCAGTGGTTTCATTTGGTTTAACAGCCGAGTTGTAAAGACTTTGAATCCAATTTCAAGAAGTGAAATTCCTCGGTAGTTGGATACTTTGGTAGCATCACCCTTCTTGAAGATGGGACATACAATTGCTCCCTTCCATTCCTCAGGAATTACTTCTGCTGCCCAGATGGTGGATATCAATCGTTTCAATGCATCCATCAATGCTTGCCCTCCCAAGCGAAGCATCTCAGCTGTGTTATACAATTAATGTATATAAATAATGAATTGATATATAAAAACAAATCGATAATAAATATAAATTGAAGTGATAGAAGTCATCTTTCAGTATTGCCTAGTTCTATTAAAGAAGGCTTTCCAGTCGGTCAACACAAATTGTGCCCAATTATATAAGGTGCTACACAAGTAATATAAATGAATTGCCAAAAATGTATACACGTCACACATTGCGACAGGGGCAGATGATCTCGCTGTTCAGCCCCTTAAACAGCAATCAACATTTCAACAGCCTTAAGGAGTTACCTTCTACATTAATCCGATTCTTCTTGCAGCATTAGCAAAATATTTGGATATTTGATAAACTATGTCATTTGATAATGTTATACACCCTGAAGCCCCATAAAGTCCTCAGAGGGTATATTTCAACTATACTACACACAGACACATCTATAATTACACCTACAGCATCTATGCAACCGCCCCCTATTTCCCTGCTACTTAGCACATTTCACCCCATGTCTTATACTCAGAACAGCTAGTACTTCACCATTTCTATAACAAAATCCACAACATGTAGCTAGGAATTACAACATAATTGCTACACATCAACCACCTGCACTAAAGTAGGTAGTACACACATTTGTCAATAGCTGAATCAGCAACTGGCACTTCTATAAAATAACTCTCCCACCAAAGGAAAGAAGTCTGTTCGGCCGCACTCACCACACTTGCAGTCGGAAGCTACGCTCGTCGTCATCAAGTAAGAGTATTCAGGGTAAATCCCATAACTTCATCCTTCCTCTGACCACCCATCTAAAGGAACTCTAATCATTCACACATTACTCTATAAACTACTCTTCACCAAATAGTGAAGACCAGCTGATTCATTGCTGGCAAGTTAATTAAACCTTTCATCTCTCGTTATAATTGAGTCTTTATTTATTTTATTGAGTGCTTAAGATCCTTTTGTTGATTGCTAATGCATACTGCCTACAAACCTGCTGCCTCAGCGCAATTGACCGACTGCTAGCGTAACCTCATAAACCAGCAGTTAGCACTGCCATTGTCAAGGACGGCCTGCTCAGCATTTCCTAAGCCCGGCAGGTCTTGCTTGCATTACAGGTTTTGCACTCTCTAGCCTGTCACGATCAGTTAGAGAACTAATACTTTTAAATAACTAGCGGTTATTAACTTTCCAACCCCCGAACAGCATTAGAAAAGCCAAGTGTCCCGAGCTCTCAACCTGTAACATTTAGTTGAGCTGCCAGGTAAGTTCATATCTCCATAGGTGACACGCACGTATAGTTCCCTCTTTAAATAAAACCCAGCTAGGACCCCTGAACACAGACTACACCCCTTTACACTTAGTTGCAGCCTCAAAAGCTACAACAATAATTTACATTATCAGATATTGATTTTAGAATTTCTTGAGAAACACTAAATTTAACATCGTGTGCTCCTTAGGGACGATAATTGTGTATGATCAATGTTGTTCGTAAAAACTGACTGTATGTTGACGTTTAACTGCTGACTATTCCGCTGGTCTGTCTTCAATCCTGGAGATGAACGACTGGTTAAGGTCCAATTGGTTAGCTCTGCTGGTCGGTCTCGGAGCACTAGTGAAAGAATACAGACCCATGCCACCAATTCGCCAGAAATCAATATTGCCAACACCACATGCACAGAAAGCAATAATAGGAACAGAAACTGGAGCAACAGGAACAGGAAAGAACAAGAACATGACGCTCTTCGATATACTGTGGGGCAAATGGATCCAAATCTGCCTTTGCAATTACCTTAGGTTAGGATAACTTTGAATTCCGTGGTTTATTACTTTCTTTGTTCGACAATGATGGATGTACTGTAAATGAAGACAAAAGAGTGGGAGAAATCAAACATGAAACCAGTTCTCACCCTCGTGACTACCCAACAGCTAACTTCATTTAATTAATTTAATTACATTCTCTTCCTACTCCTGCTCGAGAATCTACCGTATTTAATCACTGTTAGGTTGGCAACATCAAATGTTTGCCGGTGCCAGAGACTCGTTCCATCTCCATTATTATTACCAGTTTAAATGATTTAACCCATCCTCAGCAAATTTTTGTTACCTCCAACTATCCAGACATAAAAATCAGCTACTTTTCATTACTTTTGTTACCCATTTGTAAAATTAGCTACATTTTCACTACTTTAGTTACCAGTAGGCACCCTGTATTATAAACACTGTATTCTTGATATTCATTTAATTATACAAGCATTATTGTAACATTAAATAGTATATAGCAATTGTCATATTGTATAACCAATAATAAAAATAAAAAAATCTTTGTAGAAATTATGTTGATATGTACATAGCAAATTCATTGTAACACATCATGTAACAAAAGCACACAAAAGTTAAGTGTCCATCTCGTATACAAAATGATGAATATTTCTTTATGTTCCACATCATATCCAACAAAAGTTCCTTACAAAAATTGTCAACATTAATATATATATATTGTATTTACATATGCAGTTATCATACAGGTTATGATATATAAAGAGTGGAATTCTATATGAGCATATAGTATATTGTAACCTACAGGCCACTATGATGTGAGTATTTGTCATGCACCTGGCACCATCTTTTTGTCATCAAGTCAAGGGATCTTCATGTTGAAGCTGCACTTTGGACTTCAGTTGAGCAGCTAGAGCAGCATTCTCTTGTTTCATTTGTTTCAAGTCTGCAGAAACTCTCTCAAGATTGGCACCAACATTCTTTGCACTTTCGATATCAATCTGGAAGACCAAACAAACATCTTACTTTCTGACCACTCCAATAACCTTTGTTACATTTTACCACTCAAGCCAAAGTTCAATGGAAGAAAAGTAAGTTTTACTCATATTTATTCTATGGCTATTTTAGGTAGTCATCTTTATAGGGAAGGGGATTGGTCCGGAATTCTTCTCAGCATGGGTCTATAGCACACACGAGGAAAACAAACATTTTGTATTACAACTGGAGAAACAAGAGGCCAAATTCACTTACTACACTAGAAACCCCATATAATGAAACTGGAGGGACCACATTTGATGTATTCTAATGAAGATAAGCAATGCAGTGGTACAAGTATATAATACATGCTAGTACTGGGCTCGAGTATTCTCTCTTATTTAGGGGCTGATAACCTAGATGTTAGGCCCCTTAAACAACAAGTATCATCGTCATCATCATCATCAAGTATTCTCCTATCTTTTATTTAGGGTTGGTTCTACCATCTGCTGGTACAGTTGCTGGTAGCCACATGGAAGAAACTACCCGACAGTATAAATATCCTGGCAACTTGGGTTGCACACTACCTCATCCGTGCGAATTTCATGTAGCTATCCGACAGTGTTCAACAAAATGCTTGTCCACCAAAGTTACATAGCCAATGGCGTACCCTCTATTTTCGAAAGTATTTCCGGGTAATACCACTAAAATCTATCAATATACTTCTGAAGCATGTCATCATCATCATCATCCTTCCCCCTTATCCAGTTTAAGGCTGGGTCAGGACGTATATGGTACTCCTCCACCTTCTTCTGTCCGTTCACTCTCTTCCAGAAGTCTGTTCTAGTGTGAAGCATGTATGACATGAAATCTGAACAACAGATAACACGCTTTCTGCCCTTAATTAGAACTGGTCCCATCTTTCATAGGGTAAAAAATAAAAATACTGGTGTGTGTATCTTGCACTCAGCACATTTTTATTATTCTAACCTGAGTAAATAAACTCTGAATCAAAAGTGAAAATTTAGCAGTGAGTAGCATGAATAATGTGTGGAAATTTTCCTGTGGAAAGAGTTTCCCGCTTAAAAATGATGTAAGGGGCACATTTCTTACCGTCAGCTCTCATGGCTAACATCACAGCAACATCTCAGTTTTTCTGTATCCAAGGTTCTAATAACTCGTTTCTTAAAACACCCCTTGCATTGATTGTGTTCCATAGCATATTTTAAAAAAATGGTGTTTGGTCCGCATTCTTTATGAGAACAAGTACCGTATTTGCTCACGTATACCTCGCACTTTTTTGACCGAAAATATGTGTGAAAATTTTCGGTGCGAGATATACGCGGGGAATGACCGTATTCCCGAAACACAAAATTTGCATCATTGAAACAAGGCAAATGGCATACGGTACTCGCCCTATTCATTGTCACTGCCGTCACTGCTGCTAATCTCCGAGGTACTCTCGCGTGCACCATTCTGGTCATCATCCTATACTGCTTCATCCTGACTTCCGTCCAATACATTTGTGATGCCCGTCTTCAAGAAGCTATTCACATCAATGTCCGTCGACACCATTTAATTATATTCGTTATGGTTATGCGACATTAAGAACCTATGAAAAAGACGTCATACGCTCGTTTAAGGATGATTCAAGGCAGAAAAGGAATTTAGAGCGCAGACGCTTAGTGATCGATACGATCGATCATTTTCCATATTGATTCCTCGCTACATGCACGAGCGAGCTCGAGCCGACCGTGGCCGAAGACTAACGATGTACCGCATGGTATGGCTCAAGCCGCACCACATGCTTGCACGCGGCCGAGCTCTAATGCGTAATCATAGAGATTCGAGAAGACAACTGCGTTTCTCTGCGAACAGTAGGCCTACTTGCGCAATCTGCGAAACATACGTGCATATTGGGGCGAGTGGTATAGCAGAGATTTCCTTTATCTTCGAAGCCAGAGTACCAGTACTCATATCTACAAGGCAACTGATGGACAACAATAAAGGAACGATAACATTGCGTATTGATGAATGTTGTGGCGCGCTAATTACTAATTTGAACGTGTCGCAAGGCTGCGCCTCGTTCCCTAATCGGCTCATATCGGACAAATTCGGATGAACTCGCTGCTCACTCTTCCTGTTAGTATCGCTTCGGACAAGTTCCTGGACAATGACGACTGTTGTGATGCGCTAAATCGAACGTGTTTCTACCTTAAGCTTATTATGGTCATTTATATGACGGCGTCAGAAATGAATGCGAGATATATGCAAGTACTTTTTTCCCCCTGAAATTTCAAATTAAAAAATGGGGTGTGAGATATACACGAGCAAATACGGTAGTTGTTCCTTTTATATTCAAGCACTATAAACTTGTGGAATTCCACGAACTTGCTTGTATAATCTGTTGGTAGCTGTTGACACAAGAGTTGTTATCTATCCGAGGTCTGTGCCCTGTCCTGTGCATAAAGTACACGGCCCACTCCCAGCTCGCCCCACCTCATTTTGAAGTTATGAGTGCTGACACCGATCTTTCTGGCCATATCTCTCACCTTCATCTGCACCATATAATGTGTTGCTGTATCGGCGGCGGTGGCCGAGAGTGCTAACGTGCTACCTCGTGGGAGAGCGTGGGTTCAAATTCTATCTCGGCCGTCCTGAAAATGGTTTTCGTGATTTCCTCTTTTCACCACCAGGCAAATGCCGGGACGGTACCTTTCAATAGGTGCCTGGCCGATTTCCCTCCAATATCCCTTCCCTGACCCGTCCTGAAAAGAAAAGTACATGGCCATTGACTGTATTAATAAAATTATGTGTTACTGCATTTCCATTGTTTCTGTGTTCTTCAGATATTTTACAATTTTAATTCTACGGTGAAACACTCATACTTTGACATTTTACACGATGTAATAAATTAAAATTTTACTATCACTGTCATAACTTCCACACTTGCAGGTTCCTGATAAAATAGTGTACCCCTTTGGGCATTATCTTGGTACCAGCTCCATGCATGTGATGAAGGGAAGGCAGGGTGAGAGTTGTTGGCAGCTCATTGTAGTCCAGCTCCCTATTGTTAGGATAACGCGAGCCGTGATCAGGCAACATTGCTTGCCCATTTAAATCAAAATTACGAGTTAACAAAATGCTCATTGTATTCTTTTTTAAATCCCACAAAATTTAAAAAAATATGTGATGGGGGGAAAACTTACGCTACTATGTTACTATTCAGTTGTAAACAGTTTATGACTATAATAACAGGATCATATACCTATCAACAGATTGTTTTGGACAACAATTTCAGTAGAACATTCGCAAGATACAGTACACTCCTGCAATTCTGCATAGAGACAATTACAGAGGAGTTGGATGTCATCTTGGGACATAGTGTTCCAAGCTAATTTCATCTGTTGTCGCAATAGGTCAAGGGATGTTGCCAGTAATGTAGACTGGACCAGATGCCATCACATTATGTCCCACATATGCTCAAAGGGGGACAGGTCTGGTGATCTGCTGGCCAGAGGAGTTGACGAACATCTTGAGAGTGCATTCGGTAATGCGAAATGTGTGAGCATGAGCATTGTGGTGCTGGAAGAACATATCTCCCTGACAATGTAGGAATGGGTTGGATTTTTTAATCGGATGTACCCCACATGTTCAGGCTCCCCTCAACAATATCAGATATATGCGGTCATTATAGGCTACGGCTCCACACACCATGATGCCAGGAGTTGGTCCTGTATGCCCCTGCCATTTGCCGCTCTCCTGGTCGTCACGCTCTCATAAACGACCATTAATGATGCCAAAGCAGAATCTGCTTTTATCACTAAACCCAACTCTGTGCCATTTATCCAACCAGTTGCATCTTTCACAACAGCATCAGAGGTTGGCTGTATAGTGATGCAGTGTGAAGAGAAGTCTGATGAACGCCATCCTTGATCACAGCTCGGTTTCCATCAAATGGTTCTTGATGGTCCAAGGTGACCATCCTACAGAACCAACAGAACCAGGATGACAAGCATATGCACCTTCCATGGGACACTGTTACCAACACTGATACACAGCAGACACCAAATTTTCCGAAGGACCATCTGCAAGACCACAATACAACCTTACTGAAATTCTGTTAATGGCATGAACTGAGCTCATTGATGCTGTTCAATCGATGCCTATTATTATCACATGCTAAATATGCCAGCAAGCACTTACACACTGCACAGATGAGTATACTACAGTAAAACGTGGTTAATTTGAAACTCATAATTAGAAATGTTTGGATATTTCCAATTTTACTTCAACATTTGGTTCCACCGGATATAGACCCCGTGGTACCACAGCCCATTAAGGGCCTTGGCCTTACCAAGCAACCTCAGCCCAGATTGTTGGGTGGCACGTGGTCATCGTGTTGGTTCCCCTCGGCTGTTAATCTTGGTTCCTTTGACCAGGGCACTGCTTCACTTGGTATTTGAAGTTTCCTGCATGATGCAGCCTTACTAAATACATTCATGTTTGCAACACAAGCTTGTCTACTTCAGGAAAATGTGATCCGACTTCTTTGGCTAGTACGTGGAAAGTGTGAGCTTGACAGGTTAAGTGGACCATTCCTGAGTAAAATGCTTTGTTGGCATTGACAGCTTTAACTGATCAACAAAATTATGTTAAATGGTCCGGCTAAGCTCAAAAATATACAGCGTTTCACCCCAGTGTACCATTGGGATAGAAACGCTGTATATTTCTGAGCTTAGCCGGACCATTTAACATAATGCTGTTGAATAATCACAGCTCAAAGGACCATAACATCATGTTTCTCATTCGAGAACATTCTTTCGACATAGCTTTAACTATGTAAGGCACTGCATCAGTCAGAGCAGATCATTATCATACCTTACACCCTCAAGACACAATAGTGCCCTGATTCATTGAAGAGGCAAGATATTGCTAAATGGTTCACAGATTGCAAAACTTCTGTCATGAGCAAAGCCATCAATGAGATAAGACCCTGATGAACTCTTGAATTGAAGAGTTTCTAAATGCAGGAAATGGAACCAAAATGGAAAACCAATAACTTTGACAGTAAAAACCTCATTAAAGAGAACACTGGGAGTAGACTGAAGTGGGGTGAGGATAGCAGCTGCTATGTTGTGCATGTGCTTCTTTGTTTGATCAAATAGGTGGACCAAGAAAAGTTGAACTATAAGTCTAATATCCATCCCATAAGGACTTCATGGTCAATGAAATGAATGTGAATTATCTTAAGCACCAAAGTGACACGTTTACCATACCTGCTCTTCTAAATCTCGGATTTCCCGAACAGTAGCACCAGTTTCTTCAACCATCTGCACCAAATCACTGCAATCTGAATGTAATGTGGCAAGCAACTTATATGTCCGACGAGCTACTTCATTTTTCTTGGCATCCTGAAACACATTATTCAAAACTCGGCCTAAAATATCTTCATACACAGATTTCAAGAATATCTGCTGGCCTGATAAGAATATTATTATGAATAAAAACTGATGATTCATGAAATGATTTAAAAAAATTGAATGTTCTCATTAATGTATTGAATGAAACATAATAAACTGAAATAACAACAGAATTTATGAGCAGGGAGTGACCAATGTTCAGAATAATTGATGCAATAAAAATAAAACAATATTTTTTTCAAATGTTTTGCAAAAATATTGCCATCAAAAATATACCATGCTTGAGCTATAACTCTGCCACTGTGCTGTCACAACTTCCGGGAGTTACAGTGAAACCTCTCTTAACGGACACTCCTCTAAGGCGGACACCCTTTCATTACGGACGATTTTCTCGGTCGGTGACCAAACCAACCTCTTTTAGCGGACACTTGTTTTGAAAAGAAATCGCATCTCTGTTGGTCTATTAGTCTGGTATGAACACTCTGTTGTGTTAATGTTCTTTCGACACATCGTGTGCTTCCTGGAAGCCAGTTAGCGCTGACCTTCCCATCCCCTATCTTTTGCATTGCTCCAAAAATTAACCTAGGCCTAACGGTATCGCTTTCATTGTTCTCTTGAAGCAAAATAAGAAGTCAGAACGTCCCATGTCATGAGATGTTTAAATGAATTGGTTAATTTTCATGAGAGTGAACTTCCAATAGCAGCCAAGGCTTCCTCAAATGCACAAAAGGATACTTTGTATTTGTTGCCATAGCTGAATCACATCTTCTAAAATATTTCCTCCACTCAAGCAGTCATCCATGTAAAAATCATCACACGGTACATCACTCAACGACAAGCTCATGATTGGGCCTAATTTACAGAGAGACCTTTTTCATATTGTACTTAGATTTCACAGTCATAAGTATGTCGTAACAGCGGATGTGGAAAAGATGTTCAGGCAGATCCTCGTCCACCCTGATGATCGAGCATTACAGCAAATTATGTGGAAGGAGGATCCTTGTGAGGATTTATCAACTAAACACAGTGACATAAGGAACAGGGTCTGCACCATGGCTGTCATAACAACTCTCTTGCTAGGCCTTTTGTCCTTAGAATATGTCTTAGTATTGAAGTCTTTGTTTTTATTATAATTCAACAGCATATATGATTAAGAACGTTCAGTTAAAAACTGTAGAAATTCTTCTAATGTTGGCATCTCTTCTGGAGTGCATCCTTTTACTCTTTCTTGCCAATCTCTTCGCTCCACGAAATCCAACTGCTTCTTTGCTAGGTGAATAATCCAGGGGCGAATCCTGGTCATGAAAGTCAGGCTTGCTCTTCCATTCATGAAAGTTGGTGGGGGTGAGACATGCATAGTTCTGAATGAATAAAATTTATAAAACCAATAATCGCTAAATCACATGAACATTTTAAATATTGGTTACATGATCATGCATTCAAACTGGTTACATTGCTCCTTTAATTCAAGAAGGGCCAAATAACAAATTTTCACAATCGGACACACAATATAATTATTAACAAATCATGACAAGCCACTAAGCCTTAACTCTTTATGAGATAGTGGTCTCTCTCTATATTAACCACCTGTCATAAGGACAGTTTATACTTTCAAAAATGCCGATAGTTGAATCTTTAAGTCAAATTTCGGAGAATTTTCACAATGTGCTGGATAAAATTTATATTAAAAAAACATTAACAATTAAAGTATAAAAATAAATATAAATATTGAAACAAAAATTATAAAATTACAATAATAAAATAAATATGGTATAAAAATTAAAATAATAAACATAAATATAAAAACCAATATGAAAATAATTGTAAAAATACAATCAAAATTAGTCCATTAATTAATTCCATAACAAATATCAAAGTTAAATCTATAAGAACATAAATTAAAAATAAATTAAAATGTAAAAATGCATAAATATAAAAATTTAGTTTTGCCCTATAAAGGGTTAAACAAGTTGATGTCAAAGTGTGTAGGCCTTCACAGAAAAATTGCAACTACTCTATCTATTAGATCTACCTACTTGAAAACAAACTCTACTCTGCGGTTTTCTTTACAAAACCATCAATAACTTCATCATAGAAAGAGGACTGTAATCTAAGTTTTGCGAGCAATCCTTTTTCATTCGACAACATAGCTAATGATGATGGCCTCTCCTGACCTTGAGTCGATCTGCAATATGTATTAATTCGTCTGTGTTGAAAAAGAACGTTATGCAGAGGATGTAGTAGCAGGAATTGTTGCTACCAGTTTGATGAGCTGGAAAATATCTGGCATACCCATGTACAATTTATTAGTATGCATAAACTGCATCAAGTCTGAAACATTTTTCTCTTTAAACTCCGTAGACGAATACATCACACTTAATTCAGTTTTTAAGCGAACAATGTCGAAAAATGACCCATAGGTCTTTTCTAGGATAGTAACATCACTGTCTGGAAACTTATTTTTGTGCTTCTCAAACAAATCACAATCCAGCAGCGAGAAGAACACGAACTTCTTTATGCATTTAAAACGCTCTCCTATTTGTACAAGTACATTGTCAATAATTTAATTGAATAGACATTTGTATTTTGATTTTTCTGGTTCATCACTAATTGCACGCTTTTTAGAGCACGACGGTCCTCCATAAACATCGATTTCAGTATCAACATGTCCATACAAACTATCAAAATCTTCATCTCTCATAGACTGGATATTTAAAAAGAGCTGCTCGACCTTCTTGCCACAGTACTGTATATCCAAACTTTTTGTTTGTAAAATATTGAACACAGTATCGGAGAATGAAAAAATCTTGGAGAACACTGCCAGCAGAAATCTAGTGTTGAACTTAAGTAAGAAGAACAAAAATCCTTGTGCTTTCAATGTAGTGTCTTCATCCCAGTCGTCTGAAGTATCTTGTACATGTTGAAAGAAATTCACCAACATATCATAATATTCCTTCACAGTATTAATATGACATGAAGCGAAATTCCATCTCGTTGGTGCTACTGTTGGCAACTTCTTATGAACAATATCTCGTAGAGCAGCTGTTCTCTTTGTAGACTTTGAAAAAAAATGCAGCAAGTCCTGACATTGTTTGGAAGAAAATTGTACATTCTTTGATTTTTGAAGCAGACTGCTGTAGTGTTAAATTCAATAGGTGGCTATAACAATGCACAAATGTTGCACATGGATACTGGTCTTGAACTAGTTTATTGAACCCATTCACATGACCGGCTAAGACAGCAGCACCGTCATATGTTTGAGCCACAATCTTTTTCTCACAACTGAACTGTTTTAAAATAGCACGGACATGATTAAGGAGGGCTCCAACAGTGCGAACTTGACTTACGTCTACAAAACCAAGAAACCTCTATTGAATTTCACCACTTTCGTCTACAAAACGGAGTAAAGTAGAGAGTTGTGACTTATTAATAGTATCGGACGTTTCGTCCAACATTATTGACACAAAATTTGCTTGTTCAAGCTCCTCCTTTATTGTTCTCACAATTACTGAACTAATTTCTGCTATTAAATCATTTTGGATTGCAGACGACGTCCCTCTAAAAATGGTGGAGTCTGACAGATGAGCTGCCAGAAGAGGATCATATTCACTTATAATTTGTAGAAGTTCGATGTAATTTCCCCTGTTACGGAAGTAGCAGACTCATCATGTCCGCGAAATGGTAGTTCCTGTTTTGCTAAAAAAAAAAAAAACACTGCATCGATCAATCGTTTAAGTTTCTTTACCTTTTCATTACGAAGTTGGTCACTGATGCGTTTCTGTTCATCCAGCTGGTGGTCGATCCTTGTACGCCCAAAGCTATTTAACTGCAAGAAACACTTCACATGGTTTGCAGATTTTTCATGTCTTGTAATGAACAGTGTCAAGGTGTTCAAATTGTCAAAGCCACTTTTACACCATACACTGTTATCAGCGAAAAATAGTAAACACGACCAGCACAACAGTTTATTCAGTTTCTTGGACCCTGTCAACCAAAAAAAAAAGCCAACTCCGTACAGGCCATGGAGGCCCTGGGAGTAGTGGAAGGTAGAGGCTTCCACTTTTTGTGACATCGGCACTAGATGGGATGGAGTTGTCAGCTCCACGCCCGGCCGCCTTTGCTCCCAGGAATTACCCTGGTACTCATTTCTGGTGTAGGCTGAGTGAACCCCAGGGCCATTTGCGTTTCCGAAAGTGGTAGTTTTGTTTCTAAAATCCACTACCTGGGTGGGGATCGAACCCACTCCCTTTCAGTTAGAAGCTCAGCACCTCTACCGACTGCGCCACGCAGCCCCCCCTGTCAACCAGTGCATATTATTATATCGAGATACAGAGAACGAACGTACACATTCTCTATTTTTCTCCCTGTGCTGTGTCTTTAAATCTGGCAGCGCCGGACAGGGCCTTCCATTATTAATAATTTCTGTTTTCTCTTGAATAGTCCTCTGAAAAAATGGATTTGATAACAAGCTGTCAATAATGCACGGTTCGGAACTCATTGCAGCACGTCAAATCATTCAGAATAGATAAACGGTAACTTACAGTACACTCGTCACTGACACAACACAGTAGATCTGTAGCTCTGAGACCAGAGCTACCAACTGCACATTACAAGCGTGACAGCTTGCAAGCAGCCTTGGAGAGGAGACCTGCGCGCGCAAACATTTCTCGCTGTGTAGACCGCTCGGCTGAAGCTCCTACGACAAGAGCAAGCCTCGCTGTACTCGCCAAGATATATGCAACATGTGATTTGTATAATGCAGATCTATTACAGATACGGTCCATATTGTAATATTTTTTTAACTCGCCTTCTTTAGGAAAATATTACGCTTGCACAGCAAGCGTAGCATGCTCGGAGAAATCGCCCCTGGAATAATCAGCGTATCCCAGTGTTGCACCTGTTGCTTCATTGCCTTTAATGAAGCTATGTGAGTTTGGATATGAAGATGTAACTGCCTGAGTGATTCAGATTTATTCTCTTTTGAAATTGTGGGAAACTTGAAAAGTTCATCTAGATATGTCTCAATGATCAGAATTTGATTATCATACGTATTTACAAGCAAGTTCCAGGCACTTGTGTAGTTTTCCTCTGAGATAGTAAATCCTTGCAAGACCTTGCATGCTTCTCCCTGCAGGACTCCAATCAGATATTGGTATCTTTGGATGTTGATCAGCTGATTATCCAGATGAATTGTTGACTCGTAACTATTCTTAAAGAACAACCATTTTGTGAATTCTCCATTGAATCCCGGTAATTTGATTTCTGGTAATTTATGTACTCTTTCAGAGTGAATTGCTGGTAGGCCTACTTCTTGTTGATGAATGGTGTTATTTATAGCTGGATTCAATTGAGCTAGTAAAGTACTTTGAACCTCTTCTGCTTCATCTATAACTGTCTGCAAACGTGTAACTGCATTGAAATAAATGGTCTCGAACAGCTGCTGCTCTCCTTCACATTCCACTTGAAACTCTTGTGCTGCTAATTCATTCTGTTTCCTCTATTTTGATCTGTACTTCTTCAAAGGCACTCCATACTTCATCACATTTTTTAAATTTTAACCTTTGCTTCCGATTTTGATGTTCCAGCTGTAATAGAATTGTTTATTCTTGTTAAGATGCCTTTTACTCGGCCACGCGATTGCTTTAATTTCGCAAGTTGTGACATGTCGAATTTGAGGTTATGAGTCGCTTCTGTAGAATTAGGCTATGTTTAGGTTATCAAAGGATTTCTAGGAACTTTTTTATTTTTATGTCTGGGCCACTCTCTAACCTATTTGTCGTATTGTGACGTTCGTCTCCGTGAAGCGTATTGCTGTCTTGCCGATTGCCGTAATATCGGCTTGTTGCCGATGTTATTTCTGAATATCTCCGGTTTTCGAAGGCCGTGCCGTTGAGCGCCAATGTTATTGTACGTATTTTTGACGTGAATAAATCGCTGTTGCATTTACCGATTGCTAAAACCTTTATTTTGTGTCCTTACTTTCTGTCGTAAGTTTAACAATTTCAAACAATTGACTACACGCTCCCACGAGTGCGGGTCGCAACAAAAACCAGTCGACAAGCAATCGACTCCTTCCTTTCAACATCGAAGAGATGAAGTCTACTCATTAACAGAAAGTGATGACTTTTTTTGTTTGTTTGATATTAATGTAGGCATAATCCACACACCTCTAGCCTAGCATGTCTTACAATACAATGTAATAAAGTGTTATAAATATTTTTTACGTGTTCATAAAATATAGGCCTATTTTAATAATTTAAAACCAATAGTTTTGATTTTACTGCCCTTAAAAATAACCGAGGATAATTACCATTTACAGTTATTCACGCATTAATTACCGCGAATTAACGGGAGTTCACTGTACAACAAAAATAATTCATCATTTACAGGACGAAATGATGTAGAATTAAAATCTAATCATTTCAACAGATATGACGAGCTCTAATTGACAGCCTTCAAATTGTCAGAAATGCAATGGTCACTCAGCAGAGTTACAGTGCAAGGACAGTACACTAAAAATTAAATTAAATATTTTCAGCAAGACCTACAGTATATATTAAAAAAGGGGAAGAAAAAAAAAGAATGCGATGGACACAGGAAAACAAGAGAAAAGGGATCAAAATAAAAAAACTAAGACTGCTGTATTTATTCTTACTTTTAAGGAAAAATGTACTGGGACCCAGCCCGACAATAAATATGCTAGGCCGATTATCTTTTTTGTCAGTTTCTAACAAGCGAGCTGTAACGAGATGAATATTTAATCAATTTAGATAATTAAAAATGACAGTCATTGGGAGGAACGCAAAGTCTTTGAATATTATTGTAGGAGTAGTTTCTATTCTATACTGTACTGTATTTATTAAAGAAGTAATGATAAGCAAATCTTCAAGGAGCTAATCAATACCTTGCATCAATTTTTCTGGATTACCGTATTTACTCGGCTATAAGACTCCCTCGCATATAATTTTCGAGAGCCAAAATTAAAAATTCTTGGAAATTGCTTATACCCCCTCCTTAATTGAAGACCTCGTTTCCAAAACTCACTAAATCAAAAATGATGATTTTTCAGGACAGACATTTTTGAACCGGAGCCTACTTTGGCAATATTACTTCATTATGAAGTAAAGAGACGTTTTCCAAATTAATATGCAGAACAGTGATAACGAACCAAAACCCTATTTTGAAGTTATTAACATTAAAATGCCAATTTTTTTCCAAAAGTAAACTAGGTCACTTGACTTAGGTCAATTCTGGAAAAGAACTACAGACTTGGTGAGTTCTGGAATAAAACATCTACTTGCACATGCTAAGTTACACATTTGGTAGATCGGAAGCAAGCACGTAAAGCAATGGGATTTTAGTGATTTAATCTAGATTGCTCAAACTTCCCTTGAAAATCAATGAGGAAAAGAAAAAAGTAATTAAATTGTCCAATACCTGGCATTAAAAAAAAATACAAATATATAACAAATAAATTCCAAGAACAAACGCACTTGCACAGCCTTAACTTTGTACTACACAAATGGCTCTTCTTCAGCATAGTGTATTTCTGTGTGATCAACCAGATCTGCATCATCACCGAAGTTCTTCAGAGCTTTATTGTAGTACAACTGACCTTGTTTGGACAGAGAAACAAACTTCAGAAGTGCTGCAACATCTTTCTTCTTCTCTGAAGATATTTTATTGCATTCCTCTACAACATGGACCAATCTGTATGAGTTCCTCCAAGAATGGACTGATTTCTTCTTTAACACTTCGTATTCATTGAAGTCTCCATAGTAGGTATTCTTGGCAAACACTTCTTTCTTTCCTTTTTTGTACAGAAGAACACGCTGCTCCCTCATCAAGAATGGGAGCTTAGTTTTCATTATATTATTGGCGCTCCTTTTAAAATCAAGTAGCCGCCAATCTCTCTTTAAAAGTTTAACAGCTCCATGTTTTTCCAGAATAGCATGATAATCTTGTGGCTCTAATAGTTTTTCACGAGTTCTGTACACTTTTTCGATTCTTCCAAACACTCGATCCGGAGGCAAAAAACTGTGTCCTCTGATGGGAAATATGTGTTCCATTTATTTTTTATTAAAAATGTCACTTTTGTTTACATAATCTAGCAAGAAGCCCATGATGGTCAAGTTCTTGTTTTGACTTGTGGCAGAGTCTGAGAACAGTCTCAATGTTTTCTGAGATTTAATGCCTTCTGGTTTTGCTTCTTGACGAACCCTCTCTTCAAGACAGTGTAGGAAGTTATGCAAGGCTGATGCAACTTCGTTCGATCCTCTTCCAGACTGATCTTCTGTCCAAGAATACATGAATGTGTTTTCCACATTTTGGATGTTTTCATGAATTATAAAAGTTAGGTTGTACAACCAAAGCTGTCGAGCATAAAAAGTCTCGGAAATTCTAATCATGGGAAGGGGCTGGTTCTGTTGCATGTCAAATGCTACTTTCAGAACATTATCTTCCTTTCGCTTCAAAATTTCATAAAATGTTTTGTCTCGTAATTTGTGCAATCTGTAACATCCCATCAGGTCTGCCCTTTCGGCTGGTGATGTAGAATTATTTTGTATCTTGATTTGTAATTCTTCACATTATGAACATGTGTCGGTTTTCGGGTGCCCAAACCCGATATTGAATCGTGTTTGGAAAATTCTATGAAATTTGCTATAAGATGCGACTGATTTTGAAGCACTTACCCTGGCCTCTCTCCACAATCACCAAATCTTCTTGACGGAAAGTGTTGGGTCCATGTAAAACTCGTACGCTCTTTGCCCTCCCATAATGGCTTTCTCTGCAATTCAATGTCTTAATGAAATTAACAATTGAAACCTCAGTTTCCATGTCTTTGGCTTTAATACGACCTCCGCCCCTGTTCTCTTTACATTGTTCACCTGTAGCATTGAAGTTCTTAGATAAATGATTCAATCTGAATCTACTCATTCCTGTTACCGAACAGAAAGATTGAGCACAAACTCGTATAATCTGGCCGGCTTTCCTCCGTATAAAATATTGTGTTAATAACCTAGCACGGGGATTGCCTACATTTCTTGGTCGATGTGATTTTGGTTCTTTTGTTACAATATATTTTAAAAGGAAGTTATCTTGCTCTACTTTTGATTTGTTGTCAAACAGTTTGTCACGGAAATGAGTGATGTCTTCTTGACTCAACAATCCTACCTTGCATGTATAGTTCGGTCTTCCAGGATGATTACAAGCGATACAAGATGCAGGATGACCACTTGAACTGTTTCTTGCATGCTTGCGTTTTGTTTTATCCTAGGTGTTTACATCTTTTCTTCTCTTCCTGCTTCGACCGGAATATTCTAGAGGACTCTTTAATCCTTCTAAATCAAAGTCACTCATCTTGTACACTTTCTTAAAATGTAGAAACTTTCTCTTAAACACAGCTCATCAACATACGACACATGAAACAGCCAAGAGGTTACTTGGCAGGAAACAGGCACGTTAGACTTAGCAGAGTTTGGAAGACATCACGGCTTGGCGGGAAACAGGAGCTTACTCGTACGCATGCGCATTAGACTTAGCAGAGTTTGGAAGACATCACGGTCTGACTTAGTACAGTTTTGGAAAAAAATGCAATATCCTACGTTACAATTTATGATGACATAGTGAGTTCTGGAATAAAATATTAGTAGCATACATAGGTCTACTACACCTTACGCACAAGATCCAACGGATTTCTCAATTTCGTCCAAAACTGACTTAGTGAGTTTTGGAAACGAGCTCTTCAATTATTGAGAGTCAAAATACAACATTCTTGGAAATTGACGAATTCTTAAAAAACTGCATCATTACAACTGAAATTCATTCTCTTTTAAGACAAAAATATTTTTCTTGTTACGGAATTCAGACGATATAACCGCCATTTTGCGTACCGCGTATGCAATTGGGCAGGATATCGAATTGTGTAGCCAATGGGCTTCACCCGATCGATATCCAATAGAAGATGCCACACTATTGGCCGAGTAGAAAGTTATAGTTTCATCTTGCCTGCAATCTTCCGTTTAGTGTATGTTGCGATTCGATTGTGTTTACGACAGTCTCCTTAGTTTTGTTTTAAACACATTTCATTTGTTGCAATAACCATCGGCGTCTGTGTGTGTGAAACGTTATTGGTATATGAATTTTAAATATGTGAATAATACGTGCTCAGTTGTGTTTACAAATGTTAGTGAGAAGTGATCCTGCATTTCCTAATTGATGCATTCTCCCTCCCTATGTTTAAATAAAAATAAAGTTTGCATTTCCATGTCTGATACTTTGTCCATTTAATTCTATTTCTTTGATACTAAGATTTTTGCTTAGCAAGGGATAGTAGTGAAAGTCATTGGGGTATAGCCGGGAAAGTGAAGTTATGACAGTCTCATAATGGGCTGATTAACGATGTAAACATTGTTTATTTAGATTAAATATATCGAACTATGTAGCATCAAAATAAAATAGCTTATTTTCCCTCTCTCCCTTTCCCAAAATAATGGATTATTGCAAAGTACGCGTCTATAGTATCCCCCTCAATTTCGGAATAAAAATTTAGAAAAAAAGGGGGTCTTATAGCCGAGTAAATACGGTATTAATCCAACTGAAAATAAACTATTTCCCCCAAGTATCCAGGATATTTGGTACTCTGATTGAGCATAATGATATTGTATCAAATCTTAAAGAACTTGAAAAAGTTTGAAGAATTAATTCAGGCAGCACACCATTTGGGGTCATTAGTTGGTATGGTATCGGATCAATTTTTCAAAATTTAAGAATTTCTTTGAAATTTGATGCAGTGTCATTCTGCTCATATGGATCCTAGCAACAGTTTATTTCAATATGGAAATTCTGGTAGGCTAATTTTTGAAAAAGAATCACAGCTCTTATACTACATTGGCACTGCTTGTGGTTCATGGTTGACCTTCCCAGCATGTACACTGACCGGCAAAAAAGAGACGATTACTTGAAAAATTAAACATTACTTTCATTCAAATCTTAAATATGAACGGTATAGGTCTAGTACAGTACATACAGTAGTTATAGCGTGGAAGTAAGGTTAATTGGTTTCCTGGATGCATTACCATTTGTAACCGAACTTTTGTTAGATTACAGAAACCGTTATTATTATTTGTTTTTTTATCTGGTTGCCAGCCATGACCACGATTGGTGGACCGCCACAGAGAGTCTTGTGAGATGTGCCTTGAGATTCTTTGCTGGTGGGTGGCCAAGTGAGTGGACCAGGTGGCCTTGGCTGATATTGGAGAGGTTCCTTGACATGGCAGATGGTTGCCATGGGGATCAGCTGTTTAGAGCAGGGCCATCCAGTCATTGCGCTCCGAGAGCGCGCTCGCGCTCGGGGAGCACTGGGCAGTCAGACTAGCGCTCCTTCCTTACCACCACTACACTGTGGCAGCGAGGAGACCTGAGGCTGAGACACACGGACAATGTTCGGACCGCGCTGCCTAGATACATACAGTCGTGCGGCCGATGGCTCTTGAGGGATTGTTAACATCATATTGATAGGGCTGTTTTGCCATAAAAAATATACCGCATAATGCAAATCGAATGGTACTCCGATGTAAGGAATGTGCAGGAAACGAACGCAAGTGTTAAGTAAAGAATATTGTGATTTATTCCAAACTGAAATATGAACATATTAGAGAGGAAAATTCAACAATATTTTACCAATATGAACTGATAGTACAGACCTTGAGTGACTCTGCCTTCATTCTCTCCTTCTCCTTTCCCTTCTTTTTCTTCATCTGCCATATCTTGCTCAGCAATTCTTTTCTTCTCATCTTTTCTTTTCTCTTTGCCTTTGTCCCTTTTATCTTCTCCTTTTCCTTCTTCTGATCCTTCACTCTCTTATCTCGATCTGCCTGACATCTCTTCCTCTTCTTACTCCTTCTCTTTGCCTTCCATCTGGTTCATTTCTTCCTCCAACTTGTTCTCCTGCGTATCCTCATCTTTCTCCTCCTACGCTATTTCACGTTATTTTCTATCTCATCTTCCACCTTGTCTTCAGTTTTATTCTCCTCCTCCATTTGACGTCCTCTTCTGTTACGTCGGCGGCGACCTCTATGTCTACCCCCGTAACTGCTCTCTCTTCTTCGCCTGCTATGGTCTCTCCGATATATACCTCTACAACCTCGTCTTATCTTTTTCACTTCTTGATTATATTTCTTACGCCCCCCTATCATCAAGTACTTCATAGATCTTCTCCTCTTCCTCAACAGACACACTCACAGATTCTACTAATTCAACTTTCTGATCCACAATGTATATGACCTCCACTCTCTGTTCTTCCAACTTCCCTTTTTCTTCCTCCTGCTCCTTCTTCTCATTCGTCTCCTCCACAACCACTCACAGGTTCTACCATCTCAAGTTTCTCTTCTACGATGCATATGCTAGCCACCTGCTCTTTGACCTTGTCAAGCTTCTCAGACATTCTCGCCTCCATACCATCCATCCGGCTGCACATCCTCTCTTCCATGCTATTCATCCGGCTGGTCATCCTCTCCTCCATACCATCCATCCGGCTTGTAATCCTCTTCTTAATACTTGCCCCTCAGTTGGGCGATATAGTAATTCTTAATAAATCTTACCTTTGAGTAGTGGGGCAATATGCTTGCTTAAAATGAATCCACAAGACATTTGGATAGACTTCACAATACTGTATATTTTAATATTCTTCTTGCGGTCGTCCGACGCAGGTAGTTCCATGCCTTGGGCCATGCAAACCTGTAGCCAGGCCTGAGCACACGCACGGTCTGTCTCCTCCATCTTATTCCTCCTCTCATATCGGACCAGAAGCATCTCCAACATGGCCATCATTGAAGCTTCCATCTTTTTGTTTTCCCCCATCCCTATTCCTGTCTGTGTGATTCATTTTATTCTTGCTTAAACGTTGGGCACCATTGTAATTCATATAATATCTTTCTGTTGGTTAGGGGTTGACCAACAGCAACATGCCACACCGCTGATGACAAGAAAGGTGTGGGTATCTTCAATATAACCCACAAATGCTCACTAACTCGTAGTCGCTCTAATGTAATTTTCATTACAAGTAAATAACATGGCTATTATTCTGACATAACTATGTAAGTCCAGGCTAATGATTAACGTTCTTTTTTTTATTTTAATAAAACAAAATTGTCTTAGTCTTCTCTCAAGCCTCACTGCAGAACCAGTTTTTCCTTGGTTTCGCAGTCATGCCAAGACACCTCATGTGGAATTCCTTAACCACGCAGTTCTCACCTTCACATATGACCATTGGGTCAAAACGTGGCATATGACATGTGCAAATCTTGGTCATCATAACAACATTGTCTGACCGTGCCAGCAGAGGTTGCCGTTCCTCAGATGCCCTGGTGAACCAACAGCTCACCATCTCTGGAAGTAGTCTACCACATACAGGAAGAAGTCCTAGCATTTTTCCACCATCCTTTTGTGCAGATCATTTATTATATATTTTTCATATGGCTTTTAGTGACGGGAGTGTCCGAGGACATGTTCGGCTCGCCAGAGGCTGTAGCTGCTTCAAGCGGACACCCATAGGGTGAGCTACAGGTTCCGTTCAATTTCAAGTAGTTCCAACTTTCGCTACCAGATGTCACTGATTCCTAGTGGTGAACGATGGAACTTTGATAGAGCGTTCCAACGAAATCTAACCTAGAAATTTAGCTTCACAAAAGTTTACTCTGTGGAAGGATCTTTTACATGCCACAAATCTATGACATGAGATCGCCGGCTCTACTTCCCCTCCGAAGAAAGGAATACTGAAGGATTTTAATGCTCTTAAAAAATTCCGACAACTTCGGCCGGGTATGAACCCGCTACCATGGGCACAGCAGTTCAGCATGCTACCAACAACGCCACCAAAGCCGCTTGTGCAGGTCATAATCGGGCAGGACTCATAATGTTATAGGTTGAATTTCAGGGTGGTCCTTGTCTTGAGCCAACAAGTACAGGTCACAATAGCTCGCTCCTGTCACGAGCATGTGAGTTTAAGCCTCAAAGTACCACTTGCCATCTTTGCGCAGCTGGCCATCCTCATCAAGGCATTTGGTGAGATTGTCTATCCTACGGCATTTAATTTCCAAAAACACCAACGCCTGGGCAACACTTGCAAGAGACACGACCATCAGGAGAAGAAACACTGAAAAGGTAATCAGAATGCAGTGCAAGGCCCCTTAAAGTGACGGGTTCTTTCCCTTCCCCTGACTGGCCGTGTAATCATTTTTAGCTGTACCTTCAAAATCATTACCACGCTGTAAGTCCTTGTGGGATTTTCTCCTCTCGCTTTGTTCATCACTCTTTCCTTTACAAATGGATTTTACCCGTGGGGGGAAAAGTAGGCCACTAGTGAAGAAATGCCTTAAAATTCTTCATAGCGGCCTTATAGGCGAAATTGGTCCTCGTCACAAGGTAATCTATCCGGTCCATGTCCGAGACCTTTGGCCACTTCTCCATATTTTCACTCATATCTTCCCACCGAAGCTCGTACGGGTCCAAACTACATCCATCAATCTTCCAACTCATACCGGACACGATCAAACTGAGTCAATTTTTTTTTATGTAATCCTCCAAAAATGCCATAATTCTCGATGAAAAGATGAGGCACTAAACACTACAACGCTTTCTTTACAAATGTTTCACACCAAGATGGCGGCGAGGCTGTTGCTGACTTGTGCCCAGAGATGGCGCTCGAGGTGGGGTGGGTGGAGTCTGTGTCGTGCAACCCAAGAATAGAGATTCTTTGATATGATGCTGTTTCACGCGGAAAGATGTCTATCGTCAACAATGCAATGTTTTATTCTTTTTTCTTTTGCCATGTGTTGGCATAGGAAAAGATCAATACAGTTATATCCTCAGTTGTTCTTGTGCAATTCAGAAACGAATATGCGCTTGAGGCCTGAAGATGTTGCCAGGGCAGTGGCTCTGATCGAAAATGGTGGCGCGCACATCTTTCCGAGGGAAACAGCATCATGTCAAAGAATCGCTATTGTTAAGTGAAACAATAACATGAAGAATAGTAATGCATCCAGGAAACCAATTAACCTTACTTTAATGCTAAACAGTAACTTATGTACTAGGCCTCGAGCGTTCATATTTATGATATAAATGAACGTAATGTTGATTTTTTCAAGTGATTGGTTTTCTTTGGCAGTCAGTGTACTAGACAGCATCTTGGTTAGGTGTACCATACCAACTTATGAGTCAAAATAGTAGCAAACAGGGCTGGCGGGAACAATTTTTTCGAAGTTTTTAAATTCTCTTCTTGAAATTTGATGCATAATAAAAATCTTATTGTTAGAATTTTTCACCAGAGATTGTAGAAACAAATCCCCACACATTAAATGCAAAATATCCATTAGAACACCTGAAATAATTACTATTTTATGCTGACCTTGAAAGTCTTGGGAGATTAATTAACATCTTGACACTCGTAACATATTCATGAGAGGTAATGTAAATATGTTTCTTCACAGATTGTCTTATGAATTGAATTTTTATGTACAGTACAGATCACAAATAAGTATGCTTAAAATTTTGACAGGAGTGACTTACCCGAAATATCCGTTCATCAGCATCAGTAAATGACCGATCAAGCCTTCCTGTCAAGTTGTTTATTTCCTTCTGCAATTCTTTAGTATCATTGATTACTTTATCAATTTCTTCCTTCTGTTTGCGGATATTACCGATAATTTCTAAAATTCGGCGTGTATATGCAGACCTAGAAACACTGTAAAAACAAATATATACAGCACACTGAATTAATAGCTTTATTCATTGTCTCCATTCATAGTAACACAGTTAGCTCATAGTTTTAAGGGGTGGAACAGCGAGGTTATCTGCCTCATAGCAACACACATTACTCCTACTACTACCGTATTTCCTCGCATAATCGTCGCACCCCACTTTACAAACACTAAAATAGGTTTATAAAATTTCATCGCATAATCGCCGCATAGCGTATTCGTATTTGTGCGCCAGTCAGTTGCACATGCTGCCGCGACATTATAACCTGGCGCAACTTAGTCAGAAGAAAAATATCTCGTCTCTATGCTTGCGGGCTAAGAACTGTGACGCGAGCGGCAAGCTTCGTCACTTAGCACATTCCGCGAGCGTATAATCTGGTGTGATCTTGTCAGGAGAAAATAATCTTGTCTTTACGCCTGCAAGCTATGAACTGTGACCCGAGTGGTCAGCCTCATCACTTAGCATATTCCGCGAGCTTATAGGCCTAATCTGGCGTGATCTCGCCAGGAGAAAGTAATCTCGTCTTTATGCCAGCGGGCTATGAACTGCGACACGAACGACCAACGCACATTCCGCGAGCTTATAGGCCTAATCAGGCGTGGTCTTGTCAACAAAAAGTAATCACGTCTTTATGCCTGCGGGCTATGAACTGTGACGCGAACGGACAGCGCACATTCCGCGAGCTTATAGGCCTAATCTGGCTTGATCTTGTCAGCAGAAAGTATGGTAATCTCGTCTTTATGCCTGCGGGCTATGAACTGTGACGTGAGCGGCCAGCCTCAACACTTAGCACATTCCGCGAGCTTATAGGCCTAATCTGGCGTGATCTTTTTAGGAGAAAGTAATCTCGCCTTTATACCTGCGGGCTATGAACTGTGACGCGAGCGGCCAGTTTCGTCACTTAAAACAGTCCGCGAGCTTATAGGCCTAATCTGGCGTGATCTTGTCAGGAGAAAGTAATCTCGTCTTTATGCCTGCGGGCTATGAACCACGACACGAACGGCCAGCTTCGTCAGTGCATTCCGCGAGCTTTAACCTGTCGTGACCTTGTTAGAAGAAAGAAGCCTGTCTCTGACTGCAGGCTATGACTCACGCTGCGCGAATGACTGGCCCGTGCAGCAAATAATGATACAGTATATTCCTTGAACTTAAATATTCTTCGCATAATCGTCGCACCCTGCTTTTTTCCACGAATTTTAGGCTAAAAAAGTGCGACGATTATGCGAGGAAATACGGGTACTACTACTACTAATAATACAACAATAATAGTAATAATAATAATAATCTATCTATGTATGTATACCCTTATTAATCCCGTTTCCAACCCGAAGTCGTCGGATATTTTAAGAGCATTAAATATCCTTCATTCAGCCTTCCTTCGGAGGGGAAGTAATGCCGGTGGTCCCACGTCATAGATTTATGGCATGAAAAAGAACCTTCCACTAACTTCACTTGTGTGAAGCCAAAATTTGTAGGTTAGGTTTGATTAATGCTCTTAAGTTCCAAAGTACGTCGCTGGTTGCAATGGCATCTAGTAGTAGCGAAGTTCACATCTAGGTGTGGTGGACAGTAGCATTTGGTGGCGAAAGTAGGAACTACCATACTTTAAATTATCGCCTGTAGTCCTTACTTGAATTAAAAACAGATAACACACACTAATACAGTCATCACAATTAACACCGGTTATCCGACAGATTTTACACACACCCCAAGTACACGGGGCTACATGACCGTGTTGTCGTAGCCCCTAAACTAAGGAGCCAACCAACCCGTTTCCAGCGGGGTCGGAGATGAGATGCAATGAAATGCCACGTGGCCGATGGTTTCTACGGCCCGATGCCCTTCCTGCCGCCAACCTCACAAGAGGAGTTAATGAGAGATGAAATGAATGAAGAAGAATGAAAGTTCAATTTTAAGTAGTTCCAACTTTGGCTACCAGACACCACTGTCACTGACACTGACATCCAGCAGCGAACGTTGGAACTTGATTGAGCGTTTCTCACGAAATAACCTACAAATTTAGTTACACACTACCAATTGGAGTGGTAGGCTCTTTTTCATGCCATATATCAATGACATGGGCCTGCCGGCTTTACTTCCCCTCTGAAGGGAGGCATACTGAAGGATTTGAACACTCTTAAAAATCCGACGACTTCGACCGGGTTTGAATCTGCGATTTTGGGCCACCGAAACCGCCAAATAATTATTTCCTTATAAAGCATACCATTGTTTAAGTTACACCTGTGGCAGCCGTGCTTGCTGTACAATATTATTATTATTAGCAGTAGTAGTATGGATAAAGATAAGTTTCTTGATGTATTACAGAATAGAACGGAGAGTATAGCGGAGCAAAGTTATGGTCACAATGGAAATGTAGCGGCTAAAAAATGCGTGGAACTCACCATGAGCTCATCCAGAAGGCATGTGATGCGTCCATGACAAGACATAAACAGCGAAACAACAAGTGCCCAGCATACTGGTTGACCGAAGAAATTGCTGAGCTGAGAAGACAGTATCTGCGACTTAGACGAAGGGCAGAAAGAGCACGAGACAGCCATTAAGATAATTCACTCTATGTCTATGAAGTCTATGAAGAAAGAACTCCGAAATGTAATTAAAAGGAGTAAAGTCGACAAATGGTGGGAAATGTCTAAGGATACGGACGACAATCTATGAGGATTAGGTTATAAGATTGTCATGATGATACTTGGGGCGTTGAGCCCGATCATTGACTCACAAACCATGAAAGACATAGTGGATAAAAATTCCCTGAGGATCGACGATGACAATGGAATGGAGCTGGATAATGTACCACTTTTTACACCCGAAGAATTGATAAAAGCGATTAACTCTTTCTGAAATAAGAAGACCCCTGGACCAGATGGTATTCCAACAGAAGTGCTAAAGGTGACAGCTGAATTCTGGCCTCATCTGCTGCTGAGAATGTGCAATTAGTGCTTGAATACGGGCGTCTTCTAGAAAATAGCCCGACTGGTTGTAATCAGTAAAGGAAAAACTGGGAGTTACCGACCATCATGTATGTTGGACACTGCTGGGAAAGGTTTAGAGAAGATTCTACAACCCTGAATACTCTCAGCAGATCAATTAGCTGAGGATTCATCTGATAGTCAACATGGATTCCGCAGGGGTAACTCCATGATTGATGCCGTGTGTGAAGTGGTGAACACAGCAGAAAGAGCACGGGCAGATAGTCATCGAAACATCTAGGAGCACAGAGTATTTAGGTGTAACGCTAGATACCAAGCTCACTTTCTGGGACCACATTCAGCAGGTAACAGACAAGGCACCAATCCATGTCTGCATTGAGTAGACTGATGGGCAATATTAGAGGCCCAAAACCCAGGAAACGGCGGCTTCTCATGTCAACGGTCATATCGATCCTTCTATATGATTTTGAAATTTGGGCCGAGTCCTTGAAGTTTGAAAAGTACCTATGTATAAGAGAGGGATGGCGGCAGTACAAGTTAGCCTATTTGAATGTGGCTCGTACCAAGCGATACGCTGTGATATTTCCCAGGACTATTCAAAATCAGAACAATCAACTATCAACTCAATGAATTTTTGTACTTAGATACGTTACTGTATTTGCTTGGCTATAGGACCCCCCCCACACACATCGCCTATAGTACCCCTCTTAATTTCCGAGAGCCATAATACAAAATTCTTGGAAATCGCTTATAGTACCCCTCCTTAATTATTGAGAATCCTATCCGTCATTGTCTAGCAACGAGGACGGCGCAAGCAGCTCCGCGCGATGGGACACGGTCGGCGGTAGGTCAGGCAAAACAATCGCAGGGAAAGTGTGATATCTTTTCACAGGTGGTTGGCAATAATCATGGAATATACTAGTCTTTGTATACCAGATGTTGGATCATTGTTGGTTGCTCGGGCCATACCATTCAATCGTACGCGAGCTCTGTTGCTAACAAGGTGTGACCTTGTTAGAAGAAAGAAGTCTCTATTCTTCTTTCTGCATATGGGCTATGACTCACGCTATGCAACAGCTGGCCAGTTGGCTGACATACGCGCACTGAGAGAGGTGGCCGGCCGGCCACACGTGCGGTATTGCCGCATTCACGTAAGGACAAGACGCTAGTGGCTGGCCGATATACGCACGCACTTCGTTTACTTTGATTAAATATATCATACTATGTAGCATCAAAATAAAATAGCTGATTTTTATACTCTCCCTTTCCCAAAATAATGGACTTTTTTGAAGTTCGCGTCTATAGTACCCCCCACCCAATACCGGAACAAAGGAGGTCCTATAGCCGAGTAAATATGGTATATAGTATGCTTCTAATTCTTACTCGGCTCAAACATGATCCATTTTAACTCTCTCGGATCAAGTAGCCTGCACCATGCTTAGGAATGCGGCAAGCATTGCGCAAGTAGATGCCTCGGGTGCTACCGTATTTCTTCGTATAATCGTCGCCCTTTTTTAGCCTAAAATTCATGGAAAAAAAGCAGGGTGCGATGATTATGCGAAGAATATACTGTATCATTATTTGCTGCACGGGCCAGTCATTCGCGTAGCATGAGTCTGGAGTGAGTCATAGCCTGCAGTAAGAGCAGGCATCTTCTAACAAGGTCACGACAGGTTAAAGCTGGCGGAATGTGCTGACGAAGCTGGCCGTTCGTGTCGCGGTTAATAGCCCGCAGGCATAAAGACAAGATTACTTTCAACTGACAAGATCATGCCAGATTAGGCCTATGAGCTAGCGGATTGTGCGCGGGCCGTTCGCGTCGCGGTTCATAGCCCGCAGGCATAAAGACGAGATTACTTTTTGCTGACAGGATCACGCCAGAATAGGCCTATAAGCTCGCGGAATGTGCGCTGGACGTTCGCGTCGCGGTTCATTGCCCGCAGGCATAAAGACGAGAATGCTTTCGCCTGACATGATCATGCCAGATTAGGCCTATAAGCTCGCGGAATGTGCGCTGGCCGCTCGCGTCATAGTTCATAGCCCACAGGCATAAAGACGAGATTACTTTCTGCTGACAAGATCACGCCAGATTAGGCCCATAAGCTCGCGGATTGTGCGCAGGCCGCTTGCATCACAGATCATAGCCCGCAGGCATAAAGACGAAATTACTTTCTCCTGACAAGATCACGCCAGATTAGCCCTATAAGCTCACAGAATGTGCGCTGGCCGCTCGCGTCATAGTTCATGACCCGCAGGCATAAAGACTAGATTACTTTCTGCTGACAAGATCACGCCAGTTTAGGCCTATAACCTCGCGTCAGATTATAAGCTCGCGGAACGTGCTAAGTGACGAAACTTGCCGCTATCGTCACAGTTCATAACTCGCAAGCATAAAGACGAGATATTTTTCTTCTGACAAAGTCGCGGCAGGTTATAAAGTCGCGGCAGCATGTGCAACTGACTGGCGCACAAATACAAATATGCTATGCGACGATTATGCGATGAAATTTTATAAACCTATTTTAGTGTTTGAAAAGTGGGGTGCGACGATTACGCGGTGGCGACGATCATGCGAGGAAATACGGTAATTTAGTTTCTACAATGTAATTAGTCAGTGACATTTTTTAAAAATCTGTAAATGTGTATCACACCTGGAAAATAGTGGAGTATTTTAAAAAGGCAAATTTAGCTTAAAATAATAATCATCATCATCATCATCTTGCACAGTTTCCAGCCACTGGCCGGGTCTGTTTGGAACACAAGCCTCTCCAACGTCTTCTGTCTTCCCACCATCTCTCAGCCTCCACCCTTGTCCAGTCTTCTCTCTTCTTCACACTTTCTTCCACCCCCTTCAGCCACCTGTCTCTCGGTCTCTTTCCTTCCCACTTCGTCTCGTGTACCCTCCTGGGTATCCTCTTCTCCATTCGTTTTACATGTCCATACCATCTAAGTCTAGATTTCTCTATATCGTCCTGTAATGGTTCCTCCTTCATTAATTCTCTGGTCCTCTCATTTCTTATTCTGTCCATCTTTGTAGCTCCAATACTGCTTCTCAAGAACCTCATCTCACTGGCCTGTATTTTGCTCTTCTCCCTTCCTTTCATAACCCAGGTCTCCGAGGCATACGTCAGGATAGGGACATAGTATGTCCGATATATGATCTTTTTGCTGTTCTGAGGGACATCCTTGCTCCATAACATGCTTCTCACACTCCTCCGGAATGCTACTGCCTGTCTCCCCCGTTCATTTATTTCTCTATCGTTTCTTCCATTATCTTGTATTAGGATTCCCAGATACTTGAAACTCTTAAAATAATAATGTTTCAAATACTGTGAATACAGGAAGGAAGAATTGTGTAATTCATACTTTTTCTGTTCCAATTTGTCGTCTTGCATACCCGCTATGCCAAATTTCCGTGCTTAGGCGCAAGTTAGCCTATTTAAATCCAACTCATTGTTTCAAACAATGCTTTGTGATATTGCCGACAACCGGTTGAAATCTGTGCAATTGATAATAAATGATTAACAAAGTGAGTTATGGAAGGAAGTGTCGAGGATAAGAACTGTAGGGGGTAGACCAAGGTTAGAATATGTTAAGCTGATTGCCACGGATGTAAGGTGTGGTAGCTATGTAGAGATGAAACAATTAGTTCAGGACAGGGAAGCATGGAGTGCTGTATCAGACCAGTCAAAAGACTGAAGACTCAAACAAAACACATAAATGAAGATGAATGCAGGGTGAAACATACAAGTAACTCAACTTGCGGGATACTTGTCTTTTTTCGAAGTTGAAGATATTTTTGTACGTAAATTTCTAAGAATTTTGTCTGGAAATAATCAAATTTTAGTATACATTTTTACAAGCGTGTATGTGACAATAAGTGTTGCACATCTTGTGGCCCAAAAAAAAAGATGCTATATGATTATGTATGGAATTACGCCAATACCTCTTAGTATCTTTGGAGATCTTCTCATACTCTGAAACCAACTGTGTATGTAGCAGCTCCTTGTTCTTTATTTCTTCATTTAACTCTCGGCCTTTCTCTCTAAAACTACGCACTGCATCTGTCTGTTTTTGACTCTGTGACTGCAATGGAAAAATAACAAATAAACAATGACGATGACACAAGAGATAATGGATGATTATGATGATATTTTTATTAAGGGGAAGAACATGAAGGTAGAGATAATGGTCATGCAAACTTTAATATAGGTCTAACAGAATGCTTACATATGAAAATAATTAATTTTTATTATGAAATTCCAGTATAGAACAGCACGACTTTGAAGGTTTCACAGCAATAACCACACAGCAGAGAAACTTTTCAATTGTTGAGAGACAGAGTTACATTTTTTCAACGATTATAAATTAGAAAACCATACACACATTTTCATTGCCATTCACTTGTTGAATTAATGCTTACAGGATACACAATACTGTTCACAGATTTTGGACCACCCAATTGGTCCTGTTTAAAGCTGCGTACTTTAAGATAAAGTATGAATCATAGCTGCCGTCCCCGTGGTGTTTGGGTAGGGCGCCCTAGGTTCGATTGTCAGCTCTGATAGGAGTTTTAGAAAGTGACGTGAAGGCTGGAACGGGGTGCACTCAGCCTCGTGGCAACAACTCAGTAGCTTATAAAATGCAAATGCGATTGTTTCCACCTACAAATTGTGCTAAATGTTCCGGCATAACTCAACAAACTGACAGCGTTTCTCCCCGGTGAGCCATTGGGCTCCTCAGTTGGTTAACCCTTTCAGTCCTAGGTCACACGATCGTGCGACTTCGGTTTTATTTTTTTCGCCGTTAAACAAACTCCCTTTTCCGTGTCGTGCCGGACTACAACGATCGTGCGGGTTCCGCGCTACCTATTTGAACTGTTTTTAGTTCATCTATCTGTCGCCAGGAAGTAGCAGCGACTTGTTAATATCGATTCAGCAAACTCATCATGTCTTCACGAGGTAAGTTCTTTATATTTTTAGTAATTCGGTGCTTTTATGGGATAATTAGTTATGTAATGTTTGCAAAAAGAATGATTATTGATATTATGAACCTGAAAATGATATAAATTGATCACTACGTATTTGAACTAGCATCAAAGTTGAACTAGCACGATTGTGGCAGTCAGGCTTTACCTGAGAATGGCGGGATTTCTAACAGCTAATTAAAATCGTCATTGTTTACGATAATTTGATATGCTTTATATTTAGACAATATATATATCAGCATAAGTTTAATTTATACTTCCAGGCTTATCTGATGACCGAATTATAACATGCTTGGACAACTCTGACATTAGTGATTTGTCAAGTGATGATGATGATGATGATTGGGTACCCACGGTGTCAACAGCTGTTCCTTTAGCACCAGATGATGAGAGTGACACTGATGATGATGAAGCTAAGTCTAATGATGATGCTGTGGAAACAGAAGAAACTAGAAATCCAGGTACGAGCAGAAGATTATTGTTCAAAAAACAAGACTTTGCTGCCAAGCCGCATCCCGCTCCTAGAGATTACAATACAATTCAGGTAGGTGACTCTAAGTTTAACATAATAATAATAAAACTCAATCAAGACTATGAATGTAAAAGTATTTCAAAAATTTTAGATATTATTACATCACTCTCTTATTATTTTTTCAGAATTTGCCTGCAATCCGAACACCTCTGCAATATTTTACGGACTATTTTGATGACCACTTGTATGAAAAGGGAGCAGATTGTACTAATCTGTACAGTGTTTTTACAAAGGGGAAATCTTTGGGTACCACTACAGTGGAGTTGAAGAAGTTTTTTGGAAAGAACTTAATCATGGGTTGTATCCCTTATCCTAGGCTAAGGATGTATTGGCAGAAAGGAATTAATTTGTCCTTGGTAAGTGACTGCATGTCTAGGGACAGATTCCTTTCCCTAAGAATGAATATACATTTTGTAGATGTTCAGTCACCCCCTGGCGGAGAAAATAGACTGTGGAAAGTAGAGCCTGTGATAAATGCAGTTAGAAGTCAATGTGAAAAGTTGCCAAGGGACCATAACTATTACTCAATAGATGAGCAGATGATTCCATTCACTGGGCGTTGTGCTTTAAAGCAATATGTTAAGAACAAACCAAGGCCTGTAGGCTTAAAAAACTTTGTCATCTGTTCATCTAAGGGTATGGTCTTGGACTTCGAAATTTATCAGGCTGACACTACTCCACTACCTGAGAGGCAACTAGGTCTGGGACCAGCTTTTGTCATGCGACTTGTTCGCTCTTTGCCACAGGGTAGTTTTGTATACTTTGACCGGTATTTTACTACATTACCATTGCTAGAGGCTTTAGGGCAGGCTGGCATTGAAGCTACAGGAACTATAATGGTAAATCGCATGAAGGGTGTGAAATTGAAAGAAGGTAGAATGCAAAGAGGTGAGTGCAATGAGTATGTGCGTTCAGACGATGCCATTGTGGTTGTAGAGTGGCAAGATTCACAAAGAGTTGTTGTGGCCTCTACTTGTGCAGGAATACAACCCATGGCCAATGTAAAAAGGTGGTGCAAGAAGGAGAAGAGATATGTTGAAGTTGATTGCCCCTCTGTGATTCAGAATTACAATCAGCACATGGGGGGAGTCGACATTTGCAACCAACAATTGGAATGCTACCGCACGTGGTTCAAGACAAAGAAATGGACTCTGAAAATGATTCTCCATTTTCTTGATTTAAGCACCGTCAATAGTTGGCTACAATACCGGGAGGATTGTCGAGCCAACAAACTTCCAAAGTGCAAGATATTAGATCTTCTCAATTTTCGAATGGCAATTGGGCAAGCTCTGTTGGCCACTCCAGACCGAGAGAGAAGAGAAGTAGATGAGAGTGATGAAGAAGAAGAAGAAATTGAACCTGCAAAGAAGAAGATGAAAATCTACACGCCAACTCCGAAGCCTGTATTTGAGAAAAGATACGATGGGTATGATCACTGGCCTCAAGTAGATGACCTGTCTTCACCACGCTCATGTCAGTATGAAGCATGTAAAAGCAGAACTAAAAACCGCTGTATAAAATGTGATGTCTATTTGTGCCATTCCAAGGATAAATGTTGTTTCAGGCTCTTCCATACGAAGTAAAATGCTGCACGATGGCACAAGATTCAAGTGTCAGTGAATTGCTTCCTTTCTCTCCCATTTTTCTTTAAATTTCTATATTGATGGGGATGGAAGGGGGTGGTGTGGGGAGGGGATGTATCAATAACTGTTCAATTTTATTTTTAAATTGTGAATTTTTAATGTTTTCTATGTATTTGTAAACTCTATTGTATCTTGTTTCTAAGTGAATGATGGGGCGGAAGGGGGTGGGGGTGTAAGAGGGTGGTGTCTGGAGGGAGGAGGAGGGGGTGCATCAATAACTGTTCAATTTTATTTGTAAGTTGTGAATTCTTAATATTTTCTATGTATTTGAAAACTGTATTGTATCTTGTTTCTAAGTGAATGATGGGTGTAGGGGTGGAAGGGGGTTGTGTGTGTGTGGAGGCGGGGGGGGGGGGGTGGAAGGGGGAGGGGGTTGTATCAATCACTGTACAATTTTATTTGTAAGTTTTGAATTTTTAATGTTTTCTATGTATTTGTAAACTGTGTTGTATCTTGTTTCGAAGTGAATGATGGGGGGAGGGTGAGGAGGGGTGGAAGGGGGAGGGGGGTTGTATCAATAACTGTTCAATTTTATTTTTAAGTTGTGAATTTTTAATGTTTTCTATGTAGTTGTAAACTGTGTTGTATCTTGATTCAAAGTGAATGATGGGGGCGGAGGAGGCGGGGGAGGGGGGGGGGGGCGTGGGGGAAGGGGTGGAAGAGGGAGGGGGTTGTATCAATAACGGTTCAATTTTATATTTAAGTTATGAATTTTTAATGTTTTCTATGTATTTGTAAACTGAATTGTATTTTGTTTCTAAGTGAATATATATTATGATGATGTAGCTAAGAGGATAAAATAGTATTAAATAAAACCTAACTAGCACAATTGTGCTAGTGAGTTTTTGAAAAAAGTAGAAACTTGAGAATTTTTTAATTATTTTTCCTGGAATCCTGATGTCAAATAATGGGTAAAAACATGCATTGCAATGAAATTTTCAGAGAAAAATGTCTCAGGGCTGAAAGGGTTAAAGCACACCTCACCAAGACACTGTCTAGTACACACTGGGAAGGCCATTGCAAGACGTATTTGATACATGCGTATTCATGTCACGAGCAAAGCCAGTGCACTATGGGAGTCGAAACAACTCCTCAGTTCAATATCTCCATCTCAAATTTGCCATTAGAGCAGGTAGACCACTTCTCGTACATGGGCAGTACCATTTCTGTGAGCTGTACCTGTGAGCAGGATGTGGATAAGAGAATTGGTGCAGCCCATGCAGCATATGGACGACTAGCACATCGGGTCTTCATGAATAAAGATCTGTCCATGAGTACAAAGCTTATGGTGTACAAAGCAGTAGTCATTTCTACATTGTTGTATGGCTGTGAAACGTGGACCCTTTACCGACGTGATCTTAGGAAGCTTGAGCGCTTCCACCTACAAAGCTTCGATCAATCCTGAGGATTAAATGGGAAGACCGCATTACCAATATTGCTGTTCTTGAAAAGGCTCAAATCAACAGCATAGAATCATCCATAATAGGTCACCAATTTAGATGGTTGGTTCCTCAGTTTAGGGGCTGCGACAACGCTGTCATGCAGCACCGTGTACTTTGGGTGTGTGTAGAATCTGTCTGATAACCGGTGTTAACTGTGATGGCTGTATTAGTGTGTGTATCTGTTTTTTAATTCAAGTAAGGACTGCAACTTTGAATTTTTCAAATAGTTCCTACTTTTGCCGCCAAACGCCACAGTCAACGACTACTAAGCCTAGTTCAGAACTTAGCTACTAGACGCCACCGCAGTCGGCTCTTGGCAACGAACGTAGGATCCTAAGAGCATTGTTTACATTCTTAACTTATACAATTTAGCTTCACACAGGAGTAATTAGTGGAAGGTTCTTTAACATGCCATAAATCTATGACATGGGACCGCCGGCTTTACTTTCCCTCCGAAGGAAGGCATACTGAGGGATTTTTAACGCTCTTAAAAAATCCGACGACTTCGGCCGGGTTTGAACCCGGTATCTTGGGCATAGAAGCTCAGCATGCTACCAACTACGCCACCGAAGCCGCTACCAATTTAGATGGATTGGTCATGTCCATCGGATGGATGATGTGAGATTACCTCGTCAAATGCTATATGGTGAGTTATGCTATGGCACCAGACCTCATGATGGTCCTAAGAGGCGCTCAACCCAACCCAACCCCTGGCTCTATACAGCCCATGACGGGCTAAGGCCGACCAAGCGACCGCTGCCCAGCCATTCGGCCTGCAGTTATTGGGGTGACGCGTGATTAGCGCGTCGGGTCCCCTTGGCCGTTAATCTTGGTTTTCGCTACAACGACCAATTTAAGCAGACCCTAAAATTGACAGGTCTTGATTCACAAACCCGGGACATGCTGGCTGAAGACTGCTCAACTTGGCGCCGTACCATCTCGGATACTGTAAAAACGTTTGAAAGGGATCGACGCACACATGAAGAGGCCAAGCGTCAAGCTAGGAACTTCGAGCAGCCCAACCACGTCCTCCTCCAGCAATACTATGTGACTTGTGAGGACGCTTGTTCTATGCCAGGATTGGACTCTTTAGTCACCGTAAACACATCCACAAACTGGACTGAAAGAAGGAGATTTATACTCGGATTCGAGTTAAAGTCGATGAAGTGAAGATTAGTACTGCCCAATTAATAGCTGATGAAGACACCAATGATTTGCTAGGTGTCGAAACATGTACCATTCTATCATAACGAGTGATTAATTTACTCAATTTGAATAAACAGTATTGACTGGGCGGAAACAATCGCCTTTGCATTTTATAATCATATTGTCAATACGGAAAAATGTATGACTCTCAGAGTCCTAAGAACTGAGTAGCTGTCTGACAGAGTGCCCCGGTCACAAAACCCAGATTATCAGACAAGGGGATCCGACGCACTGACCGTGCGTCACCCCAAAATCTACAGGTCAAATGGCTGGGCAGCGGTCGATTTGTAGGCCTAGGCCCTTTATGGGCTATAGTGCCATGGGTTTTCTTTTATATTTTTTTGTATTCTTCTTTTTTTTTAATGAATCGTAGCTCCCCCTGGAGTGGACAATAGTTGAAAATGAATCCAGAGTTGGGATTGAGACCTAAATCCCCTGCTTTCTAAGCAGGTGCATTAAGCCATTTACATCGTACAATGTTGCCAGGATCAAGAATCTTTCCCAACTATTAGATGCAGAAGGGCACTGGGAAAAACTTCCTAGATATTGCTGAAATGATTGTGATCTCAGAAGGCAACATCAGGCCTATACCGCAATTATTACCTGATGGCACATGCATAAGCAACCAGTTCCATATGCGGGCGAGTCCATGTGCTACAGCATGGTTAAGAGGGGAGGAATGTTCACTTCTCTCATTGCTACGGAAATGTTCACATCGGCTCCTACAGCAACTGTAGCAGTATTGCACATTAGTGTCTCTCACAACCACTACCTTCCTTCTCCTCCTCTCAGCTCTCGGGTTTGCGCAGATTTGCACCATCAGGTATCAATTGTTGTCTATTTAACAATTAACGTATATATGATATATATGGCATAGTCATTATTGTTTTCACACATCCAACTACTGCACTTAACTGCACATGCAGTAGTATAATATTATTTCAAATTACTACTCTCTTGAGATAAACATTGGCACAGATTTAAGGACTATCTTAAACTTACAGCCTTACTAGAGTTGCGTTCCTTGGCATCTCGGTACTGCTCCAGAAGAGGGGACCGGTGCTTCTCCCACTGTGCTGCCAGTCCCACCAGTCTCTGTGCACTGCTTTCCACCAATGATTGAAGTTTACTCAGATTCGAATCTGCTTCTGGCAGCAAGTCATACGTTCGTTTCTTTACAGCAACACGTTCTGCCAAGTCTTTTAATACTCTCTCTTCACTGGAACTTTCTTCAGACACCTACCATGTAAAAGAAAAATTATCTGCCTGAAATCCATTATTCACTGGACAAACACTAATAATACAGATAACCAAAACTAACTGAATCAAGAATTTGAAAAAGTTTTCAAGACCTTTGGAGCTACTTTTGAAAAAATCAGTAAAAGCCATGTGTTAAAAACACTCATTCATAACTGAAATACTTCTATGACCCATTGGAATGACAGACTGATGTGAAAAAGGTTGTTTTTCAAGTCAATAGTATAAACTTTGTTGGGATTTGTTGGGTGGACATGGTTCCTTTTTTAAAATGAAGTTTGTATCCATATTAGAAATGGATTGTTTTATTTACTATGTTGTTTAACAATACACAATTTATTATTGAAATGTTGGACGCCATTTATCAGTTTTTGCCTTCATCATCTATTAACGGGACTGCTTGTCAGTCAGTCAGTCAACAAAAGTGTGCCCAATTCAATTGGGTGAGAAGCAATACTTATATTATCACCCTACTACCTGAAAGAAAAGTTACATTAATTATTTATACACTTACTAGCACACTTCCCTAATGAATGGGGAAGGGGAGGAGGGGTACATAGGATGAACGTTTCATCAGATTCAAATATACAAGACAAAATTATGAACGGTCCAACAATATGCCATGCCCATGGGCCCTCAAACAATACCCTGCTAAAGGTGCAGAAAAATCTTAAAAAGTGTGGTAGTACTGCCATGGAACAAGAATACTAGGAAGTGAAACTTGACCTTTTCGCGTTCCTCTATAGACGGCAGTACATGTGTTTGACTAAGGCGAAATCTATTGTGAGTAGTGCACGATTGTGTTTTGACAGGAGTTGAATACACCATTGCTGCCAACAGATGTAGAGTGACACTAATGGTCCACTATTGTAAAAACAGCAAAAATATGATGGGTTATATAACAATTAGAATACATGCATTAGTACATGTATGCTTATAAATCAAAAACGAAATGTTGTTAAACGTGTACAGCTCTTCCTAGTGCATCGTCAACTAATTGCCAGTTACGTACTATCCCATGACATAGTTGGCTATCATTTATGAATGGATAATCCAACGACTTGACGAAAAAGCGCGGTCAATTTATAAACAATGGAGGAGAAACCATCTAATACGACATCATTTACACAATTATTATTCATCAAGGTATTTCAGCTAATTTAAGTAGTTTTGTACTAGGTTCATCACTCCCGAAGCGTTACCAAATATAAGTTAATTGGTTCAAAAAATATTTACTGGCAATAATTTTGTAACGGGAGTTTGAAACATTAGCAAGTTGCTAGTCTTGTTTTGGCCTGCTGGATGCCATTTCAGATACACAAGGAGGTACAGGAAGATGAGATGTGTGGAGGGATATCTCCAATATGATGATTGGCATAGTATGCACTTGCATAAAAGACTGTATAATGTGTAAATTATATGGGCTTGCCTAAAATATAAATGTATTGATATATCTTCATTTTATTTGTTTATTTCCTTCAAAACTATCTCATTCATCCTATTTTATTATGCCTTAAAGATGTACAAAAGTGAATGATAATACAGGTGCTATTATTTGTATAACCTAATGTGTGACAACAGTTTGGTGGATCGCTGATTATTGTCCCAGATTATGAGTATGCTGGTCGTTTGTGGAGGAAAATAAGTTGATCTATTGATTCTTTGTATATTGGGACTTCGAAAACACTCGCGGGAGAAATAACATAATTATAGGAATGTGATTTGCATATCCACATGACGTAGGCAATTCTAAAACTAAAATATGGAAACTGTTATCTCAAATACTTGATAAAGCAACTACCTAACCTCAAAATGTAGTGTAATTCAAATGCCGCACCATTCTGCGGTGCGTTGCCCTACTCTCACTTGAGCGCAAGTAAGGTGTAACAGCTGAAGATCGAAATTAGAAAGTGATAACCATTGGCATTATGGGAACTTCACTTCCTAGTATTATTCTTCTATGGTACTGCTATGAAATACGAAAGCATAAAGCCCATGCAAAAAGCACTACAGTATAACCCAACTTTTACACTTTTCAAGGGTCTGGAATGAAAAAGTGTAAATCTAGGGAGTGTGTAAATTGTGGGATATCATTAGGTTACAATTTTTATACACACTCTGAGCCAAAAAAGCTCATGGAGAGCAAAACTATTTTTCTCACATAATATCAATATCATAAGCAGTCGCATATGAACATTACAGCTTCATTTCTGCATCATTTAGTTTTAATATTTAAGTCTTTTATAGGCCTGTTAAAAAGCCTCCGTGGCATAGGCGGCAGCACGCCGGCCTCTCACCGCTGGGTCCGTGGTTCAAATCCCGGTCACTCTAAGTGAGATCTGTGCTGGACAAAACGGAGGCAGACAGGTTTTTCTCCAGGTCCTCCGGTTTTCCCTGTAGAAATTGCATTCCAGCAACACTCTCCACTATCATTTCATTTGTCATTCATTTAATCATTGCCCCAGAGGAGTGCATCAGGCCTCGGCGGCCGGCACAGTTCATATCGTCGCCGTTAGATGGGGGCTCCATTCATTCCATTCCTGACCCGGTCGGAGACTGGAAGCAGGCTGTGGATTTTCTTTCATAGGCCTATTAAAAAAAAATTTTTTTCAATATTTTTATTGTGCTGGGAAATATAATTAAAATAGTTTTCATACAAAGAGAATGTTTAATTAATTATTGATTTTTATGAATAATAATCGAAATATCATTTTAATAATGTACAATTACTTTACTGTATGAATAAAAAAAAAAAAAAAATCCTGCATATGCCACTGATCTTAATTCCTCTCTACTACTGCCACTGTTTAATCGTTCCATTCCAATGATTCTAACAACGCTATTAATGTAACGGGAAACTTCCAAATGCGCCGCAATACGAAAAGATAGGTTATGGTAATAATCGACATGTAACAAAGTGCTTGTCGAGTTTTCGCTGACAATTTGAAAATTGTACAAAACCGGCTGACATATTCATTAGTTCATAAAGAAAAACTGGTAATATGTGAAAAGGCGCTCAAGAGCATGAAGAAAGGACAGGCAGTGGGCATAGACGAAGTGAGTGCGTATATGCTGAAAGCGGCGGGAATTCCAGCAATCCAATGGTTATACAGACTGCTCAACAGGATATGGGAGGAAAATACTATCCCAGAGGACTGGAGGATTGTCCCTCTGTTCAAGAAAGGAAGCCGACGTAAATGCACTAACTATCGGGGTATTACACTACTGTCTCATGCTCTGAAAATATTGGAAAACCTTTCACTTTCAACTTGTGAACCTGGCATGATGGATCGTATTGGATCACAGCAACTACCCCAGGCCCCGGACTTATACAGTTCGGGTTCTCCCGATCATCGGATTCTGGGGGATCGGGAGCATCATGCTGAGAAGAGTCGGAGCTTCTCAAAATCTCTTCGCCCGAAGAAAAAGAACTTCATCGGAACAGTCAATGTGAACACTTTGCTCAAAACTGGGAAACTTAAACATTTAATTGACACCTTGAATAAATTTGATATTCAAATTGCAGCCATTCAGGAAACACGTTTCCAAGACGAAAATCATTTTGATTCAGAAAACTTTAGGATATATAAGGGGAAACCAGCCATAAAAATTGGAGATAATTTATCACAATTTGGAACAGCGTTTTTTGTAAGAAAAACAATAGCCAGTTCAGTACTCAACTTTACTTCTCCCTCCGAAAGGATCTCCGTTCTCTCAATAAAATCAAGCAACAAGGCATACACATTGATTAATGCCCACGCTCCCATAAACAATGACAATAAGAAAAACCCTCAGAAAGTAGAAGACTTTTGGGAACTCCTTGAGGAAACCATCAGCAAAATTCCTAAACATCATGTGAAAATTTTACTCGGTGACTTTAACGCACAGGTTGGTAGAGAAAAGAAGTATAGGTCCATAGTTGGTCATCATCCAGCACATTGGAGAACAAATCAGAATGGTGAGCATCTGATAAATTGCTGTAAATCCTTTAATTTGAGGCTCATGTCTACATATTTCACCAGGTCTCCACACAAGAAGAAAACATGGAAATCACCAAATCCAGCACTAGGAGAATTCCAAATTGATCATGTAGCAGTGTCCAAACAGAACATATGTGAAATCCTAAATGTTAGAGTGCGCAGGGGAGTGATTGACTCTGATCACTACTTAAGCCAAATCAAAGTGAAATTCCAGCCTAATAGATCCAAACCAAAAACTAAGAGATTACTAAGAGTGGATCCGGAGCACCTCAAGCAGAACGCCAAAGAATTTCTTCAGGCCATAAAAGAGCAAAATCCCAAAGACTGGAGGGACTTAGGAAACTCAATTCTGACATCAGCACAGAAGTTAGGGCAGCCCCCAAGGAAAAGGAAACACAGATGGTGGAACACAACCTGTGATAAAGCAATTGAAGACAGAATTAAAGCCTGGAATAAATGGAACGGACATCAGACAACTGAACGATGGGAATTATTCCTTAAGATCCAGAAATCAACAGCTAAGATCATCCGCAGGGAGAAGCGGACATACGACAGGAATAAACTCATAGAGATAGAACAGGATTTTCTAAAAAACAACACCAGAAGTTTCTATAAGACATTCCGTGAGAGTCTGTCTAGTTATCAACCACCTAGCATATGTTTCAGTAGACCAGATGGCTCACTAGAAACAAACACCAAGGAAAACTGCAAGATCTTAGCAGATTACTTCCAGGACCTACTCAACTGTGACCCACCGAAAGAAAAAATGCACTTTGAAAAGCCTGCACCGAATCCAGATTCACATCCACCGACAATGGAAGAAACAGCTGAAATCATTCAATCTCTTAAAAACAACAAAGCACCGGGAGAAGACGGTATTACCGCTGAAATGTTGAAACTCGGTGGGGAAGAGGTCACCAGAAGAATCCACGCAATTTTAAAAGCAATTTGGGAAACAGAAGTGATCCCACAGGACTGGAAGTGCGCGTTAATACATCCATTGCACAAGAGAGGTAACAAAACTGATCCAAACAACTATAGAGGTCTATCCCTATTATCTGTGGCCTATAAAATCCTATCTAAAGCTCTTCTGAACAGACTAGAGAAACAAACAGACCATTTGATTGGTGAATATCAAGCGGGTTTTAGAAAAGGGCGTTCATGTGCTGAACAGATATGGAATCTGAAGATGATTTTGAAGATCCGCAGATCCAACCCCACAATTGTCACCTTTGTGGACCTAAAGAAAGCATATGATTCTGTGGACAGGCAGACCCTGTTTGAGACGCTAGAAGAACTTCAAGTGGACAGGAAGACCAGAGAACTGATTTGTCAGACTCTCACCAATACAACATCGAAGGTGAAGTTTCTTGGGGAAATTTCTGACTCTTTTGAAGTACGAACAGGTGTTCGCCAAGGAGACGGACTTTCACCCCTTCTATTTAACCTGGTTCTAGATAAAGTCATCAGAGAGTGGGAAAAGAATATCAAAGGCGTTAGCATAGGAACTGCTGGAAACAAAATCAATGTGAAATGCTTGGCTTTCGCAGATGACCTAGCAATTATCACTAGGAACAAAGAAGAAACTAAGCATGCTACAAGCAGGCCTTCAAATATCATTTGAAAAAACCAAGTACATGAAGAATTTTCAGCAAAAGAAGAAGAAAGAAAAAATAGAAACAGCGTATGGAGCAATTTCACAAGTAGAATTTTTTAAATACCTTGGAGAAATAATTCTTCCTTCAGGATTGGACAGTTTGGCTAACACAGAAAGAGCCTCAAAACTTCATAGAGCATTCAGACTAACATGGGATCACTATAATAAAAGAGTAATGTCACATAATGCAAAACTGAAACACTACAAAACAGTTGTACTACCGGAAGCTCTATATGCTTCAGAAACCATAGCTTTAGGAGGTCATTCTAAAATTGCAAATATAGAAAAGCAAGAACGTAAAATTCTTAGAAAAATATTCGGCCCCACACAAGAAAACGGAATTTGGATTAAAAGACGAAATTCAGACCTATACCGTCACACAGATAGTTTCAGCAACACGGTACGAAAAAGACGTTTAACATTTTATGGACACCTCTTCAGGATGGACGATTATAGACTTACAAAAAGGTTATTCAATGTAATAAATTCTCAGAAATCAAGGATAGCCTGGCTGGATGAATCAAGAGAGGACCTGCAAGAGTTGAACATCGGAGAAAATATTCTGAGAAACCGCAAAGTCTTCAGGACCGCAGTAACAAAGCACAAGTTTAGGGTGAAAACTAGTGGCAGGACTGGAACCACGTGGACAGAAGAACGGAAGAAGCAGCACAGTGACTTCATGAAGAGATTTTGGGAAGATAGGAAGGCGAATATCATCAAGCCGAAAAACAAGTTCAAGCGCGCTCTATAATGGGCAAAACGCAAAAAGAAGAAGAAGAATAGAGAATAGAATCAGATATATTGTTGAACCAATTTTGGAGGAAGAACAGTATGGTTTCTGACCAGGAAGGTCAACTACAGACCTGATCTTTGCACTTAGGATGCTAATGGAAGAACACTGGGAGAAGAACAAACTTTTATTTCTAATATTTTTGGACCTTGAGAAAGCCTATGTTACTGCACCAAGGGAAACATTTTCGCAATGCATAAAACAACTTCAAGTGAGAGACAGCCTCATAGACAAAGTGAAAATGTTGTACAATGGGAATAGAAGTTGTATTAAAGCAGGACGTGGTTTGTCGGACTGGTTTGAAACAAAGAGAGGAGTGCAGCAGGGCAGCTCATTGTCACCGCTTCTATTCATCATTGTGATGGATGTGGTAATGAAATCTATTCAAAGGAAAGAACATGGAGATATTAGAGCCTTCACATTTGCAGATGATGATGTGATCTGGAGTGAATCAGAGGAGGAACTGGGTGAGAGGCTGCAAAGCTGGAATGAGGAGTTAAAGAAATATGGTTTAAACATCAGCGAGACAAAGACGGTGGCGATGGAAGTGTATGAGGAAGGAGTAGAACCAATAGCCATGCTAAATGAAGCCAAATTGGACAGCATTCCAGTTTTCAAGTACTTGGGTAGCATTCTATCAAGTGACAACCTAGCAAAACATGAGGTAAACAATCGAATTAATAAGGCAACACAATTTTACCACCAGGTAAAACATCTGCTGTGGGATGAGCAAATGCCCATGAAAACAAAGATGACATTGTACAAATCCTATTATACACCGATTCTTACATACAGTCTCGAAACCACAACACTAACCAATAGAGATAACTCTTAACTCCAGGCAGCCAAAATGAAATTCCTATGTACCATGATTCAGAAAACCAGGAAAGACAAGATCAGGAATGAGAAGATTAGAGAAGAAGTAGGAATAGATGATTCTCTCCTCAATAAGATCCAGATCGCAAGACTGAAGTGGTTTGGTCACATGAGGATGCCAGCCAACATAACTGCACGGAAGAATTTGAGAGAAAAGTAGAAGGAAGACGACCCGTGGGAAGGCCACGAAAGAAGTGGATAGATACAGTCAAGAACGATGTACTGCAGAGAGGTCATGATTGGGATAAGTTTGTGGAGGAAGAGTGGTACAAGGACAGGATGAAATGGAGGGGGCTCATATACCACACCCGGGCAACTGGAGTTGGTTCAGGATGATGATGATGATGATGTAATGCTTTGATAAACGGTAACTTGTCAAACTATCGAATTGTCGGACATTTTGTCATCAGACATTTGTCGACTGGTCGAGTTTTATGTTGAAAAGGGCCCAGTCTGAACCACAATGTGAAGAAAAAAAAAAAGAAAACAAGCCGCCATTTGCATTAATGAATATGTTGCCGAGTGTCAGTTAGCAAAGTGAATATAAGTGAGTCAGTTATTACCAACCAACATCTGCATAACTTAACTCGTCAAAAGTATTTCGCTCTTCACTTATTGGTGAAAGTGCCGGTCACTTATATCCTCTTTGCCCAGCACTTTGCGCACTCTCTGGGCACCTACTGCTGAAGCTGAATGACCAAGGCCACCGGAGTTCCATACTACGCAGCATGTCCAGTGCTTTGGAGTTTAACTGATTGTTCTCAAACAAATCTGTCTCTTCGGCGACAGCGACCAATATTGATATCTGTTAAGACGATCGCCACGTTTTAGTGGAAAAAGTAGTACTCCCATGCGGCCTCACATGATGAAGAATAACACATGGCTTTGTCCCGCACCTGCATTCAATACGCCGCACAATTTGTTTCCGTTGGGGTAGCGAAAGCCGCTTGGCACAGCCTGGCGACATTTAAGGTCGTCTCATGGGCATTTTGTTCGCTTTGTTATATCAAGTAATTATTATTATTATTAAGGGCCTTATTTTTTGGTGAAATAAAATCGTTGATTTCGGTGTTAAAACGGACTTTATTTCGGTGGGTATTTCGCAAAATAAATCGTCATAATGATCGATGTTTCTTCTGAAATCTTCCTTATAGAATGGGGTAAATCTAACAAATTATGTGATAGGACGGTTTTTCAACTTCTTTGCAATGTGTCGAGTATCGTCGAATATTATTTGCTGCTTAGAATTATGTTCATTTCCTTCTTTCTTCCTCTTTTTATGCGTTGCTGAATCCCTGCAGTGTATATCGCACATGTCTTTTCATTCCCACTGAATACAAACATTTGAGTATTTACACATTACAATCTTTCTTGCAGCGTCAAATACTCAGAACCCCTCACAGTTGTATTCCTCGGCCCTCGAAAAAACTGTTGTGACTTTAATTTTCAGCATTTTTATACATAAATGCTGGATGTTTGCTGATAGTTTCATCAGTCGCGAACTCGCACTGCTGTATCTACGACCACAACGCCATTTGATGTAATCGATAGTAGATATCGATTTTCATCGATAGCCTTAGAGATCGTGGAACTGAATACACATACTTCCGGCTTTGTAGGCAGTTGTGTAGAGAATATGCAGCACTTGGTGTTGACACTTTCAATCAAACGAGAAGGAAACCACGATGGTCAATTCCTCAGAAGCATTTAAATGTTTATTGGAGAGCTTTTTCGATAATATTTAGCATTTTCGCATCAAGTGGAGTATATTTCGTGATTATTTGTGCAATTCGCGCAATAAATCAGATTTCGTGATATTTCGCGAGTTCATTTTGCTAAAATACACTACTTGAAGTACCTACAAGGTCATATATAGGCAAGAAAGGAGATATGAAAAAATTTCGCACCTATCGCTCTTACCAAAAAATACGGCCCCTAATTATTATTATTGATGTGTAACATCTTTCCTCTCGTTTGCTGGATATTTTTGTGAGAGTGATTTTGAAAAATGGGACGGAAGTGGATCGGAACGATCTAGCTGGCAGTGGTGGATCGAACGGAAGTGTAAGACGCACTGCCAACTGGATCGATCGATCCAGCTGGCAGTGGTAAGAGAAACAATGAGCGCGCAGTGTCGGAAATTGATACCATGACGTACTCTCGGCCATGTGGAATGTATATGACATACTGAACGGTAAATGCTCATGCGTACTCTAGTGTCAAGTGATTGAAACAAAGCACATAGTACATGTTTGAAGTATTCGTATCAGTATTTAAATGATAAAATGCCTTAATATCAAACATTGTAAGTAGTCGGCATTGCCGGTATTATGTTTCTGTACAATGGCTCTTCAAATATTAACCAACATTACAGTAATGCAGTCATCAATATAATATAATCGTTGTGGTTATACGAGTATTGAGCAAGCCTTCATGAACTATTGCTGAATACATTCTCTTTACTCACAAGAGGGCCTATTCATAAGGCATTTTAAACTCAATTTCACGCAGGAATATTGTCGAAACAAGCAAAATATAAATGAAACTTAATTCCGTAATGCAGTATTATTGGAACGTAGAAATAAGTCACCATCCTGTGCACAATATTTGCGTAGTCAAAATAGCCGCGGGGTTAGCGCCTACGACTGTGACTATAGAGATCTCGGGTTCGAATCCCGGACGGGGTAGATATTTTTGCTACCAGATTATCATTTTAAACGATATTTATCATATCAATATGACTCATTTTAACAAAATCCATATGAAATTACGTGTTGGTCTGTGAATCAAGAGGACCTGTTTATAAGGAATTTAAGGTTATGAGCGGTGTCGCGTCTATTAATCTAGTTGATCCATATCGTATTCTTTATTTAGGCTAGTGCTGGTGGAAGCTACAAATCATATAATAAAATGCGTTCCGTATTATAAACTACAATATCTGTAAAACACTCCCTTTTACAATAGATTAATATCTGTGCCAATAATAGTATAAAATACCGGTGTATCAACAATTTCATGTGAGGTTTCTTCTATGTCAGATGTTACACATCATATGCGACTACTGTAAGGCTCGTAATTTTTTTTAAAACATTATCTTCCCTTTATATACGCTGGTCTACTAGGTGTTGTGAGGTTTGAAGCCACCGACTGAAAAGCACCAAACTTTTGGTCTACTAGCTATAAATTGCGAGAAATTTAACATTTCATTAACATAAAAGCGGACACCAGATTGCATTGAAAACATAGGAAAATTGAAGGGCCCGACGAAAAAAGTTGTAAATGGCGGGAAAACGTTAATTGCGGGAACATAAAAGCGGGATTATACTGTATTTATTTTAATATCTACGAGGTTGCAAGATTGAGGAATCACAATCCTACCCACAAATAGTCTCCCTCCACCAACTAATCCACGAAGATGTAGAGCTACTACTGCTGTGATACACTTGAGCTTTAAGCCTCGAACTAGAAGTGTAAACATAAACTGTGCCAAAATGTTGATAAAAAGCTAGAACTTTAAATACAAATACCGTAAGCAGAGTTTGTCCACAAATACTGTATTGAATGATGAGCTATGATAACTTACCTGAACTATTCACAAGGTGTCGAGCGATGACCTGTTTTTAAATTCCGATATTTCCCGTATGAAAATCCACCAAGTTCCCATATATTTTAGAACTCTCCAAGACTAGAGTTTGCATACCGAATGGCTGAAGAATGAATCTTAGAGCGTAAGCATAACGAATAGAATAAAAAGTGTGATCTCTTCTCCCTCAATAGCATATAATGAATACGGATCGGGTTGGCACTCGCCGCTACGCAGCGCTAGAGTCGACTTGAGATGGTTGGTTTCCACATATATTTATGTGTTTATGTGCGATATATTAAGTATTTAATCAGTCGGAGTGTTTTGGTGGTGTTCTGTGCAAACATTTATTGATATACAAGTGCTTACACTATTACTTCATAGTATTAATACCTGAAATACCGACAATAGTGGCTCCGCTGGCTAAAGCGCAGCGTTAGGCCATGGGGCCAAGCTCTCTGCTGACTTGGTAGACGCGTGGGTTCGAGCCCCACCGTCGGCTGTCCTTGAAATGGTTTTCCGTGGTTTCCCATTTTCAACACCAGGCAAACGAAGGGACGGTACCTTCTGACAGGCCACGGCCGCTTCCTTCCCCATCCTTGCCCAGTTCATTCATCTTCATCCATTCCATCTTTCATCCTGACACGCAGGTCGCCCACGGGCGTCGACTAGAAAGACCTGCACTCGGCCACTCAGGAGGCCACACGACAACAACAACAATACCTGAAATGCTATTGTAGGAAGCATTAACTGAAATGGAATTTAATTTCTTGTCGTATGTTGAAGTTATCTTCGTGTGTTAATTTTATCGTTATATAATGTAAGTAAACAGCAGTTTAGCCCTTACATTTTCATGAGTGCTTAATGTGAGTAGTGAAGATGCCTTGCTGTTTTGTACTAGGATGCAGATCTAGCTATGTGGACTGTAAAGAGGTCAGATGGTTTTTCAAACCTCCTAATGATAAGGAACGTTTTATCAAGTGCAAAGGGGCCATACCAGGGAAGGATAGGGAACTTACTGAAAAGTCCTACATCTGTGATGCTCACTTTTCAGAAGATTTAATTGTTAAATTAGACAAATTTGTGATAGAAGGGAAGGAAGTAGTACTTCTCCAAAGAACCAACTGACGATTGAAAGACTATTCTGTTCCACATCATCATCATCATCATCATCATCTTGTACAGTTTCCAGCCCCAGGCTGGGTCTGTTTGGAACATAAGCCTCGCCACTTAGTCCTTTCTTCCCACCACCTCTCCGCTGTCACTCTGGTCCAGTCCTCGCCTCTCTTCTTGACACATTCCTCCACTCCGTTCAGCCATCTATCTCTTGGTCTTCCCCTTGGTCGTTTCTTCTGCATCTGCATCTCATGTATCCTCATGGGAATCCTCTTCTCATCCATTCTCTTTAAGTGTCCATACCACCTCAGTCTTGATGTCTCAATCCTACCTTGCAAGGGCTCCTCGTTCACCATTTCCCTGACCTTTTCATTCCTCAACCTGTCTCTTCTTGTTACTCCAATCCTACTTCGCAGGAACTTCATTTCACCTGCCTGTATTCTGCTTATGTCTCTTTTCTTCATTGTCAACGTTTCTGAAGCATAGGTCAGTATCGGGATATAGTAGCTTCTGCATAACACTTCCTTGCTTTTTTGTCGGACATCTTTATTCCACACTAAGCTCCTATGGCTTCTCAGAAATGCTTCTGCCTGTCTGCCACGTTCCGTAATCTCTTTGTAATTTCTCCCATTTTCCTCCACTATACTTCCCAAGTACTTGAGACTTTCCACCTTCTTCAGCTGTCCACCTCCAAGTGTTATCCCACTCATTGTTCTGTCCTTTTTCCTGGTCGTTAACAGGATCTCACATTTACTGATGTTGAACTTCCATCCGTACTCTCCCACTGTTTCTTCCCAAGCATTCAGTTGCTCCTGAATTTCCTCCTCCTTGTTTCCCCAGACCATGAGATCATCTGCAAACACCATTGCTTTCATCTTATCTTCTCCTATCTTTCCTGCTATCCGTGTCATTACCTCGTCCATAACCACAATAAAGAGAAGGGGTGACAGCGCACTACCCTGTTTCAGGCCACTCATTTGTCTGAACCTGTCTGTACTTTCCCCTCCAACTTTCACACAACTCACACTTCCACAATACATCTCCTTCACTCTGCCTACAGTCCCTTTTTCCACTCCCATGTTTTCCATTGCTTTCCAAACCTTCTCCCTACACTCACTATCATAGGCCTTTTCGATGTCCAGGAAGGCCATCAACAGATCCTCTCCAAATTCGTAGTGGTGTTCCTGGAGCTGTCTCACTGAAAATATGAGATCCACTGTTGATCTTCCAGGTCTGAATCCATACTGCTCCTCTCTCAATTCTCTCTCCACTTTGGCTCGTATTCTACTTTCTAATATCTTTTCATATATCTTGGCACAGTGAGGTATGAGTGTGACTCCCCTGTAATTTCTGCACTCCTTTCTGCTTCCTTTCTTAAATATTGGGACAATTAATCCTTTCTTCCAATCTTCTGGGGTCTTTTTCTCCTTCCATATCACCCTCATCACACGGTACAGCCACTGTTTCCCAACCTCCCCTGCTGCCTTCACCATTTCAACACTCACTTCATCCACACCCGGTGCCCTTCCTCCTTTCATCTTGTTTATAGCCATCTCCAGTTCTCTCCAAGTCAGGTCCTTTTCCATTCCTGTGTTGTCTTCTCCATCTTCCAATACATTGTCTTCCTCCCTATGACCATTTGGATTCAGCAAATCCTCAAAGTACTCTTTCCGCACTGTCTTGAGTGTCTCTTTGTTGTGTACCTCATTTCCGTTTTTGTCCATCATTACCACATCCTCTCGCAGACCTCTTCTCTTACTTTTGACCTTCCCATAAAGTACTTTCTTACTTCCTCTGCTGTCTTCCTCCATCATCTCTGACCACTTTACCATCCACTTCTTCCTCTCCTCTGCGACAATCTTGTTTGCTTCTTTCTTCTTTATCTTATAATCATCCCTTGCCAGATCAGTTCTTTCCTGGAACCACACTCTGAAAGCCTTGTTCTTCCTTCCCACAGCTTCTTTTACTCTCTCATTCCACCATGGTGTCTCTTTACACCGCTTTCTGTTGATTGTTCTTCCACATACTGCCACTGCAGCTTCCACCATTGTGTTTTTGAATTGCTTCCATTCCTCTTCCCCTGTTTTAGGATTGCCTGTTGGCATCCTTTCCCTTATTATCTTCTAGAATTCTTCCTTGACTTCCTTTTCCTTGAGTTTCCATACTTTGATTCTCCTTTCCTGGTACTCTGTCCTCTTGCTATCCTTAACAACTCCCAGGTTCATTACAAGTATTCTGTGGTAGCTATCTAAGGCTCTGATGGTATTACCTTTATATCTCTGACACTTCTCTTCATTTCCCAGTCGTACAGCATGTAATCTACCAAAGATTTCTTTGTTAAATCACTGCTGTACCACGTTACCTTGTGGCTTTCTTTCTTCCGGAACCAGGAGTTGCCTACCACTAAACCGTTTCTCTTGCAAAAATCCAGCAACTTTCTCCCTTCTTCATTCCTGCTACCCCATCCTTCTGCTCCCAATACATTTTCATATCCTTGCCTTTCACTTCCCACATGTGCATTCAAATCTCCCATGACAATGATGCTCTGACCATTCAACTGCTGTTGTAGCTCCTCCTCAAAGTCTTCCTTCTCTTGAGCTGTACATCCAACTTGAGGGGCATATACCTGGGCTATCTCCAGGCTTCTTCCCTTTACAGTTACTCTGATCTTCATGATCCTGTCACTTATTCCCTTTACCTCTTCCTTCATTCCATCTCTCAAAACTACTCCTACTCCACTGCTCCTTCCTTCACTGTTCCCACTCCAGTACAACCGGTACCCTTCCTCAGTTCTCTGCGACCTTCTCCTTTCCATCTTGTTTCTGCCAAGCCCAGTACATCCAGTTTTCTTCTCTCCATCACATCTACAATCTCCTCCACCTTTCCTGTCAGTGTCTGTATGTTTAATGTCCCAACTCGTAGTCCATTAGCATATCCGGGTCGTCGTCATTTGCATCCGTCCTTTCCGAGGCCTGTTCCTGTTTTGAAAGCAAATATGATATCCACTACTGGCTTGCTAGGCCTATCGTAGCTTCACCAGAGCCCCGTCAGCCGTCACTTTTCAGGGTTCCCATAGAGCCTTCACAGCTACCGCAGCGATCCCGGGGCACACGAAGTCCTCACTGTACTTCACCCCTACAGGCAATCCCCTACTTCATGCCGTTGCCCGTCTCCCACCACGTGGAGGAGGGGTTGGACTTGTGTTCCACTTATATTTCCTAATTTGCCTAAGTATTTGTCCAGTATGGTGTAAATAACAAGATGTTCAGTAAAGAACATATAGCCTACTTTCTCCTAAATGCATGGGTATTGTTATAACTCTTTGTCCTTTTCAAGGAGTATGATTGAATGTTGGTTGTAGTAGCTTGTTGAAATACAACGTGCTATAGGGATATAAAACATGACACTGAGGTGCCCTTTGCTAGTGCTACCTCTGTACCAAATTTCGTTCCATTCGGTTTCACCGTGTTCGAATTGATAAGGGGAATCGATTTTCACACAAAGATGGCCGCCATCCGCAAAATATTAGGCTGATGACCTATTAGTTTGGTCAAAGGATACTCCCTCCATAAAGGTATGTTGTTGCTAAATTTGCTAGAGATCGGATGATTAGGCTAATCGTAATTTGATTTAAGCTTTGAACATTTGTGTGGCCGCCATTACGTTTCTGTCAATATGGCGGCGATATAAATCATGACACTGAGATGCCCTTTGCTAGTGCTATCTCTGAACCAAATTTCGTTCCATTCGGTTTCACCGTGTTTGAATTAATAGGGAGAATCGATTTTGACACAAAGATGGCCGCCATCCGCAAACTATTAGGCGAATGACCTATTAGATTGGTCAAAGGATGCTCCCTCCATACAGGTATGTAGTTGCAAAATTTGGTAGAGATCGGATGATTAGGTTAATCGTAATTTGATTTAAGCTTTGAACATTCGTGTGGCCGCCATTACGTTTCAGTCAAGATGGTGGCGATATAAAACATGACACTGAGGTGCCCTTTGCTAGTGCTACCTCTGTACCAAATTTCGTTCCATTCGGTTCCACAGTGTTCGAATTAATAGGGGGAATCAATTTTGACATAAAGATGGCCGCCACCCGCAAACTATTAGGCTAATATCCTATTAGATTGGTCAAAGGATGCTCCCTCCATAAAGGTATGTAGTTGCAAAATTTGGTAGAGATCGGATGATTAGGTTAATCGTAATTTGATTTAAGCTTTGAACATTCGTGTGGCCGCCATTACGTTTCTGTCAAGATGGCGGCGATATAAAACATGACACTGAGGTGCCCTTTGCTAGTGCTACCTCTGTACCAAATTTCGTTCCATTTGGTTTCACCGTGTTTGAATTAATAGGGGGAATTGATTTTCAAACAAAGATGGCCGCCATCCGCAAACTATTAGGCTAATGACCTAGTTATTTGGTCAAAGGATGTTTCCTCTATAAAGGTATGTTATTGCAAAATTTGGTAGAGATCGGATGATTAGGTTAATCGTAATTTGATTTAAGCTTTGAACATTTGTGTGGCCGCCATTACGTTTCCGCCAAGATGGCGGCGATATAAAACATGACACTGAGGTGCCTTTTGTTAGTACTACCTCTGTACCAAATTTCGTTCCATTCGGTTGCACCGTGTTCGAATTAATAGGGGGAATCGATTTTCACACAAAGATGGCCGCCATCCGCAAACTATTATGCTGATGACTTATTAGTTTGATCAAAGGATGCTCCCCCCATAAAGGTATGTTGTTGCCAAATTTGGTAGTGATCGGATGATTAGATTAGTCGTAATTTGATTTAAGCTTTGAACATTTGTGTGGCCGCCATTACGTTTCCGTCAAGATGGCGGCGATATAAAACATGACACTGAGGTGTCCTTTGCTAGTGCTACCTTTGTACCAAATTTCGTTCAATTCGCATTCACCGTGTTCGAATTGATAGGGGGGGACAGACATTCAGAGTACACACACTCACACACACACACAGACACACACACACACAGACTCACACACACACATACACACACACAGACAGACACACTTTTTTCGCCCTGTGTTGATCTCATAAGTCTACTTTCATTTTTTGCAAAAATCGAAAGTAGGCTAAAAATGCTCTTAATGCCATTAAAGACTACTTCTGTGAAGAAAGGGATGAGAATAAAAACACAATGAGTTTAAAAACATATATCTACCGTAATGCTGAAGGAGGCGTGATCAGTTTTAGGCAATAGCCTACTCCAGGAAGGGGTCTTGACTGTGCCTTCTATGTCTGTTAAATGTTAAGTGCTTCTGAAATGATGGTAGTTTATTGAGTTTGGTGTTTGTGGAGTGAAATTTATGGGTATAATTGATTTTTGTAATATTCTAAGGTAAATTGAAGGAGCCGTGATCGGGTGTAGGCAATAGCCTTCTCTATGAAGGGGTCATGACTATGCCTTCTATGTCTGATTAATGTTAAGTTCTTCTGAAATGATGGTAGTTTACTGATTTTGGTGTTTGTGGAGTGAAATGTATGGTTATTATTGAATTTTATAGTAATCTACGGTAAAGTTGAAAGTTGCATTCGTACGGCTTTTTTTTTTTTTTGCCGAGTTGCAAGACTGTTAAGGGAATGTAATATGTGTAACAATGTGAAAAAATCCTTTCTGATAGCGAGGTTAATTTTTCCGTTTTTTTTTTTTTAATTTACCGATAGCTGGCAAAACTAATTGCATTTTGAACTTGCTCTCTGTCTTTGCTTAATGTCGAAACAGGACTATTGCAGGAGACGACTTATTAAATTATAATTGGGCACAGTAAAGTAAGTGGAGATGTCGAACTTATTAGCGCCTATGAGGATTTCTTGCGGTGTTTTAACATGTAAAACAGGTCGCAAGGTTTTAAAAGTCTCGTAAGCGCCAATGCTAACTTACATCACAGATCGGAGCCAGCGCTGCGCTGCGGCGGACCAGGCGTACTAGGCCAGTGATATCACTTCTTATTCTATTCGTTATGGCGTAAGTTTAACTGCATTTTTGGAGATACTTCCGCAGCCCACAGGTGATGGCGAGATTTAAGCCTAATCCGTAACGTGTGCAATTCGCGGGCGAGCGAGTGAACTCTCTCGCAGACGGGATGAGATGCTACGAACACAAATAACATACCGTTTACCTGAGGAGAGCTGATATAAATGACTGTTTTACTGAGGAGGGTTGAGAGAGTAGAGAATAGGAGCGTCACATAATAAATGTTTATGGGAAGTGACTGAATTGTATGTTACGGTGACGTAACAGTATAGGAGCCCAGAAAAATGCGATACAATTTTCTACACTACTGAAAATAGTCAAAATACTGTTACGTGCTACCCCCTAGTGGCAGGTTCCGTTAACTGGATTACGGTGGGTGAAAGCACAAACACAATTGTACCTTTAAAGAGAAGTGCGCTTTATTGCGGCCAGATCAGAAATATACACCGTTCAATAAGCAGATAGAAACAATTAGCCGTCTTACAGAAACTCCCTCCTGTATGGAGCTCGACTCACCCTTTCACTCGGCCTTGCAGTCAATCCTCTCGCTAATGAGGTGGTCCCGTGCGTTGGCTGGAAACAGCTGCACTAAGTCTGTCACTCACTGTTTCGCAATTCACCACAATGACCTCTTTCGCGCTGGAGAACAAACACTCTTCAATACACAGTCTCTCCGTATGATTCACACTTCTTCACTGTCAAGAGAATCAGCTTCACAGGGTTTCGCAAGTCACGTCACCAACAACTGTCGCTCAAGGTAAACGCTCGCACTAGCTCGAAAAACACACCCACACCACTTGACAGGTCGCTCTTATATAGCAGGCGGTGACTCAATAAATGCTTCTAGACCCATCCAGGGTTCACGGCTTCTCGAGGTTTCCATCACTGGCTGGGTCACGAATATTCTGGACCATCCCTTTGTCCTAGTAGTCCTGTTGCGTAAGGCGCACGCAATACACTGAGGCAGAGCAGAGCACAGCCCTGCACGGGGGCAGTTGTGACTCATGCGGCGAGCGACGAAACAAACTCACAGCCGTAACAATACCCTTTGTAATAATGAATAATAATTTTGGGGGTCATAAATGTTCTCTCCAAGTCAGGTCCTTTTCCATTCCTGTGTTGTCTTCTCCATCTTCCAATACATTGTCATTGGAGGTGTGTCTACCATTTCACACGTAAATTATGGAACAAATACCGTATTTCCTTGCATAATCGTTGCCACCGCGTAATAGTCGCATAGTATATTTGTATGTGTGTGCCAGTCAGTTGCACATGCTGCCGCGACTTTATAACCTGGCGCGACTGTGTCAGAAGAAAAATATCTCGTCTTTATGCTTGCGGGCTATGAACTGTGACGCGAGCGGCAAGCTTCGTCACTTAGCACATTCCGCGAGCGTATAATCTGGCGTGATCTTGTCAGGAGAAAGTAATCTCGACTTTATGCCTGCCGGCTATGAACCGCGACGTGAGCGGCCAGCGCACATTCCGCGAGCTTAGAGGCCTAATCTGGCGTGATCTCGTCAGGAGAAAGTAATCTCGTCTTTATGCCTGCGGGCTATGAACCGCGACACGAACGGCCAACGCACATTCCGCGAGCTCATAGAACTAATCTGGCGTGATCTTGTCAGCAGAAAGTAGGCCTAATCTCGTCTTTATGCCTGCGGGCTATGAACTGTGACGCGAACGTCCAGCGCATATTCCGCGAGCTTATAGGCCTAATCTGGCGTGATCTTGTCAGCAGAAAGTAGGCCTAATCTAGTCTTTATGCCTGCAGGCTATGAACTGTGACGCGAACGGCCAGTGCACATTCCGCGAGCTTATAGGCCTAATCTGGCATGATCTTGTCAGCCGAAAGTAGGCCTAATCTCGTCTTTATGACTGCGGGCTATGAACTGTGACGCGAACGGCCAGCGCACATTCCGCGAGCTTATAGGCCTAATCTGGCGTGATCTTGTCAGCAGAAAGTAATCTCGTCTTTATGCCTACGGGCTATGAACTGTGACGCGAGCGGCCAGCGCACATTTTGCGATCTTTTAAGCATAATCTTGAGTGATCTTGTTAGGAGAAAGTAAATCTCGTCTTTATGCCTGCGTGCTATGAACCGCGGCGCGAACGGCCAGCTTCGTCAGCACATTCCGCGAGCTTGAACCTGACGTGACCTTGTTAGAAAGAAAGAAGCCTGTCTCTGGCTGCAGGCTATGACTCACGTCATACTCACGCTACGCGAATGACTGGCCCGTGCAGCAAATAATGATACAGTATATTGTTTGAACTTAAATATTCTTCGCATAATCGTCGCACCCTGCTTTTTTCCAAGAAGTTTAGGCTCAAAAAGTGCGACGATTATGCGAGGAAATACGGTACAATATTGCTAACCTCGTGCATTCGGTACCGACAGCCTTCCTGTCACTTAGCTCCGCTTTTCCTCTACGCAACCCACGGTTGCCACATAACAAGGCCCCACGTCTAACCGCCATACGGCAAGAATTCTGAGCATGGTTCTCACCTACACCCTGTATTCCGAAGGAAAGAACGTCAAGGATATGTCGGGAGCTTGGAACAGCTGGGATGTGTTGCCAAGTTTTTAGTGTTGTTGTGAATCAACTGATTCGAATAATACACAACACTACACTTCAGACATTATTTCTGTACAATTATACGTAATATATTTTAAAAGTCGATCCTGAGTCAACGCCGAGGACATTCAAAGAAATACGGTACTTAGATGAATAAATAAATTACACACCGAAGCTATGATATCATCAAACAGAGAAATACGGTACTTAGATGAATAAATAAATTACACACCGAAGCTATGATATCATCAAACAGAGAAATACGGTACTTAGATGAATAAATAAATTACACACCGAAGCTATGATATCGGTATTCAATTCAATAAATACGACAAAGAGGGCAAACATTCTACAGCTAATGAATATTATTCTGAGATATTCCCAGAAAACTAATTTCATTTAATAAACTAATAAATAGATGACGAGTACAGAAGAACACCAAATCAGGAGCTATATAGATATACTGAGAAAATAAGAGACGTGGCCAGGAAGAGACGTCTGGCTTTCTACGGACATGTCTCAAGGTTGAACCCAACGAGACTAACCAACCGGCTTCTTAACTACTGGGAGAATAGAAAGAGCGTGACACCATGGCTAACAGAAGTTAACAAGGACATCCAAGTACTGAAGATAATGGAAAGTGATATTAGAAGCCGATCACATCTCAGAAAGATACTTAAACAGAAGAGTTTTTAGGACAGACCACCCTTTAAGAAAACCGGCATCATCTGGACAAAAGAGAGAAAGGAGAAACTTAGCCAGAGAATATTGGGCAAACATCAAGTCCCTCGCCAAGTTGAAAAGTTCAACGTCGTGGTCTTTAGCTGGACTATCTGAAAGGAGAAGAACAAGAACAAACTACAGTGGAATCTCGTTAGTACGTTTTTCAAGGGACTGAAAAATTTGGACGTCATATGCGGGAAAACGTACTACCGAAAAACGCCATACTGCATTTACAACGTATAAGAAAGAACGCGGCGTATATATGGACGTTAAATCGCCGACCTTAGTAAGTGATTATATGCACTACTACAGTCACGACATAAACATAGGTTATCAGTAACTTACACGGAATAAATAACATAAAAATGAATTACTGTACCTCTACACTACAGTATAATACAGGGTCTTTATTTCTGCTTAGCAAGGACAATCTCGCTCTCGCGCTCCGCCAGTGACGACTCCGTTGCCGGCGACCGCGCACGAATATGTTTGAAGCACGGGCTTGCTTGAACCACTTCAACAAAGCGCTTTCAAGTTCAGGAAACTGTCCCTCTCGCAAACGTTTCCTTTTGCAGCTCACACCTTCTTCAAATGCACGTTCGATTTCCTTCCTTTTGCCGAGAATCGTGTTCAGTGTAGACGGAGGAATGTTCCACTTTCGCGCTATATCCACACGCTTCATGTGAGGATTGCAGTCCACGTCTCGAATGTATTTCACCATCTCATCATTAGTTATCTGCCGTACTTTCTTCTTATCCATAATGAAATACGTGAACACTAAGAACTAGAAGACAATAGTGCGGAACACGAAGACAATAATGCGCCTACGTGAGAAATAAACAAAGGGAAGGGATGGAAGGGCAGCGGGAGAGAGACACGTCACCTGTGTTGTGTCATAGCTATAGCCACTTCTACGCCGTCAAACACAATAAAATCATCTACACTGTCAATAACTATCAGAGAATATGAGGCAATATCGCGTCGTGTTTTCCAGAAGCCGAATTTTATAATGAAATAAGAATAAAATACGGTTCACTAACAAATAGTTCAACGGAAATTTGATCGTTGTGAGCGGGAATAGATAACGTATTAAGGGGATATATCAACATGAATTTAGTAGGATAGGGACTTGAGAAAGCAGAGAAAGGGCAGCGGGAGAGAGACACGTCACCTGAGTTGCGTCATAGCTATAGCCACTTCTACGCCGTCAACACAATAAAATCATCTACACTGTCAATAACTATCAGAGAATATGAGGCAATATTGCGTCGTGTTTTCCAGAAGCCGAATTTTATAATGAAATAAGAATAAAATACGGTTCACTAACAAATAGTTCAACGGAAATTTGATCGTTGTAAGCGGGAATAGGGAACGTATTAAGGGGATATATCAACATGAATTTAATAGGATAGGGACTTGAGAAAGGAGAGAAAGGGCAGCAGGAGAGACACACGTCACATGTGTTGCGTCATAGCTATAGCCACTTCTACGCCGTCAAACACAATGAAATCATCTACACTGTCAATAACTATCAGAGAATATGAGGCAATATCGCGTCGTGTATTCCAGAAGCCGAATTTTATAATAAAATAAGAATAAAATCTGGTTCGCTTACAAATAGTACAACGGAAATTTGATCGTCGTAAGTGGGAATAGAGAACGTGTTAAGGGGATATATCAACATGTATTTTGTAGAATTGGGACTGGGACTTGAGAAAATCATCGCGCTAAACGGGAAAACGTCGTAACCGAGAACGTGCTAACGAGATTCCACTGTAATGAAGTAATGCAAGCTGGTAATCATGACAACAGTATCTCAAGAGGTGACATCCAACTTTCCATCTATTTCTGTAAGAAGCAATGCCACTTTATTTATTAAATTTCTCCGAAAGTTTGCAAATGGCTATAAGGTTATCATGGAAACAAACATAGACTGTACAACTCATCAATGCACTTAAGGGGGTCCAGGGGTACCCTATAATGTTTAAACGCGACTTACACGTGCGATATGTTGTACAGAAGGTCTATTATATCTCCAAACAGCAACATTATTATCAAAAATTCCTGAATTGAATAGTATTTTTTGCAGCTTTTGGGAATTTGGGCCATTGGAGGCTACAAATCCTGAATTTTCATACACAACAAACCGTTATAAATTATTAAAGGGGTCTTCCTGGGGATGGGGACTTTCCACAACGGTGAGGGTCCGTTTTTATTCATTTATTTGACATATATTCAGTGGCGGCTGGTGCAGATAAACAACTGTGAGCTGTAACCGATCCCCCCCCCCCTCCAACGAATAAAAATATGTAGAAACATAATTTATAGAAACACTCACTCAGTAACATGCAAGAGACTCTGCACTGAATTTTCCATACTGAACAAACTATAGTTCATCAATTTACAAAATGTGGCTCTAGGATCGGTAAGTTGGAAGTATTAAAAGACCTTCTGGGGGGAACAACTGATGGCTTCCTTTATATTTTCCACCGTTTGCTTTGAGCGATTCCCTCTAAAATGCTACCGCAGAGTCTAGAAGGAGCCTCCTGCTTCGTTCTCATTGTATGTGACCAGTGCTGCCGCTGTGTGCTCGAACAAAGAATTGCTGTGATGTCTGGCCTCCGGTCTTGGCTATAGTCTCAACAGCACAACGGAAATGTTGGGCACGCATGCGCAAACGTCAGAGTTAATGTTTTCTGGCAATAAACGTAGAAATTCTCGCTGAGCTGCGATCTACACAGCCAGTGCCGGACGTGGAGTGACTAGCGCATGACTAGATTCCTGGTTGTGAGGGGAGTTGGTATATTTCCAATTCTTTTACTAACATCTTTTTTAATACGCTGTATTTGATTGTAGATTATATTTTTTAAGTAATTAATTTTCAAATAAAACAATGTGCTGCAGCACTTCAGCACATAAGGTGCAGCCGCCCCTGCATATATTGCGTTTCGCCAATAAGGTTTTCAATGATATTTTCACGTCAGGAAGTACACGTTAGGTGAATTTAGTTTGAGAGCACATTTTAACTGATCATATTTTTGTCGACAAACGGGCTCATCGTAAAGATGATTTTGTTTGACACTGTGTGGTTGATATATCTTTATGTTTATGTACGCCTATAACTCGTTTTCGGGTGCTTGGAGCATCGTAAAATTAGGTATTGTAACCATGAGTCAATTCACCAATCATTTATAAAACTCTTCACCGTACTTCTCATAGAAGGGAAAAACTTTTCAAAATACATGCCAAAATAGGCGAAAAATAAAAATTATCCTAGAAAGACTACCAAAGCATTATGAAGCGCTTCTCAATGTGTGATACAAAACTAGGGAGTCTATAAAGGGTCTCCGAAAACTGCATTTTAAGGCCCTTAAATTAACAGTGTCTATGATACACCAAGAAAACTAACTTCGTTCTGATAAACATATGGAGGAATGACAGGCCCCTAACCATTGCAACAGTAGCTCAATTGATAACGTCTGGTTATTAATACCGAAGATCGTTCGAAGAGCGGGTACCTCTGCTAGTTTTAATTATATAATTCAGACTAATGATGAGGTGGCATGATATCACAGTTGTGAAGGTAAGTAGATGACCATAAGGACATTGAGAACTCAACAATGTGGCCTTCACCACCATCATTCGTTGATGAGCATAGCTATGTTGGTGTATCTAAAGTTAAATAAAAATGCAGCTATCGGAAACAGCTTGGAGAGAATGCCATGCCCCATATATTACTAGCTCAATGAGGGAAAAAAAAAGTCAAAACAATCAGACTGCAAGAAAATAACGGTCTGCAAAAAAAAAAAAAAAGAATGGTTGTTATTAATTCATTTTAACCTTCTACTTCCTTTTAAAAAACATTTCACTAATAGATTGAAAAGACCAAAATAATGCATGCTAAAGATTATTTTTAGTAACACTGTCTAAAAACCTCCCTTGTTGCCATATTTTCAAATGGATTTCCTCCACGTTCACAATACAGCTATTACGATTGTCTGTTTCCTCTTTGCTTTTGTTATCTCTTCTTTTACAGTTGGTGGGCAGCCATGCTAGTGCATATGGAAGTAATATAACTTGTATAAGACTTCCACTCCAGAACTACCAGTAGTCGAGTTTTCAGAAACAACAGCACTGGGTTGATTCGAGGCATTCACTATATAATACGTAGTTCCGTGATTAACACCAGTATCTTACACCACGTAGCAGCCAGTGTCCTTGGCTGTCGCCCTGGAGGTCCAGGTTCGTTTCCTGGCTCTGTCGAGAAATTTTAATTCTGGTATGATGGCTAGAACAGGGTGCAATCAGCCTCGTGATTCAAAACTGAGAAGAGGAGGGTTCAAATCCCACCTCGGCCATCCATGAAGTAGTTTTCCATGGTATCCCACTTCTACTCCAGGAAAATGCTGGGATGGTTCTTAACTTAAGGCCACGGCCTTCCCAACCCTATCTCCCAGTTTACAGACTCACACTAGTACTGCCATAACAATAATACAGGTTATCTATCACCCTAGATCCTCACAGACAAATACAAGGGGCTATATGACCACAATGTTGCACCCCTAAAATTAGCAACAACAATACCAGTATCAGGCATCAGGGGTGTAAAACTCCTCGCAAATGTGGGGAGGTCAAATTTATAAACAGCGGTTGCCTATCTACCAGGGAAGTTCTTTTTAGTTTAAGGCTTTAAAGCTTGAAATTACACTGTAATGTAGGCCTAACGCTATATTTATAAAAAACAAAGATGATTTTCATTCATTATTTCTAATTAAAATTCAAATTACAATGAGAATATGAATACAAAACATAAAACATTTCTCAACGTTTAGCAAAAGACCCGAACACCGACTGCCGTCGATCATTAATCACGAACTCTTAAACAATACGTGTCATCTAGCTTGTTACCCATTTCCTAGTGGGTGACCAGTAAACAGCAATGATTCAGTCTAATTTGTCGCATCATAGATCGGAGGTCTATAATTACAAGGTGTATGAGAAGGCGTTGCTGTAACCCTTCTCATTACTAAAAACCTCCTCTCTGCAAAATAGCTTGAAGTAGGTACGACTAGCAGTGACAAAGTACAAACTTCACAAATTTAAACGTAGAAACCAACAAAGTTTAGACAGAAACTGATGAAATGCTGGAGCTCCACCGATTTGGAGAAACTCGCCACAAACATTGCACCAAATGTGAAACTTATGACATTACATGTATCAATGCTTTTAGAATTCTGTCGGCGCAATGTAGGATGCATGTGCAGGGTGTGCTTAAAACGCGAAATGTGCGAGGGAAGATTCATGTTATTTTACCTTGTTGGTTTTGAAAATAAAAGGTGCATGCACTGTTTTTTTTCCGGTAGATGTAATGATTTTGTGTGTTGAGTGTCACAGTATCTTACCTGTTTTAAACCGGGGCTCATAAATAATCTATGTATTTTCAGCTATGTATTTCTCATACATTTTCACTCACTTTTTTTTCATGTCTTTTAATGTTCAGTGTTTTTTATGTCCATTAATTTTGATGGCTTACACGATGATATGGCTGATGAAGGGGCAGAAATCCTTCGGTTTCCAATGCTTCGAAACATGTCTCATTTTAATGTGTAAATAAACACAAATTGAAAAAGTATCGACTAGACGGAAAGTGTGTCATTTTTATTATTTATCATAAATAATATTCGAAAATTCCCCTTTTCGGATCATCGTGGTAAGGGGAATAGCTCGAAGCGCCTCGGCAATCGGCAGGAAATGGGGGAAAAACAGACTGTTCGGTAGAATAAAGAAATTAAGACTAAACAAGGCAAGATGGCTTGTCCGATTTTCCGCGTAACGTAGTATTAATCATGTATAGATTAGTTTTGGGTTATTTTACTTTTTTAAGGGAACGGTACTTAAAAATTTTGTTTTACAGTTAAAACTTGACGGGGGCAGGTCCCCCCTGCCCTCCCCGTGTTTTACCCCCCTGTCAGGCATCCTAAAGGAATTATTTTAAAAAATTGTATGGTATTAGTGTAAAATTATTGTTTATAATGAACGAATACACCAGACATTTTTTATATTTGTTACAAACAAATAAACCTAATGAGGGTCTAATCAATCCATTGAGAGTAGAAAGGTTAAAGGGTTTGGACATCTTGGTCATCAGTCCTGTGATATTTGAGAGAGTTTTATACTTTTTTCTAAAATTTCATTTCATTAATCTCGTATTGATCAACAGTGTGGATGGTTTTACTTTATAAACCTTTCAGCAAACTATTTATACTAGGATATTTGGGAATCAAACAATAGTCGTAATCAACTGGTAGTTGCACTAATGATCTCTCCCAATTCTCTGGCAATTTGAGATTGGGAATACAAGGTTATCTAATTTATCAGTCCTCTGCACTCGGGTGTGAGCTGAATTTGTATCGATAACTAGTGTTTCTGTGGGGACAGTGATAGCGTGTACAACTCATAAACAATAGGGTCTAAGATTGGGGCAGGTGATTCAGATACTGAAGTAAGGTGCTATCCCAGCATTTTCTTGGAGGAAGAGTGCAAAAGAAAAAGAAAAACAGTGAGGATTTCAGCTGTCAGCATCAGGATTCAAACCTTCGATCTCCAGGCAGTCATGGAGCATGTTTAAGCTGTGGGGTGGTATGAGTGGGCAAGACATAAGATCATGAGGAATATGGGATACAAATAAATGAAAAAAAGATATGAGTTAGATAAAACTTCAAAAGCATACAAGGCACTATGATCAGCTATATTTACCTGAGCAAATTTTGCTGTTAATTGTTTCACATCCAACTGCAGTGTTTTTAATCGTTCACGTAATCTTTCCGTTTCTTCCCTCACCTCTTCAACCTCTTCTTCTTCTTCTCCTTTCCTCTTAGCTGCAGCTGCATTTATGTCGGCTAGTTTAGGTTTGGGTAATAATTTTGGCTTCTCAGGACGAACTTTATGCTGGAAAACAAAAATTGAGCTTCATGTTACTAAGACCAACTGAGAGAGGCAACACCATTTTAATTACCAGTCCATTAGCCTCAGTGAGAAAACCAGGCTACTACTGGTTTACTATTTGTAGGTGCAATAGTGGCCTCTACTTATTCTAGAGGATGTTAATAGTGATTATAACTAGTGATGGGAAGCGTGATGCAGAGCACTCGATCCAGTCTGAACAACCGATGCAGTCCGTGTCTTGTAATGCTATCTCAATGCTCTATGTGACGTTAGGCGCATGTGGTTTCTCTCTCGAGCTAGTGCTGGCAAGCGTGAATCAGAGCTCTCGATTATCTCGATGTTTTAGGATCGAGATGTCAGGCGCTTGCTGTGTGCTGTTTCTCGCCTGTAGTCTGTTTGCCTGCCGATCACTGTGCTTGCCAAGGTGGGTGAGTGGTTATCGTGTCGGTCTACCAACTCCAAGCCTACAGGTTCACTCCTGGCCACGGTATTACACTTACAAAGGAATTCTATAAAACTGAACTTTTATAAAAGTTATACAAAGCAATCATCACACCATTACACTACATAAAATATTGTACCAGAGTTCAGCAAAATGCATGAAGGACAGTTCCTTGTTCACTTATCTACTGTATATTATGGTAGTTAAAATTCTGTGGTGGCAATACCGGTATATACAAGAAACGGAAAGATAAAGGGAACGTCTATGGGTTAAACCATGGGTCACAAGAGTAAAATCTTGGTGAACAAGCTGCAGTATGAGGACATGAAAAATTACAATAATATTTAATTATTAATAATTATGAAGAAATGAATGATTATGACGTTCCAAACAACCACTGCCCATGCAAATAAAATTGAAACATACGAAATAAAAAGTAAGCGATAAGTGGAATTCGATCCTTGGTCATATCGCACGGGAGTCGAGCGCTCTAGCCCTTCCGCCAACTACCACTTGCTCTTAGCGGTTGATTACATGTCATATTATCTACCGGTAAAGATAAAATGCCTATTTACACTCGCTTGTAATACCATAAGTGAAATTGACGAATTATCTACAATACAAATATTACAATATAAAATACACTGCTATTCATGGCTTACTTTAGCCTATTCAACTATTTAAGTCTTCTTTATATCCTGAAATGTGCGTCCTTTGTGGGCACATTTCACACTCTGATATCAGCATCTTTGTTGTGGTAATATTCCAGCTGTTATGATCCACCATTTTGGTTTGAATCTTTCATCAAAGATAGCATGGTGCTCATAGATGTTATAAAATGAATTTTATAAAACCACCTTTTATAAATGACTAGCAGGTACCCGCGGCTTTGCTCGCGTCATAGTCGTGTCATATTCTTATTCAATGAAATGCAGGTTTAACCCCGTTAACACCCCTTTAGAACCTGAATATCCAAAAATCCCTCCTTAGTGGACGTTTTCGACACACAACAAACATATCCCCAAAATATCATTCTTCTAACTTTAATAGTTTTGGTTGGTCGATGAATGTGAATATCCAAAAATCCTTCCTTAGTGGACGCTTTTCTTCCAGAATTTCACCCCTCCCCATGGGCCCCTTTAATTGGATTTATGAAAAAACGGTCCGAACACCTATTTATTTAATTATTTATTTATTTATTAATACGCTGATTGTTTTCCTCTGAGTTTCAAAACTCCTCGCCTATGTCGTTTGAGAAATGCATGCTCTGATAGAAATCCTTCAACCCCCACTTTCCTCCCCTTTCACTCATCGAAGAACCATTAGACATGTGTCAGCTTATTTTTAATGATTAGTTTATATGCCAAGTATCACATCCCCAAATGAAACCACTCGTGAGATATTGTTATTCAATGAAATTCACGTTTACCCCCTTAACACCCCTTTAGAACCTGAATATCCAAAAATATTTCCTTAGTGGATGTTTCCGACATACAACGAACATATCCCCAAAATTTCATGTTTCTAACTTCAATAATTTTGGCTGGACGATGATGAGTGAGTGAGTCAGTCAGGACATTTTCTTTCATTTATTTTTGAGAATTTCACCCCTCCCCATGAATCCCTTAAATTGGATTTATGAAGAAAAAAACGGTCGAACACCTATTTACTTATTTCTTAAGCGGATTTTTTTCCCTCTAAATTTCAAACTTCTCGCTAATGTAGTTTAAGAGATACACGCTCCATTAAGAATCCTTCAACCCCCAATTTTCACCCCTTTCACCTCATAGTATACACCATATCGATACACCCTTAGACATGTGTATGCTTATTTTTATTGATTAATTTATATGCTGAATATCACATCCCCAAATGAAACAACTCTTGAGATATTGTTAATCAATGAAATGCTAGTTTAACCATAACACCCCTTCAGAACATGAATATCCAAAAATCCATGCTTAGTGGACGTTTTCGACATACAACGAACATATCCCCAAAATTTCAAGTTTCTAACTGCAATAGGTTTGGCTGGGGGATGATGAGTGAATATCCAAAAATCCTTCCTTAGTGCACTTCTTTCCCCAAAATGTCACCCCTCCCCATGGGCCCCTTAAATTGGATTTATGAAAAAACGGTCGACCACCTAATTACTTATTTTTCAAGCTGATTTTCCCCCCTGAGTTTCATACTTTATGCATCTGTCTTTTAAGAGATACTTGGTCCGTTCGAATCCTCCAACCCTCACTTTTCTCACATACACCTCATAATACACACTACATCGAAAAACCCTCAGACATATTCTTAATGATGAGTTTATATGCCGAGTATCGCATGCCTCAAGGAAACCAATCGGGAGATATTGTTATTCAATTAAATGCAGGTCTATCCCATTAACACCCCTTTAGAACCTGAATATCCAAAAATTCTTCCTTAGTGGATGTTTTCGACATACAACGAACATACCCCAAAATTTTATGTTTCTAACTTAAATAATTTTGGCTGGGCGATGATGAGTGGGGGGGGTAAGTCAGAACATTTTCTTTCATTTATTCTTCAGAATTTCACCCCTCCCCATGAACCCCTTAAATCTGATTTATTAAAAAAAACTGTCGAACACTTACTTATTTTTAAGTATTTTTCTCTCCCTGAGTTTGAAGAGGGACTGAGTCAGTCAATTAGTTAGGATACTTTCTATCCTGTTTTTTTTTTTTCCCCCCCGAGAATTTCACCCCTCCCCATGGGCCCCTTAAATTTGATTTATGAAAAAAAAAAAAAAAAGTCGAACACCTATTTACTTATCTTTTAAGCTGATTTTTTTCCGCTATGATTCAAGCTCCTCGCATATGTCGTTTAAGAGATACACGCTCCATTTGGAATCCTTCAACCCCCACTTTTCACCCCTTTTACCTCATAATGTACACCACATCGAAAAACCCTCAGACACGTGTCTTCTTATTTTTAATGATGAGTTTATAAGCCGAGTATTACATCCCTCAATGAAACCAAGCCGGAGATATTGCTATTCAAGGAAATTCAGGTGTACCCCCTTAACACCCCTTTAGAACCTGAATATCCAAAAATCCTTCCTTAGTGGGCGTTTTCGACTTACAACGAACATATCCCCAAAATTTCATGTTTCTAACTTTAATAGTTTTGGCTGGGCGATAATGAGTCAGTCAGTCAGTCACGACACTTTGTTTTATATAATAGATTTCCCCATTAGACTGCCATATCTTTTATAGAAGGTCTTTTATCAAAGATCTTTGACAAATTTCTTTCATAGTGTAATACCGGCCTTCTACCGCTGAGGTCCGAATCGAGCATGACTCGAGATGCATCGAGGGTAATGACGTGAGTCTCGAGTATCTCGAACGGGAATTATGTCATCAGTACGGTACGCTTCAAGATGCATCGAGAGCACTGACGTCAGTCTCGAGTATTGATTAGGCGGAACTTTTGCAAAATATTAATAATTGTTGCATCAATACGGAGACTTTTACCCATCACTAATTATAACAAATACTCACTCACTCAGAAGGCTTCTACGGGACATGAAGATCCCACAAGAAGATCTCACAAAATGCCTCCACTGAACACTGTTTTGGGCGAGTTCTTGCCAGTTGTCCACATTATAACTAATACATGCATTCTTTATCAGGAGTGCTTATTAAGTATTAATTATTTTACATTATATACATTGTACCTTTGCCCAGTCATTGGAAAATTCATGTAGACCAACTGAAAAGTTAGAACTAACAGTATTCCTCCCATGGTTATAGATTTCAAATATCAACAGCAATTTTCCTGGTTCCTCACGAGGTAGGATTGCTTCTTGATCACCTTCAAAGCTTTAGTTTCGTCCAAACAGCCAGTGCTTTTGCCCTTTTTAACCCCCTTAGCATGTACGGCGCAACGGTGCGCCCACTAGCCTGCTACGTTCACAGCGTGTACGGCGCAATGGTGTGCCGTCTAATTTGAATCGCCCGCTATGTGGACTTCATAATAGTTATTTATTTGGTCGTAAGATGGCAGGAAGAGGCAACTTTTGGCTACACTTCGAGCTACTTATATTGCCAGGAGGTGTCACATATCTTCACAGTCATTTATTTTTCAGATTTCTGCTCACGTGTTCCCGCTTTTGTGGACCGTGAGTTTGCTTGTAAACATGGCAGGTGGCAGGTCCTGGCACAGTTATTGATTTTAGTATTTGAATGGTTCATTCTGGTTCCGTATTGATGCAACAATTATTAATATTTTGCAAAAGTTCCGCCTAATCAATACCTTTATTGTACTAAATATAAATGATCACTTAGTGCTCATTGGTACATGTTTTCGGGGCCTAATAGTTTTGGCCCCTTCATCAGCCTATGTAGATAAAAAGTCAAGGCAAACAGGTGGTCGGATAGCTAAACACTCATAAAACATTCCCTTCAAAAAACCCTATTATGGTGCACCATAATGAAAGGGGAAAGATGTTCATCCAAAGAAACATAAGGAAATAAAATACATAAATAAAAAAATAAAAAAGAAAGAAGGAAAGAAAGGAAGAAAGAAATACAGTGGAATCTCGTTAGCACGTTCTCGGTTACGACGTTTTCCCGTTTAGCGCGATGATTTTCTCAAGTCCCAGTCCCAATTCTACAAAATACATGTTGATATATCCCCTTAACACGTTCTCTACTCCCGCATACGACGATCAAATTTCCGTTGTACTATTTGTAAGCGAACCGGATTTTATTCTTATTTCATTATAAAATTCGGCTTCTGGAAAACACGACGCGATATGCCTCATATTCTCTGATAGTTATTGACAGTGTAGATGATTTCATTGTGTTTGACGGCGTAGAAGTGGCTATAGCTATGACGCAACTCAGGTGACGTGTCTCTCTCCCGCTGCCCTTTCTCTCCTTTCTCAAGTCCCTATCCTACTAAATTCATGTTGATATATCCCCTTAATACGTTATCTATTCCCGCTTACAACGATCAAATTTCCATTGAACTATTTGTTAGTGAACCGTATTTTATTCTTATTTCATTATAAAATTCGGTTCTGGAAAACACGACGCGATATTGCCTCATATTCTCTGATAGTTATTGACAGTGTAGATGATTTGATTGTGTTTGACGGCGTAGGAGTGGCTATAGCTATGACGCAACACAGGTGACGTGTCTCCCTCCCGCTGCCCTTCCATCCCTTCCCTTTGTTTATTTCTCACGTAGGCGCATTATTGTCTTCGTGTTCCGCACTATTGTCTTCGAGTTCTTAGTGTTCACGTCCAGTTATGACCTATTTTATTGCGTGTTTCATAATGGATAAGAAGAAAGTACGGCAGATAACTAATGATGAGAAGGTGAAATACATTCGAGACGTGGACTGCAATCCTCACATGAAGCGTGTGGATATAGCGCGAAAGTGGAACATTCCTCGGTCTACACTGAACACGATTCTCGGCAAAAGGAAGGAATTCGAACGTGCATTTGAAGAAGGTGTGAGCTGCAAAAGGAAACGTTTGCGAGAGGGACAGTTTCCTGAACTAGAAAGCGCTTTATTGAAGTGGTTCAAGCAAGCCCGTGCTTCAAACATATTCGTGCGCGGTCGCCGGCAACAGAATCGTCACTCGCGGAGCGCGAGAGCGAGAATGTCCTTGCTGATCAAATATAAAGAAAGACCCTGTATTATATGTGTTTGGAAACGGATGGGGAACATTTTCAGCATCTACTGTAAATCATGGCCAGTAAAACTGCATGGTAGGCTACTGATTTTAAGCACCGTATTCTGCCGTAGGCCTACATATGTGTGCGTGGTCGCCGGCAACTGAGCCGTCACTGGTGGAGCGCGAGAGCGAGAATGTCCTTGCTAAGCAGAAATAAAGACCCTGTATTATACTGTAGTGTAGAGGTACAGTAATTCATTTTTATGTTATTTATTCCGTGTAAGTTACTGATAACCTATGTTTATGTCGTGACTGTAGTAGTGCATATAATCACTTACTAAGGTCGGCGATTTAACGTCCATATATACGCCGCGTTCTTTCTTATACGTTGTAAATGCAGTATTACGTTTTTCGGTAGTACGTTTTCCCGCATATGACGTCCAAATTTTTCAGTCCCTTGAAAAACGTACTAACGAGATTCCACTGTAGTTGAAATTTGGAAAAAACAAAAAATATAGTGTGAACACACTCTAAAATTTGACCCTTTCTTGTTGATCACAGAAATTGTGCACTCTTCAAGTAGTCCCAAATCTTCTGAAATACAGTATGTGGACGACAATAACACATTTGAAATAAACCATACGCTATACCGTGGCTTGCAGATGTCAACGAAAATACAATGGCTCAGCTTTGTGGCAGTTCCATCTTACTGCGGTCTGTAGATGCTAAATGAGACAGAATCTGCTCCGTGGCAGCTTTCCAGATTATATTAATATTCCAAATACAATTCACTAGTGATAAATGTCATGGATCACAATACTTCACCATAGACGAGCCCCAAAAAAACATGAAGCTGCAGTGCCGAAACATTTTGCTATAAGATATAATGAACATATAAACGCCACAAAATACAGAAAATGAGATAACGTGAAACAAAAGACAAGCCATATGGAAGAGTCAGGTCATAAATTTACAAATATAGAAAAAGATTTGAAAATTTTACATTATACAAACAAGGGAACCCTGATGAATGTACTAGAATCCATAGAAATCAACACAGTGCATAAAATTTCAGACCCTAAAAATCTCAATGAGATAATTTTTGACTCAAACGTTTTGTTTGATACCCTCACAGACAACATAACGTTAAAAATCAACAACAAAAATAAACCCCCTTAAGCATTTTAGCTATTTTAAGCATGAAGCCATAAGTATTTTAAATTTTTTTTCTCTAAATCATGCACATATTGCAGCAACAAATTCTAATTTCATAAGAGCCACCTAATTTTCAATCTTATTCCTACATTATTTCAAATTTTGCCAATATTTTACTATTATATAATTTTCTTATTAATAACATAAATTAAAAACAGTCAAACGAAAACAGTACACCATTACAAATGAAGAGAGGGTGGCCAGGACGGAGAGATTAAAGAAGCTCTGGACGGAGAAGAGGAAGTTGAGAAGCCATTACAACTAATATTGTAAAGACTGTAGTGTATATGGATTGATTTAAGTGCTCCAATGTGGGCGTAAACTATGTAAATAATAAATAATAACATAACACTACACCCAGTTTAATACCATAATTGGTTTTCCAATGATTTAATAATCTATATATCTGAGTAATGAGTTTATGCTGTACCCATAAAATTGACAATAACGTGTAACAAAAGACAAGTCATAGCCGACATAAACTTATCGTTTAACCTAAAGTAAGTTTGACAATTTGCTAAATATCATCACAGATATACACTTATAGGTGACATATTCCATTCTTAATGGTTTAATCTCCAAGTGGAGGCCTGTTCCTTCATTAATTATTCCAAAGCATTCTGGCAAGATGATGTTTCGGCACTGCAGCTTCATAGTTTTTTGGGGCTCATCTATGGTGAATATTGTGACCCATGACATTTATCACTAGTGAATTGTATTTGGAATATTAATATAATCTGGAATGCTGCCACGGAGCAAATTCTGTCTCATTTAGCATCTACAGACCACAGTAAGATGGAACTGCCACAAAGCTGAGCCATTGTATTTTCGTTGACATCTGAAAGCCACGGTATAGCGTATGGTTTATTTCAAATGTGTCATTGTCGTCCACATACTGTATTTCAGAAGATTAGGGACTACTTGAAGAGTGCACAATTTCTGTGATCAACAAGAAAGGGTCAAATTTTAGAGTGTGTTCACACTATATTTTTTGTTTTTTCCAAATTTCAACTATTTCTTTCTTCCTTTCTTTCTTTTTTTATTTTTTATTTATGTATTTTATTTCCTTATGTTTCTTTGGATAAACATCTTTCCCCTTTCATTATGGTGCACCATAATAGGGTTTTTTGAAGGGAATGTTTTACGAGTGTTTAGCTATCCGACCACCTGTTTGCCTTGACTTTTTATCTACATAGGCTGATGAAGGGGCCAAAACTATTAGGCCCCGAAACATGTACCAATGACCACTAAGTGATCATTTATATTTAGTACAATAAAGGTATTGATTAGGCGGAACTTTTGCAAAATATTAATACTAACAGTTATTGATGCCAAAGAAATAGCTAATTTGCTCGATAATAGTGCCAACAAAAGTGATTCAGAGTGTGACAGCGATATAGAGGATTAGTTCGCTATAACTTCCAGTGAAGATAGTGACGCTGACGATGTAATTCGTGATAGAACGCCAAGAAATATGAACACATTGGGCGACTGTGATATTGTCCCAGTATTGACGGCACGTCCAGGGATAATCAGGTTATTGAAAGTTTATAATGTTATATGTTGTTGTTACTGTGTGTGTTTTTCGAAAACTTTTGCCAGTGCGTTTGGAAATTATAGCGAAATGCATATGATACAGCACTTACCATTGGGAGTAGGCTAGAAATAATGCACGTTGTGGGTGCAGCCCAGAGTTTCACAATATCACGCTTGAGGAGTTAAAGACCATCTTCATATCTTTTGTTTTGCAGAGTGCATACATCTTCATTCGTTTCTCTTGCTGTTTCTGCATATCAAAATTATCTCCTGTATGATTGATATTGAGAAGTTTCTTAATCTTAATATGCTAATTTTCTGTTAAAGCTTTCTTGTGGTTATTTCTTTCCCGAATGATTTGGTCCTCTTTCTTGGGATGTCCACTTCCCTGTTTACAACTGTCTTTCAGCTATTTCCCTTCCTGCTCCCATTTTATGATGCATTTGATAATACACTGCATGCTTTCTTTTAGCTTCTTTGCTGTTTCTTCCCGCATGACTAGTGTGTGTGCACGTAGTCCTTCAAATCTTTTCATTTCTTCTCCCACTTTGTAAAATTTTCTGATACCCTTCGACAGTCTTTCAAAAGCTTTTCTTCCGTTTTTGAACTTTCTAAATTTTTTTCTTTAATTGTATTTCTAATGACATGATTTGAACCAGAACTATCTAAGTGCATGGCACTGAGAATATACCGGTACTCCATTGAATCATCAAAAATAAGAGCGTTTTAATCCACACGCCCATTGCTTTTCAATGTAGCAAAAGTCGACATCGTTTAAAATATAGCGCCAGAAAAAATCTATCACGTGCTGATGATATAACTATAGGTTTAACTTCAAGAAAACTCCTACAAGGAAACAGTTTTAATGGTCTTTAGGAGTGGGGGGGGGGGGGGTTAGCCAGACAAGATAGACTCTATTTAAACGAAGATCCATTAATCACTGTAACCATTATAAATATTACTCTACAGACTAATATTAGAACGTACACCCCACACCATATGAAAGATAAATCAATCAATGCCATCAAAGCAATGCAGGACATCAGTTAATTACGGAGCATGCCTGTGAGATCCGCAATTAGATTATTCAGAGCAAAGATCAAACCTATTGTGACATACAGTCTGAATTTAATTTGGAGTGAATTTAGCAACAGCAACATTAGGGAAATTGAGAAAATAAGAGCAACCCTAAAAAAAACTTGAATAGAATACCTATCTTCAAATTGAACAGGGCAATACTTGCAATTACACCTTGAGCTACTAACTAACAGAAACTAGATTCCTAGGGGGGGGGGGGGGGGGGAAGGAAGATGACCTCGTAGTTCCGCCCCTTAAAACAACAATAACTAGAGATACGGGAAAATCGCAATTCCGATAAATGCGAATTTTATTTTTTTCTCGATTTTTCAACTATTTGGTAACTATTATGACTATGTATACCCAGAATTTGCGAAACTGAATGTGCGATAAAGTGCGATAACTAGGGGTTCTTGCGAATTATTCCCATAAATGCGATAAATGCGAAAAGTGCCCAATTTACCGAAAAATATTAAATATAATGTTTTAATACATTTTCGCGCTGCAACATTGAAATTTGCTAGTTCCTAGCAATGGAAATTTCGGCTAAATAATCGATATTTACGAGTAATAATCGATATGTACGAACATCGATTATTGTCGTGATATCAATCGAACACGGTAAAAAAAGATTTGAAAATGGCTGCCGTTATTGCCGAATAATATGCACTGTTCATTGCCAATAAAACTATGTTTTTGGAGGAAATATTTCGTAGTTTCATTTGGTTGTGCTAATAAAAGGAATATTCCAATCGTTTGTAACGGTTCTTTTAAAAAAATTAGAGTAATAAGGTTATGCTTATACCGGCATCGGTTTATATCGCGCCAGCCCTCATTTCTAGTATTTGATCATGATAAATAAAACTGTAAAGTACGTATCATGATATGAATAGACAATGTTTGTTTGGCGTTCTCCTCGCTTTGGGGAATGTTGTATAATTTGATAAAAGTATTTTGTACAATGTGAGAGTTATAGGTTATGTTACATATCACCGGCGATTTCTTGTTGAATTCAGATAGGCTACTGTTTAACAGATTGTCAGTCAAGAGTCGCAAAAAGGTATACCAGTATCTGCATGTTTGCATATTCTGTTTAACTTAAGAAAACCTCTGAGACTGATAACATGTGATCATTTAAATCCTTGGAGTAGACATGAAAGGTACACAACAAAGATCACAGGATTGTCAACATTCATTTATACAAATTGCATTGGCAGCAGTGCTAAGTCTCCTGTTGTGTGTGTTTTTTTTTGTTTTTTTTTTTACTAAGGGAATGTTAGAAGTACTAAAATCCTAATATCAGTATTAAAGAAATGTAGAAACTTGACACCATACATTTTTCAGAAATGTGAGGTCTCTGAAAACTAAGGCACCAGCCTGGCTACTTGGCAAGATTGAACTCAAGTGCTGTCGGTTGGTTGTATGACGTGGACGGGGGCACCTGAGCTATGCTGAAAAGATCCAAAGATCATGCTCTCATTATGCAATCAACAATATCAGATGTTGTGCAGCAACTCAAATTACCCTGAGCTGCTCGTGTTATCGGTACGGTGCTAACTCCACAAGCGAAATGGACAGAATGTTGAGGGCTGGCAGAGAGTTGTATTAGTTCACCGATATCAAGGTGCCGATTGTTAGAATAAAGCGAGCTGTGGTCAGGTGACAATGCTCGTCTTGCGAAGTTTACCGTGTGGCAGGTGGAATGACTACAATACCGGGCTGTCCTGAAATCAGTGGACAAAATGGTTCAAATTCTGTGAGATGTCTATGAAATCCTTTTGTGTGGTTTCCCTACTAACTCCTTGCCAAGTTCCATTCATTTCATTTAATAACTTGCCTTATGAGGTTGGATTCAAGGAGTGGAATTTGACCATTAAACCACCCAGCAAATAGAAATTCAATGCACCTCATCCCTGGCCCTCATTGAAAAGGGAATAAAGGAGTGAACGCACATTCCATTATTTAGTTAATCATCGGTTGTATGGTATTTACCTGAAGTTAAGTAAATGTACGATTCACATCATTATATTAAATGCTTATGCCGTTAATCAGAAACACCCGTATTTCCAATCCTGTGCATGTTTCAATTAGTTTCCGTGCATATTAATTTTGAACCTGTTAAATTTATCGTACCTGATGACAAACTTTTAAAATTTTTAAAATTCAAAATGCTCCAAAATGCTATTTTTCAAAATGAAAGTGCTACAAAAATCAACTTCAAAATGCTATTTTCTCGTATCTTTAACAATAACCAAACTTGATTCCAATCGATTTCTACTCAACAGATGCCATGATGTCATCAGAATGAAAAGCCCTTGCTATGAGCTTCGCCAGTCAATCACTCATATCACTGTACATGGGTTTCATCACAAGATCTGCATAATTAAAGATTATCACTTCCCAGGATCTGATTGCACTTGTGAATGGTGTTATGGTCAATGTGATAGGCACCATGTTCTCCTGTGTCCAAAGAGAACATTAACCTTGATAGAAATCGCTTAAATTAAATAATAAGTAGTTGATTGTATAGAAATGAAGTTCCTCCGTTCTTGTATTCTAAAGACAAAAATGGATAAAATAAGGAAGGAGGATATCCGACAACAACTGGGATTGGAAAGGAGCCTGCTGGAGACACTCGAACTCAAGAGATTGAGATGGTACGGTCACATGAAAAGGATGGCTTCCCACAGGATACCTCCAGTGTACTTTGGCCAGTGTCCCTGGGAAGAGACCAAGAGACCTCACAATGTGTGGGAGAAGCAAATTTATAAGAACAACAGCAAGGGCTGTTGGAAGATGAGTAGGAAGAAAAGAGAGCAAGAGGAAGACCACGGAGCACAATGAATCGACTTGATTAAGACTAGTATAAGTAGACGGAATATGGACTGGAACAGACTTCAGGTGGAAAAAGAGTGGAAGGACTGGGGGGAAGGTGGAGGAGTACCATAAACGTCCCAACCCTGCCTTAAACTGGATCAGGAGGAAGGATGATGATGATGACCAAGGACTGAAATCTGACCTGGAATAGTCTATTTCTCAAAGCTGTGAAATTCTCAATACTATTACCAATACAGGGTTCAAAGGATAATGTTGAGACATGTTATCACCATTTCTCCACTCCAATGAGCTACGCACAGTTATATGTGTGTCTCATTCAATTAGTTCTATCCAACCATAGCTGCTGCAGCTGTTTTCTTTTCACCATCTGTCATTCTCATGGCCAAGTCTCTCCATACTTGTTTCTCCAAAATGTCTTTAAGCCTTCCTTGTGGCCGTTTGCCTGGGACAATCCAATCAAAAGTCAATTCTTGACGTCTTATCGAAGGCCACTTGTCCAAAGCAAGTTATTGACAAATTTTAGTTTCACATTCCATTAGTCAGGAAGCACAAAGCCAGATTCGTTAAGACATCGATATTCCACAAACGAGGAATTGTAATCACACTTTGTCTCTCTGTTGATATTTCCGTTGACCTTATGGTTTTGAGTTTGTGGCCGGGCAAGAATGTAGATTGAAGTGTTAAGCCATCAATGCAATTCTCGCCCATTTAACAAGGTTACCGCTGTCCCTACAGTTTCAGTTCACGATGAGTTGTAGAAATATATCAAAATGTTATGCAATCGGCGCCAATCTTAGTCCGTTTGACTAGATTCACCCCAGTTTTTGATTACGACATTGTTTTGTGGCCAAGCATGGAGAAATATTACAAGTAAATATCGCAATATTACATGGTGGGCACTGATTATCAAGATTCCAGTATCCTCTCGGCCCATGAACATATTTTTTACATATTTGACATACTACAGAAGCAAAATTAATTGAGATTGTTTCTTTTTCTGTTGTTCTTTTTAAATGAGGTTTTAATGAAATGACCACAAATGTGCAACATTTAATGCAAACAATTTGATGGTGCATATACTGGCATTTGTTCATTATAATGTTTGTTAGTAATTCCATGGTATCACTGTACTATATAATTTACCCCTCATAAAACATTTGTCTGAAAACTTGGTGTCAAAATTATGATATCCATAAAATACAGTAAAAGTATATCATTTCATTCCTTAAATCAAGGAAAAAACTAAATGAGGTCCATGCAACTGATTTTACTGTTGAGACTGTGACAAGAGTATAGTAAACGCAGCAAAATTAATAATCGACAGATTTTACTAAGAGAACTGTATTCAACAACAACAACAACAAACCTGTGTAAACTGGAGTTTTTCACTAAGTCTAAACCTGGAACTTAATTCACTGCTCCTCTTATAGTCTTCTTCATTGTGTGAAGCATGGTGCAGCACATCATCTTGAGAACAGTTTTCAAGATCACTCACTATCTGTTGTATAAACTTGGATCTAGCACTACTTTCTTCAACTAATGATGATGGCTTCGATTCAGATGCCAATAGTAATCTCTCATTCAAAGATATGAGGGAGGGAAGAAATTGATATCTTTCAGCAGGTTGCTCTGATATTAAAGGCAGATGACGAACATAATACTCCCGCCAAGCTGGAAAACAAATCAAGAACTATATAAAGTCCACTTCACTAAATTACAGACTAGGAAAAGAGTATAAAGGCACCAGTACAAATGTAAACTATAAATTAATAAATCCATTTTGTTCTTCTGCTTAATAATACAGCATTTAAAATTTAATTCCTAACAGTTTTGTTGTTTTGCATCATTATGGGAAATAAATAACAATTAGGACAATGGTAGAAAGAAACATATACTAGTGCTTAGAGGACTTGAACCATCATCATCATTAGATAATGCTACCGCTTGACTTGGGATAATTCAAACAACTGTCTTTTTACATGCAAAACAGAGTGTGAAATTTTCTAACTCTAGATTATTACAATACTGTATTAATATTATCATTTTATAATTTTTAATAGTATTCGTTGTTCCGAAATATAACTGTGTTATGACAGGGAAGTGTTTTGTCACCATTATTTTTTGTAATGGTAATGGACGAAAACTTTTGAAAGAGACAAAAGAATCCTATGTAGGAAAGGAGATGAAAATTGTGCTCTTTGCGGATGATATTGTGGTGTGGGACACAAAAAGCAAAAAGTCCAAGGACAACTGGACGTATTGTCGAAAAAAATTGAGAATTATGGAATGGCGTTGTGTGAGGAGAAGATTAGTTAGTTATTGTTGTTTTAACGGGCGGAACTATGAGGTCACTACGAGTAACACAATGATTATAACAAGAGAAGATAGGGAAGGGAAAGGACATGTTACCATTGATGGCAAGAATCTTGAAGTTGTGGACAGCTCCAAATATCTAGGAAGCAAACTAATGTAGAATGCAAGGATGGATGCAGGGCTTAGCAAAAGGGTACAACAGAGAAATACATTTTATCCGAGTGTGAGAGACCTAGTTTGGAAGAAGGACATTCCAATTAAATGTACAGAAGTGTTGTACAAGATGTACTATACTCCTATATTGACCTATGCAGCCTAGAACTGGACAGTGACAAGAAGAAAGGAGAGTTTACTTCAGGCCAGTAAAATGAAGTTCTTAAGTATGATAGCAAAAAACAAGGAGAGATAAAGTGAGAAATGACGAAATCAATACGGCTAATGGAGTAGAAAACTTGAGTAATGAAATCGAGAGGAGCAGGTTACATGGTCTGTACATGTGAAACGAATGAAAAGTGGAAGAATACCAAAAAAGAAAGTTGGAGGAAACATGGGAAGGAAAGATAACAAGAGGAAGACCCTGAGCACAATGGATCGGCTTGATTAAGACTAGCAATAAGAGTTAGTTAGGGGTGAAGTACAGTGGGGACTTCGTATGCCCCGGGACCGCTACGGTAGCTGTGAAGGCCCTTTGGGAACCCTGAAAAGTGACGGCTGACGGGGCTCTGGTGAAGCTATGACAGGCCTAGCAAGCCAGTAGTGGATATTATATTTGCTTTCAAAACAGGATCAAGCCTCGGAAAGGACAGATGCAAACGACGACGACCCGGATATGCTAATGGACTACGAGTTGGCACATTAAACATTCAGACACTGACAGGAAAGGTGGAGGAGATTGTAGATGTGATGGAGAGAAGAAAGCTGGATGTACTGGGCTTGGCAGAAACAAGATGGAAAGGAGAAAGTTGCAGAGAACTGAGAAAGGGTACCGGTTGTACTGGAGTGGGAACAGTGAAGGAAGGAGCGGAGTAAGAGTAGTTGTGAGAGATGGAATGAAGGAAGAGGTGACAGGATCATGAAGATCAGAGTAACTGTAAAGGGAAAAAGTGTGGAGATAGCCCAGGTATATGCCCCTCGAGTTGGAATGTACAGCTCAAGAGAAGGAAGACTTTGAGGAGGAGCTACAACAGCAGTTGAATGGTCAGAGCATCATTGTCATGGGAGATTTGAATGCACATGTAGGAAGTGAAAGGCAAGGATATGAAAATGTAATGGGAGCAGAAGGATTGGGCAGCAGGAATGAAGAAGGGAGAAAGTTGCTGGATTTTTGCAAGAGAAACGGTTTAGTGGTAGGCAACTCCTGGTTCCGGAAGAAAGAAAGCCACAAGGTAACATTGTGGTGTTTGAAGCCATATTTTCAGTGTTGCCTTAGTAAACAAGAGTTTAGTGCTTTTCAGTCGGTCAACACGAATGTACCCAAAAGAGGGTTATGCCCTAATCCTGAAATAAATAAATTAATTAATTAATTAATTAATCTCATGTAATTTATTTCAGGATTAGGGCATAACCCATCTCTTTTGGGTACATTCGTGCTGACCGACTGAAAAGCACTAAACTCTTGCCACAAGGTAACGTGATACAGCAGTGATTTAACAAAGAAATCTTTGGTAGATTACATGCTGTACGACAGGGAAATGAGGAGAAGTGTCAGAGATATAAAGATAATACCATCCGAGTCCTTAGATAGCAACCACAGAATACTAGTAATGAACCTGGGAGATGTTAAGGATAGCAAGAGGACAGAGTACCAGGAAAGGAGAATCAAAGTATGGAAACTGAAGGAAAAGGAAGTCAAGGAAGAGTTCCAGAAGATAATAAGGGAAAGGATGCCAACAGACAATCCTAAAACTGGGAAAGAGGAATGGAAGCAATTCAAAAATACAATGGTGGAAGCTACAGTGGCAGTATGTGGAAGAACAAGCAACATAAAGCGGTGTAAAGAGACACCATGGTGGAATGAGCGAGTAAAAGAAGCTGTGGGAAGGAAGAACAAGGCTTTCAGAGTGTGGTTCCAGGAAAGAACTGATCTGGCAAGGGAAGATTATAAGATAAAGAAGTAAGAAGCAAACAAGATTGTTGCAGAGGAGAGGAAGAAGTGGATGGTAAAGTGGACAGAGATGATGGAGGAAGACAGCAGAGGAAATAAGAAAGTACTTTATGGGATGGATGTCTCTCGGTCTTCCCCTCGGTCTCTTTCCCTCCCACTTCGTCTCATGTACTCTCCTGGGTATCCTCTTCTCCTCCATTCGTTTTACGTGTCCATACCATCTAAGTCTAGATTTCTCTATACCATCCTGTAATGGTTCCTCCTTCATTAATTCTCTGGTCCTCTCATTTCTTATTCTGTCCATCTTTGTAGCTCCAATACTGCTTCTCAAGAACCTCATCTCACTGGCCTGTATTTTGCTCTTCTCCCTTCCTTTCATAACCCAGGTCTCCGAGGCATACGTCAGGATAGGGACATAGTACGTCCGATATACGATCTTTTTGCTGTTCCGAGGGACATCCTTGCTCCATAACATGCTTCTCACACTCCTCCGAAATGCTTCTGACAGCCTTCCCCGCTCATTTATTTCTCTATCGTTTCTTCCATTATCTTGTATCAGGCTTCCCAGATACTTGAAACTCTCCACTTTCTTCAGCTGTTCCCCACCTATTGTTATTCCCGTTGTGGTTCTTTCCTTCTTCCTTGTTGTGATCACCATCTCACTCTTATTTATGCTAAATTTCATCCATATCCTTGTATTATTCCTTCCCACACGTCCAACTGTTCCTGTACCTCCTCCTCCTTGTTTCCCCAAATCATCAAATCATCTGCAAACACCATTGCTTTCATCTTTCCGTCCCCAATTACTTGTGCCACTCGGGTCATTATGTCATCCATCACCACAATGAAAAGTAACGGTGACAGTGCACTTCCTTGTTTCAGGCCGTTTCTCTGTTCCAACCAGTCTGATCTCTCTCCTCCCACTTTCACACAGCTCACACTTCCCTTGTACATCTCCTTTATCCTCTTTATAGTCCATTTCTCTACTCCTCTATCCTCCAGGGACTTCCATACTTTGTTTCTGCATACACTGTCATATGCTTTCTCAATGTCCAGGAAGGCCATCAGTAGATCTGTTCCATACTCATAGTGCTGTTCTTGTAACTGCCTTACAGCAAAAATCAAATCCACTGTGGACCTTCCTGCTCTGAAGCCATGTTGTTCTTCCCTCATCCCTCCTTCTATCCTTGTCCTAATTCTCTTTTCCAAAACTTTCTCGAAGATCTTTGCACAATGACTCATCAGTGTTATTCCCCGATAGTTTCTGCAATCTGTTCTACTACCTTTCTTGAAGATCGGGACAATGATTCCTTTTTTCCAGTCCTCTGGGGTCTTCCTTTCCTTCCATGCTGTCCTCATCACTCGGTACAGCTCTGTATCCCCACCTCTCCTGCTGCTCTCACCATCTCCACACTCAACTCATCCACACCCGGTGCCTTCCCCCCTTTCATCTTGTTCACTGCATCTTCCACTTCTTTCCATGTTAAGTCCTTTTCTGTTTGCAGTTCATCTTCCTCTTCCCCGATTTCTTCCTCCTCACCATCTTTTCCATTTGGGTTCAGAAGTTCTTCAAAATATTCTTTCCACTTTTTCTTCAGTTCTTCCCTATTTTCTATCTCTTGTCCCCTTTTGTTCACCATTCTAATATAATCCGTAGGATCCTTCCGCCTCATATTTTTTACCATCCCATACAGGACCTTTTTTGTACCTTCACTATCCTCCTCCATCATCTTTATCCACTCTTCCATCCACTTCCTTCTCTCCTCAGCCACCACTCTCTTCGCCTCCTTCTTTCTTTCCTGGTACTCTTCCCTTGTCTCTACCGTCCTATTTTGATACCACCTCCTAAAGGCTCTATTCTTTTCCCTTACTATATCTTTTGTCTTCTCATTCCACCATGGTGTTTCCTTCCACCTCTTCTTACTACTCGTCCTCCCACATACTGCTTCTGCTGCACCTACTAGTGTCTTCTTAAATCTAGCCCATTCCTCTTCCACCCCTCTTTCTTCATCTGTTGGAATTCCTTCCTTTACCATTTTGAGGTACTCGACCCTTCTATCCCCTTCTTTCAGTTTCCATATCCTTATACGTCTTTCCTGGTTCTCAGTCCCTTTCTTCTCCTTACTCCCTCTCAGGTTCATTACCAGCAATCGATGGTCGCTATCCAGGTTCTCCGATGGTATAACCTTGATGTCCGTGATGTTCTTATTTAGTTCTTTCTCATACAGTATATAGTCGACCACCGACTTCCTGGTCAAGTCATCACTGTACCATGTGATAATGTGGTAATGATGGACAAAAACGGAAATGAGGTACACAACAAAGAGACACTCAAGACAGTGTGGAAAGAGTACTTTGAGGATTTGCTGAATCCAAATGGTCATAGGGAGGAAGACAATGTATTGGAAGATGGAGAAGACAACACAGGAATGGAAAAGGACCTGACTTGGAGAGAACTGGAAATGGCTATAGACAAGATGAAAGGAGGAAGGGCACCAGGTGTGGATGAAGTGAGTGTTGAAATGGTGAAGGCAGCAGGGGAGGTTGGGAAACAGTGGCTGTACCGTGTGATGAGGGTGATATGGAAGGAGAAAAAGACCCCAGAAGATTGGAAGAAAGGATTAATTGTCCCAATATTTAAGAAAGGAAGCAGAAAGGAGTGCAGAAATTACAGGGGAGTCACACTCATACCTCACTGTGCCAAGATATATGAAAAGATAGTAGAAAGTAGAATACGAGCCAAAGTGGAGAGAAAATTGAGAGAGGAGCAGTATGGGTTCAGACCTGGGAGATCAACAGTGGATCTCATATTTTCAGTGAGACAGCTCCAGGAACACCACTACGAATTTGGAGAGGATCTGTTGATGGCCTTCCTGGACATCAAAAAGGCCTATGATAGTGTGTGTAGGGAGAAGGTTTGGAAAGCAATGGAAAACATGGGAGTGGAAAAAGGGACTGTAGGCAGAGTGAAGGAGATGTATTGTGGAAGTGTGAGTTGTGTGAAAGTTGGAGGGGAAAGAACAGACTGGTTCAGACAAATGAGTGGCCTGTAACAGGGAAGTGCGCTGTCACCCCTTCTCTTTATTGTGGTTATGGACGAGGTAATGACACGGATAGCAGGAAAGATAGGAGAAGATAAGATGAAAGCAATGGTGTTTGCAGATGATCTCATGGTCTGGGGAAACGAGGAGGAGGAAATTCAGGAGCAACTGACGGCTTGGGAAGAAACAGTGGGAGAGTACAGATGGAAGTTCAACATCAGTAAATGTGAGATCCTGTTAACGACCAGGAAAAAGGACACACCAATGAGTGGGATAACACTTGAAGGTGGACAGCTGAAGAAGGTGGAAAGTCCCAAGTACTTGGGAAGTATAGTGGAGGAAAATGGGAGAAATGACAAAGAGATTACGGAATGTGGCAGACAGGCAGTAGCATTTCTGAGAAGCATTAGGAGCTTAGTGTGGAATAAAGATGTCCCACAAAAAAGCAAGGAAGTGTTATACAGAAGCTACTATATCCCGGTACTGACCTATGCATCAGAAACGTGGATAATGAAGAAAAGAGACATAAGCAGAATACAGGCAAGTGAAATGAAGTTCCTGCAAAGTAGGATAGAAGTAACAAGAAGAGACAGGGTGAGGAATGAAAAGGACATGGAAATAGTGAAAGAGGAGCCCTTGCAAGGTAGGATTGAGACATCAAGACTGAGGTGGTATGGACACTTGAAGAAAATGGAAGAGAAGAAGATTCCCAAGAGGATACATGAGATGCAGATGCAGAAGAAATGACCAAGGGGAAGACCAAGAGACGGATGGCTGAAAGGAGTGGAGGAATGTGTCAAGAAGAGAGGCGAGGACTGGACCAGAGTGACAGCGGAGAGGTGGTGGGAAGAAAGGACTAAGTGGTGACCTTTATGTTCCAAACAGACCCAGCATGGGGCTGGAAACTGTACAAGTTGATGATGATGAATAAGTAGACGGAATGTGGATCGATACAGATTTCTGAGGAGGAGGAGTGGTTGTAATTCTAATTTAAAAGTGATAAATTATCAACTAGATCTATAGCCCTCACTAGCATCATTTTTATTTATTATCATTATAATTATTATTATTCAAATAATTATAGACTTCAGTGTACCTTTTTAAAGTCATAAATGAGTTGTGAACAGCCTGTGTAAGAGGAATGTGGGTCTTTAAAACATCATGGTCACGCAGACCCGTGTACTGGGATGTGTGTAGAATTTATCTGTTAACCTGTGTCACTGTGATGTCTGTACTAGTGTGTGTATATGTAATTGAGGTAGGCTTTGGGTAGGAGGCGGCCATGGACTTAAATTAGGTACCATCCTGGAGTATAAGTGGAATACCACTTCCAGAATGGTTCAGGTAGGAATTGAAACTGCCTTTTTTGAGTGTACCCCGTTCCAGCCCTCAGACCAGAATATAATTAATTGGCAGAGCGGGAATCAAACCTCGGCCTCCGTGGTGGCAGTCAGGAATTCTAATCACTACGCAACGAGGCGGACCTGAGTAAGAGAGGCCACACACCATGACATAAATGATGACTATGATGATGACTTGTTTTAAAGGACCTAATATTTAGCTTATCGGCCCTGTTGGTTTGGGTGCTAAAGAAACATGATGAAATGAAATCTAGAATGATAACTACTGTGCTGGCTTACAAATAGATTACGTACTAGATTAAGGAAAGGACAAAAAAAAAAAAAGGAATAAGGGAGATAAAGGACAGGTTCATTGTTTGTGGGAATATCTTACATAACATGATTAGATTTCTGAAGACAAATAAGGGTTAGAAAAGGAAAGGACTTCAAAAGGTAGGAAAATAAAGTACCGGTATACCCTTTCCCCTTACAACAATGTTAAAAACTTTGGAATCAACCCAAATAGAGCAAACAACGACTAAAATTGGACAGAAAAGATGAAAGAGAGAGGAGTCCGAGACAAATAAGTGGTAGCATTAGCTAGCCCAGGCTGGAAGCTCAACTTAAAAGTAGCAAGCACCAATACAAGAAGTCAATATTAACAACAAAAAATTATTATATACTGTGCCCATAGATCAAAGAGAAATATTCTAGAAGTAGAGGACATTATCACATTTGAAATATATTTAAAATATTATTCATACCTTGCGAAAGCTCCTCTTTAGGATCTGAAACCTTTGGGAAGGTTAAGCTACAGGATATAAAAGGCTGATAATGACCACACCCTTCTCTACTCCAGGATCCATCATCTCTCCACCTAATGCCTTTCCGCTTGCAGTAACTGGGTAACCATGGCGATGATAATTGCTTCTTTAACACTTCACGAATTTCCTTTTCCAAAACTTCTCTTCTTCCTATAAAAAAAAGACACATGTAACATGATAATACACTGAACAAGTCTGCATGGTTCCCTGCATGTACCATAACCAGGAACTATCGTATCATATCAGAAACTACAACTAGAAAAGCATTCTGAAAGATTATAGAGCAATAGCATTCATAACATTTTGTTGATGTACCCCCAGACTAGAGTCAGTCAAAATTCTTGAATGAAAGGGGCTAAAATTCTTGGTTAATAAGGGTAAAAATTCTTGTGTGAAACTGAATTTTTCACACTGCTTTATTAAGTTATTATGTCAGTAATAATTAGTTATTGAGAGTTGTACGCAGACAACAGTTCTAAGAAACGTAATATTATTTAACTTGCCAAAATTGTTTCAGTCGTTCTTCCAAACTTACTTTCGGCGGCATAACTGACAGTTCTAAGATCACTCAAGACGCGAAACAAAAATGATGGCAATGCAAGCCAAGATGCAACAAAAACGCGGGCCACAAGTATGAACACGGCTACACAAGAAACAACATTATATCAATTGATGATCAATGATCTTATTCCTCTCCTATAGCGTCTGACACCTATCAAGTCGTTTACAAATCATTTCAAGACATACCATCTAGCGACAACATTCCAAGCATTGTGGATTTTTTCAGATATGACAACGCAGAAAACAGTTCTGTTTTGGAACTCGGTCAATAAATATTAAGAAAAGACAATCTAAAATTTTCAAATTTAGTTAATTTATTTATTAATTGCCAAAAAATTCCATTTTTGTGCGAATAACAACCAAAGATATGCTAAATTCGCGAGTCCTAGATTTTCTTGCAATTTTTCGAGAGTGTTCCACAAGTTGAAATATGTAATTATATAATATTTTTTATCTAAAACAGATTTATTTGTATTCATTTTTAACGTGATTTCGAGAGTCGCGATTTTTTACTGTCTCTACCCCAGACCTATGCTTTTTCTGTATGAATATTGACTGAAAAGAATAGAATTAAGATAAACAGTACTAATGTTATGCTTTATCTCGTAATTAAAGAAACTTATAGCATAAAATATATTTTCATAGGAAACTAATAATCAATCATCGGATAAGCTACCAATCACTACATCAAACTAGGTATTAATGTTCATCACCATCCATGGTGGCCGAAAGCGATAATGCGCTAATTCGTGCCTCGCTGGCACCGGGAGAGCGTGGGTTCAAATCCCACCTCGGCCGTCCTGAAAATGGTTTTCGTGGTTTCCTGTTTTCCCCACCAGGCAAATGTTGGAACGGTTCCTTTCAACTGATCCACGGCCGATTTCTTTCTGAAATCCCTTCCCTGTCCCGTCCTGAAAAGAAAATACATGGCCTTTGGCTGCATTAATAAAATTTTAAAATGTCCACCATGATGGCAAGTAGTAGTCGAAGAAGGAGGGTTTTAATCCTGTAGGCTTGTCTGCACCTCCAAATAGGCAGTCCTGAGCTAGAGTTTACAAGCGATAGAGTAGCCTTTTTGCTCTATCTTCCCTCACCAACAGCATACGGTCCTCCAAAACAGGTCATCCATCTAAGATTGTCCATGCCCAATGTTGCTTAACTTAGTGAACTCATAGGCTACAGTGTTGCAAACATTGTCAAGTCATTAGCTTTTTCCAATCAATGGCAATTGTTGATATAAAAGCAGGAATGCTTACAATGTAACAAAATCAAAAATAAAAGCTACTGTACATGAGTTTAAAACCATGCAAGATACACTACAAAGATATGCAGTAGGCAGAAGTCAACCATTAAGTCTGATTCAAGTATATTTCAGGCTTAGGGTATATCACTACGGTATACCTAAATCACTAATGATCTCTGTTAAAACATATAAAATGGAAACGATATCAGAAAAGACTGTAAGAAATCACATAATATGACATGTGACCAGTACATACCTGAAGGTTCCACAATACTTTTTTCTGTTTCTTTAGGTAGTTTTTCAATAAGGAACATAAACACTCTACGAACATCTGCTTCATTTGAGTAAAGGAATGTTTGATAACCAATGTCTCCAGTATAGCCCAGATCCTGCAAAAGCACAATGTTGAAATATTTTAGAAGTTGCAAGGAAACAATCCTGAACTCTCTTATTACCTCAAATACCTGTAACGATAAGCATGGCAAGTCTAATGAAAGATATCCACAAGGATACCAGTAGAACTGAGGATTAGAATCTCATTCTAATATTACAATTTTTCTTCTGTTGAAAAGAAAATGTGACCGCAGTCGGGATTCAAAACCAAACCTCCTGCTGTCTAGGCAGATGCGTTTAGCCACTTGTGGCCACTTGCCAACCTCAGCAATTATTCAAGTGTTAGATGGAGGACTTAATGCAAATGAACATTATCCACAGTCCAAAACTAAAGCTGAAAAAGTGTTAAAGATTGTATCTTTCGCTCTCAATGTCATAATAATAATATTTAATGCAGCCAATAGCCAGTTAGATACATAATCAAGGTGGATCATAACACAATTGAGTCATAAACCTATCATTACAAACCATCACGTGTTATCTCGCACAGAGTTTCTCACACGACAAATACAGTACGCACATGACTCATGAAACGTATGATCCTACAACACTTGTGATGGAAACCATGAACTGCATCTGAGCTGATAGTTTGCTTCTTTCCAGTCTGTTGTGATCATGGCATCCGTGATGTAAAATTCCATCCAAATATCCTTTTTCTGTGCTGTGTGTTCTCTGACTACCTCTTGGTAGGTCGAAGTGGGTGCAAGTAGCAATTTCAAGTGTAGATCTTCTAATAGCATAGTTTCTTTAGATAGTTCGTAGACAAGCCACAACAGTGTGTATTTAGAGAAGCAGAGTGTTTGCTTCAGGAATGTTGCTTTCACCTTTTGAATATCTTCTAAGTTGCTTGTTGAAAGGAATCTCCAAAGTATTTCAATCCTGTGGGTGAGTATGGGCATAATTTTGGCCTCGAATAGTTTCATAATTGTTTCTAAGGAAATCTTCTGCTGATCGATTGATGTCATCCATTGCTGTTGTAGCCGCTATTACTTTGTCTTGAATGTGTGCCACGAGCTTGCAATGTAATACCCAGGTATTTGATATCATTTGTCGCCTGTTTTCCTCCTTACCAAAATATAATTTTCATTGTCTTATCCCTGTGGATCACTGCCTTCCTTCAGAGGAGAAGTGAAGCCGGCAGGCCCATGTCATTCATTTATGGCATGTAAAAGAACCTACCACTACAATTGGTAGTATGTAGATAAATTTGTAGGTTATTTGGTGAGAAACACTCTATCAAGTTCCAACGTTCGCCACTGGTTGACAGTGGCGTCTGGTAGTCAAAGTTGGAACTACTTGAAATTGAACTTTCAATCATCTTCATTCATTTTATCTCTCATTAACTCCCCTCATGAGGTTGGCGTCAGGAAGGGCATCGGGCCGTAGAAACCATCAGCCACATGGAATTTCATTGCATCTCATCCCCAACCCCTTTGGAAGAACGGTTAATAAGGAGAAGACTTAGACATAGATCCCTGTTGATCGCTAAGTCATATCCTTTGGTCCATACTGAGAGTCGATCAATGGCTGCTTGTAAGGAAGCCCTAGATGTTGATATTAAAGCCATGCCATCTGCATAAATGTAGATCTTGACGTCTTTGAGATTGACTGTTTCCTCCACGTCATATGTAGTGACATTGAACAAGATTGGGCTAAGCAGATATCCTTGCAACATCCCTGTTGTTTGTTCTATTGGTTTGGAGACTGAAACCGTGGCATCAATTTGTATGCTATTGCTTTTCAAGATGTCCCAATAGTTGTACTATTGGGTTTTTATCTCCTATGAGATGCTAGGAGCTTCACTCTGTTAATTGTACCACTTTGCCATAATCGACAATTATAGTATGAAGTTTCCCTTTTGGATATTCTAGCATCTCAGATATAACTCTCGGTATGCATTCTACTGCATGGATCGTTGACCTATTTTTTCAAAAATCGAGCTGTTTTTCTGAAATGTACATGTCCACTAAGATTGGGTTAATAGCTTTGTCAAGGCTTTTAAGAGTGTGCATTCCTGCGTAATACGTCTATAAGAGTCCGGGCAGCTACAGTCTCCTTTTCCTTTATATTAGGTTTTCGCCCTTGCGGTTCTCCAACGTTCAGGGATACTTCCTTGGAGCAGACATTCATTAAAAAGGTCTCCTCTGAATTTTGAAGCTGCGTCCCTGATATGCTCGTTGGAAATCTAATCTGATCCACAGGCCTTTTTCTTCATTAGTGAATCAATTATCTCAGAGACTTCCTGCAGTATAAATAGCTCAGCAAATTCTCCTTGTCTGTTGCATTTAGTGTTGTTTGTGGGCCTGGTATCCTTCAATTGTAAATCTTTAGTAAAGTATAACTAGAATAAATAATTATCCTTGTAAATATGGGTCAGCCCAGTCAATACTTTTAATTATAATGTAATCAAAGATCACATCTATTTAAAATTGCAGTACATGTTTCGGGATCCAATTTACCATGATCCCTTCATCAGCCTTTATAACACAGGCCCACAAATTAAGATAATGCTCCTTTGTGTAAACATATGTTAAAACAGGGAAGTGCTCTAAGTCAAAACAGGGAAGTGCTCTAAGTACACCGGTATTCAATACCACCATAAACTACCTAACAAAACAAATTCAGAAACCCCTACCGTGGAATCTTTTGTACGCGGGCGATGTGTCACTAATATCTGACAGTATTTATGACCTACAGGAGAGTTTAGACCAATGGAGGAGAGCTCTAGAGTCTAATGGACTGCGCATTAGTAGAACCAAAACTGAATTTATGGTATGCGACTTCCACCACAATAAACCCATTATGACAAATATGGAACTTAAACTAGATGGTGAAACCTTACCAAGAGTAACAAAATTTAAATATCTGGGTTTTGTCACTGCTGAAGATGGCACGATAACGGCTGATATAATCCATAGGGCCAAGTCTGGGTGGAACAAATGGCGCAAACTAACAGGAGTTTTATGTGATCCGAAAATACCCATAAGAACGAAGGGTAAAGTTTATGAAACTGCCGTAAGACCAATCCAACTCTATGGTAGTGAAACATGGGCTACTACAATGATACATGAGCAAAAGATACATACCACAGGTTTGCTCCTGGCCATGGTAAGTGATTTTTGAAAGGCGGTAAAAATCACGACAAGCCTGTCATACGATGTTGGCATGTTAAAGAACCCATTTGAATTCAGTAGGCCGTGTTCATAATGACAAAATTAATCTTGGAATTTTCCGCCAACACAAAGTTCCTCATTTCTCTACAACAGTGGTTCTTAACCCGTGGTCCGCGAGTGCCTCGGGAGTGGTCCACAGGAGAAAAGGGTCCACCAGCACGTATAAAAGAGTGGCCAATAAATGGGGATTTCGAAACCGGTGTGCGTTGAACGAGAATCGTCCGAATTATTCGCGACAATAACTATCAGATTTTGAATTGAAATATCTTTAAAATAAGTGTTATTGAGGAAGGGTTATGACTGATTAGGTGTATTGGGGGGAGGGGGAGGGGGGTGGTCCGTACATGATTCAATTTCAGGCTGAGTGGTCCGCAGACTTCTACGGGTTCAGAACCACTGCTCAACAAGAAAGCGCTATAGTGTCAAGGAGCCGACTTTCAAACTGCTTCAAGGAACAACAAAATTCGACATGCAAGCTGCCCTCTGGGTGTCAAATAACAAAGCTTGCACCCGGCATCCGAGGCCACACGACATTATTATTATTATTATTATGTGAAACACCAATAAGAAATGTCAAAAAGACACAAACTTAGTGGCTATAGACAAAGAAAAACTTGTAAAGACGTTCCCCGCGAAGATCGCTTTATTATAATTAAGAAAGTATGCTAGTTTCGTGCTCTGTTGGTAGATCTATCAATTTACCCGCAGAAATTCGTATTTGTTGAAATGAGTCGAATGCTGCCTATTCCAATGTCATTTGGTGAAACGATCCGCGTGCCAACAATACTACTTACAAATGGCGCATTTCCTCCCTATGGCCATACAGTGGTGTCATCAGCCGTTGGTTTTCTTTTTTTGTAAGCTCATTGACAGACACTTTTGGCCACATTGTTTTGTTCTATTAAAAACTAATTCAGAAATCTGCGTGGGAGTGTGCACAATAACTCACCAAAGTTTCATCGTAATCAGAGGATGGTATTGGAACGCATTGAGACAATCATACAACGGAAACACAGAAACTGCCACTGAACTGTGTGAAATACACTTATTTGTAAAAACGATTCGCCATCAATTGTAAAATGGATTTACTTATTCTATAACATTCCCGGCAGTGGGCACAACAACTCGCCAAAGTTTCATCGCAATCAGATAAATGGTATAGGAGCGCATAAAAGAGGAACAAATAAACATTCATTTTTATATACATAATAGATTAGCTTTTCAAATATGCTTAAATGTCGTCTCTATCATATTGTAAAATACATTTCATATGCATAGGACAAACATATGCAAATAATTGTTCCAAGTTTTCTTGATATTACATAAAAAATACTGCTCATTTATTCTTATAATATTTTGCTGTTTCATTGTTATCATGATTATAAATTACGGAAATGGCAAACGAAAGATGTCTATTCTGACAGAGATCTCTCAGACAGGACCCGGGTTTGTATGTCCTTATTGTGGTACTACTGACAGCAGTGGCTACGCTGGCTAAAGCGTAGTGTTAGGTCATGGGGTCAAGCTCTCTGCTGACTCGGTAGACGCGTGGGTTCGAGCCCCACCGTCGGCCGTCCTTGACATGGTTTTCAGTGGTTTCCCATTTTCAACATCAGGCAAATGCTGGGACGGTACCTTCTAACAGGCCACGGCCACTTCCTTCCACATCCTTGCCCAGTTTCTTTCACTTTCATCCATTCCGTCTCTCATCCCGACGCGCAGGTCGCCCAGGGCGTCGACTAGAAAGACCTGCACTCGGCCTCACAGGAGGTCACACGGAAAAAGAATAAATAAATATTTTTTTTTTTTTTTTTTAAATGTGGCACTTGGGTAGTTAGGGGTTAAGGAGAGCCGAGTTGATACAGAAGACAGTATTGAAAACAATGAGTTGTTGTTGTTGTTTCCTATGGCTAGCCCGGATTCCAATCCATCAGCTTTCTTGCGTTCCAATAGAGTTGTGTGAGGTTTCCTGAAGTTCTAGCAGTCACATCAAGTTTGTTGCAATGTAGCAGGTGCCCCTTATCCATTTTACTTCCAGGTTCGTGACAAAGTGTGCATTCTTCTGATCTCAGGATGTTGATTCGTTTCAGATGAGCTGCAAGGCAGTCGTGGCCAGTGTTAAGTCTGAAGAAGGCTATAGCTTCTCTTCTTGGTGTTAATTTATTTTGATCCCATTTGGCATCAATGTCTTTCCATAATTTGGTTTCTGCTGTTTTCTTTGCCATTTCTTCATACCTGTTTTTGATAGTATTTTTCAAGATCCTTTTTGCTGACATAAAATCAGTCTGACTGACAGGTTGTTGCAGTGTGGTACCTTTTTTTGCTAATCTGTCTGCCTCTTCATTTCCTGCTATTCCAACATGAGAAGGGATCCACTGAAATGAGATCTGTTTGTGGAGTCTTTGAACGGTTTTTATCATACAAAAAATTTCTTTCAGTTCTTTATTTTGGGGCTTGTAATTTGACGAGATGGCTTGGATGGCTGCTTTTGAATCTGTAATGATAACACATTTTTGATAATCAATGTTTCTGCCTAATAACTGATGGAGTGCATGTGAAATTGCTCTTATCTCAGCATCAACGTTTGTTTTGTTTTGGCCTACTGGGAAGTAGAGTGAGAAGAGAGGTGAATGTATTCCTGCTCCAGTTCTATTTTCTTTGTCTTGTGAGCCATCTGTAAATATTTTTAGCCATTGATTAGATGGATATCTTTCTTCTATTGTACAGAGGGCCAGTTGTTTTAGATCTTGTGGTGAAGAGTCTTTCTTGCAGACCTCTTCTAACAAAGTAAGATCTGTAGTCACTTGTATATATTCAATGGGGTTGACTGGCATACAGAGTGGTTCAAGTTTTATTTGCAGATTGCTCTTATTGATATATTCTTTGGCGAGACTTAAGGGATCTTTTTGTGTTTTAAGATTGGGGCTAGAAACTGGTTTTTTGATCCATGTCATTTGAGGTAGTCTTTGTATACTGAGATATGCATTGGCTGTTTGATGACTCATCTCTTCTTCTATTGGTAAGTTGTGGGTATATAATTGCAAGGCGGTTATAGGTGTGATTTTTATTGCACCTGTTATGATTCGTAGGGCATTATTCTGACACCTCTCGAGGCGATCAATGTTTGACTGGGGTGCTGTAGAGAGTACTTCACTGCCATATTTTATGATAGGTTTGATGTAAGTATTGTAGGTTTTGTTGAGTGTGTCTTGAGTGCTCCCCCAAGTAGCTCCTGCTAGTCTCTTCAGTAATTTCATCCGTTTGCTTACCTTATCCTCCACATGTTTCATGTGTTTGGTCCAGTTCAGCTTCTTGTCCATGATGATACCTTTGTACTTTCACTTTTTGGAAGGTCTTGATTACTAAATTTGAGACTAAAAGTTGGATTGTGGTGTCTCAGGGAGAAAAACTGGTATACTGTTTTGGAAGTATTGATTTCCGTATTATTGTTTTCAGTCCAGTTTTTGAGTTTTATAAGTGCCTGGTTCATTCTGTGTTCAAGGAGCATTTGCTGATTTGGGCTGTTACGTGCTGTGGTCCAAATGATAACATCGTCTGCAAACATGCTGATATTCACATTACCTACTTTCTTTATTGTTTTTGGAAGATCGTTGATGTACACATTGAATAAAGTTGTGCTTGATACAGCTCCTTGTGGAAGGCCTAGTTTTGATTGCTTGCAACCTGAAGTTTTGTTGTTGTAACGAACATTGATCATTCTTTGTGAAAGGAATCTTGAAAACCAGTTTAACATACATCCATTTACCTTGAAGTTGATAAGTTTCTTTAGCAGCATGTTTCGCCATACAGTATCATTGGCTCCTTTAAAATCGATGAAAACTGCAAGAACACTTTCCCTTTTGTTAAAGGCTTCTTTAACAGCTTGGGTAAATCTCATTATTTGGTGGGAGGGGGACCTGTTTTGTCTAAACCCTGCTTGTTCTTCTGATAGAGGAGATTTTGTTTCCAAGTACCAATTGAGTCTATTTGTAATCATCTTTTCTAGAATTTTTACCAGAATGGAGGTAAGTGCTATAGGTCGGTACGAGGGGACTTGGTTTTTTGGCTTGCCTGGTTTTAAGATTGGAATGATGGTTGCTTTAGTCCAGTCCTTAGGTAGGTTATCATTTGATGTCCAAAATTTGTTGAATATGTGTAGCAGTATGTTTAGAGCAGATGGACCTAGATTTTTTATGAATTCTGGGAATATCTCATCTGGTCCTGGTTGTTTTCTGACTTGTGTGTTCTTTATTGCTAATGTTAACTCTTCCATTGAAAATTTATTGTTAAAGATATCATCTGCATTATTAGTCATGAATTTTTTGACTATTTTTTGCGAGTCTTGTCTTCTTTCTTTTTCGGTTTTGATAGTCTAATTGAAGTGAAATGTTTACAGAAGTGGTTTGCTATTTTATGACAGTCTGTAATTTCCTTATCATTTATCATAATAAGATTCAAAGGAGTGACTACGTGTTTGTTGTTTAGAGAATTGATAAGTTTGTGAGCTTTATTGCTGTCTGTCCTATAGTCAACTGTTGTTAAAAATGTGTTCCAAGATTCTCTTTTTGATACTGTTATTGCTTGTTTTAATTTTGCTGTTGCTTGTCGCCATTTCCGTACATCATTTTGATCCTGAGTAAGTTCAGCTGTTCTTCTTGCTTTGTCTCTGGCGGACTTAAGATTGTTCAATTCATCTGACCAGAAAGGTTTATATTTTGTTTGGGCACCTCTGGGTATGCACAGTTTGGCTATGTCTTTTATGGCTGTAGTAAATTTTATTCAGGATGGTGTTAGGAGGTGCATCAAGATCAATTTCCGACATTTTAGTTTCAAGTTTGTTTCTGAAATTTTCCCAGTCTGCCTTTTTAAAGTTCCACCGAATCTTCTGGTCCGCACTTTGGGCAGGTTCACTGTATGATGTAATAGTAAGAAGGGACATTCTATGTCCACTGCCTGGATCTTCGAGTACTGATCGATGACTGTGGTTTGTAAGATCTGGTAAGACTAATATGAGATCTGGGTTAGTTGTGGAACCAGAGTGGTGAATGAATGTTGCTGGGTCTTTGTTACTATATGATAGCTCAAGAGAGCTACTCTCTATAAGGTCTTTTATTGTTTTACCAGCTGAATTTGTGTAGTTGTAGCCCCGGACTGGAGAAGCTGCATTGAAGTCTCCTATAAAGATAGTAGCTGTTTTGATTTCTAAAAGGTGAAGATTCAGATTTTTATTGTTTGGAGGACTGTAAACACAGAATATTGTTATTTTCTTGTTGTTGATCCATATGGATAATTCGATAATTTCTGATGTATCTGTTGGGTCCATTTCTTTTACAATTCTGAATTTTGACATGATGTTGTTCTTCACTGCTGCAAATATTCCGCTTGCTATTTGTCTTGTTTTGAAGAGAGTGTAGATGGTATACCCTTGGATCTTTAAATATTGTATGTTTTCAGGTGTAGTGTTGGCTTCATTGATTAGAAGGATGTCTATATCTCTGTCTATCATGATTTTCTTTACTTCCAAAAGTTTCTTTGAAAACAATGTATCGGTACCGAAACATGCTGCCGTGCTGATTAGTCACCGAGTAAAAGGAATTGGGCAATAACACTCCGTGAAGAGGGTTAAACTTACACAGAAATAGCAAGAAGGTTGGGTGGAGGCACTACTGAGTCAGGTGTGAGGAAAGTTTGCAAGGAGTATGAAGAAACTGGGTCAAACAAAACTGCTCCAAGAACTGGCAGAAACCCAATATTGACTGATCAAGACTCATAGAATCTACTGTCTTTTTCTGCAAGATTGTATGGCTTTGTATGTCATTCTCACTGCTAAGCTAATGGAGGAGACATTTTAATATTCTCGTTGCCAAAAGATACTTTATCGATATGGTTGTGAAATTCCATTCCCGGACTCTGAGGCCACAGTTTAGTTAGTTATTGTTGTTTTAAGGGGCGGAACTACGAGGTCATCTGCTCGCTAAGCCCACAGTTTGCTGATAATACAATGTAATTGTGCTAGCATTTTCAGAGGCCATATTGTATTCACACTCGTTTTCGGCTATTATTATGAATAGTTCGCCACACCCACAGGCATTTTACAGCTACTGCCAGCATTAATATTCACCCCCTAAGCGTGTACGGCACAACGATGCGCCGTCGAATTTGAAACGCCCGCTACGTGGATTTCATAATAGTTATTTATTTGGTCGTAAGATGGCAGGAAGAGGCAACTTTTGGTTACACTTCAGACTACTTATTATTGCCAGGAGGTGTCGCATATTTTCAGTCTTTTATTTTTCAGATCTCTGCACATGTGTTTCCACTCTAGCGGAACGTGAGTTTGTTTGTAAACATGGCAGGTCCTGGTGGAGAAATAGCTAATTTGCTTGATAATAGTGTCAACGATGATGAGTTCGCTATAACTTCCAGTGAAGATAGTGATGATGTAATTTGAGATAATACGCCAAGAAATATGCAACACACGGGGAGACTGTGATATTGTAAACCTGCCGGTACCTTTTGATTGTCTCAGTGTATGTGAAAATAAATGTTATTGTGTGTGCTTTTTGAAAACTCTTGCCTGTGCATTAGGAAATTATAGCGAAATGCATATGATACCACGCTTATCATTGGGAGTAGGCTAGCGCGATGTGGGTGCAGCCCAGAGTTTCACAATATCATGCTTGAGGGGTTAAACTGCTCCTAACAGAACAGACTTTTTATAGCCACTCCTCTGGAGTACAGATGCTACCGGTATCAGGATATCAGTAGCATTTCCTCTACTGTGGGCCCATTTCCCACCTACAGGGCTCATCCGCCCAAACCCATTGGGCCCCTGCAGAAAACCAGGTTATATATAATATAATTGGTCGATTTGACTTAGTATGTAGGATTTATGATACAGGTGAGGTACACTCGGATTTCAAGAAGAATGTTAGCATCCCTGTACCGAAGAAAGCAGGAGCTGACATATGTGAACATTACCGTACAATCAGCTTGATTATTCATGCTTCAAAGATCCTGACTAGAATAATTTACAAGAGGATGGAAAGACAGAAGAGAGTTGGGTGAAGACCAATTGGACGGCTCAGTGCCAGAGGTGACTAAGTGCCATCGCGGGTCATTTTGACCTGTTCAGTGTAATGACTAGAAAAAATTCTAAACTATCTATGCCAAACATGACTAACAGCCTACATGTGTCTGCAAAGTGCTCCTACCAGCGAGCAAGTCTGGCACTACAAGAACCATTGAAATACGTGAGCGCCATACATGACCAAGTACCAACAAGATGGCAGATGTGGTGCAGGAAAATTCATCAGAATCCGACTTTTCTGCTGTTAGCGATGATGATAAGACATATCAACCGGAAGGAGAGGTCTGCATAAATGTATCAGGTATGCCTAATTGCTTTAGGAATTATAACACGGGTAGCATTTCATAAAAACGGACGAAATAGTTCATTAAATTATTGTGGTAGTTAGTCACATCTGGCGCTCTTGCTGCATGCAAAGCGGTGATGTATATTAGGCATGCTAATTCCATACTTGCGCCTTGTAACATTTGATTCTTCAGCCGATGTGCACATCATGTTTTAAAATAATAATAATAATAGTCTTATTTTCTACTCCAGATGATGATATTCCAATGCACCGTGGAAGAAAAAGAAAACGAGATCCCGGCAAGCACGAAAGTAATCAGGAAAAAATTAAGTCTGGACAAGAGTATACATCTTCAAGTGGAAAACAAGTTAAAGCGACTGTTCAAAAGATTGTAATAGTTTGCTACCATGGAATAGGCGAATTGAAATTAATCGTAGCTTTTATAAGTTGGACTGTCACTAAAGAATGATTTCATTCTGGGATCAATAACAGTTTGAAGGCATCGTATCAAGTCTGAAGAATCTCGTCGGAGTAACAGTGACTGTTGATCGGAGAAAGAGAAGAGCTGGTCGCCCTAGTGAATTTAGAGGCACTACTCCACTCTGGTATCCTCAAGGGCACAGGATTACCTCTGCAAAGAAGACAGACCTATTGGCGTTTTTAAAGTATATCCTTCCCATTCATCATCAGTTTTATTGAAACCTTGCAACAGTGGAGACAGCAACAGAACAGGATGACGAGAGCTTATAGTTGTTTCTTGAAGGACATGCTAACATGTACTGTAGTTTAAGAACCTTTATCCAATTTGATATTCCCTTTGTTTAATGTACCAACATTATTCTGAAATAATTAAGTAATTAAGCAGGGGATCGTGATGGCACAGTGGCATAGCTGCTCGTCTTTCACCCGAGGTTCCAATCCCGGTGACAGCGGGGTAGAATTTTCACCTAAACAATCACGTGGAGCCACGAAGGGCATCCGGCCAAAACCAAAATGAGCCTGGTTGGCTCTGGCAACCCCAATTAATTTGGAAAAGCCGAAGGAAGAAAGAAAGAAATTAAGTAACTAAGCAAGCTGCCAGACTGCTGATCATGATGAGTAAGACATTTCCATTTTGATATCAGATAGATAACTTCAAAATGGTTTCCAATTATTGTATTATAATTGACTGGATTAGAATAAAATATGTTTGCTCTCAGTGTTCTCTTTTTCTTTAATGTTCTGTGAGCCAAACATGACTAACAACTGCTTATGTGCCAATATAAGACAAGTGGTATTGCGCCATATATGACTATGATTTATCACGTATTTTGCAGGCTATGTATGCATACCCCCTTAAGAATAATTATTAAATGGTCTACCAATGTGAAAGAGGATACTTTTATGAACATTTAGGTGCTTTGAAAAAATGTTTTTGAAAGCTGCTATAATTTTAAATCTATTGTTGACTTTAACCTTCATTATCTCAAAACTTGTCCATTGGCACTTAGTCACCTCTGGCACTGAGCCGTCCAATTTGGTTTCAGAAGAAACGTAGGAACAAGGGAAGCTGTACTAACTCTACTAGGCTGATCCTGGAATGATAAGGAAAAATAATAGAGCGTTCATGGCAATTGTATACTCGGAAAAGGCTTTTGATAACGTTGCTTGGAGTAAGTTGTTAGACACTTTGAAAAGGATTGGAATAAAGTACAGGGATAGGAGGGTGCTCTACAATCGAAACAAAAACCACTTATTCGAGTCGAAGGTGATGAGAGTTAGATAGTTATTGTTGTTTTAAGGGGTGGAACTACGAGATCATCTGCCCCTAAGGTCATGAGAGAGAAGCTGGTGATCGCAGAGATGTAAGGCATGGCTGCAAACTATCACCCATACTTTTCAATCTTGCAACTTGAAGTGCAAGAAGAAGAAGAAATGGAGGCAGACATTACAATTGGTAGAGGTGGAATTGGCCATTAAGAAGATTAAAATGGGAAAAGCTGTGGGAGTGGACGAAGTAGCCGTGGAAATGATAAAGGCTGCAGGACCCATTGGAATACAGTATACTGGACTTTCAGAATACTCAAGAGTGTGTGGAGAGAGGATTGGCAGTAAGGGATTATTATACCCGTTGGTGAGGTGACATTTTGAAAAGGATTGGAATAAAGTATAGGGATAGGAGGGTGATCTACAATCTCAACAAAAACCAGACAGCACTTATTCGAGTCGAAGGACATGAGAGAGAAACTGGTCTTCAGAGAGGTGTAAGGCAATATAGGTATTAATAACATTTCCATAACAGGGTTTTTTAATTTAATTTATTTTATTTACAGCATGTCCCATTACAATGTAGTAATACTACATGCTTAATTATTACTTATTAATCATTTCAGACTAAAACTATACAATTTATATTATAAATATTTTATATTTATGGCCTGTTAAATGAAATTTGTGTCACTAAAATAATACCTGTCAACATTAGCAGTTAAGAAAATATACACAAAAATTATCTATTTAGTGTTTCAAATGAGAGAGAGTTTGCAAAACTAAAGAATTCCCTAAGGTAGTTTCTAACAAGTTCATCTTTCTTTATAGGCCAGTTGCCTGATCTTAAAACATGTGCTATTAATATATCTCTTTTTTTCCCTAATAACTTACACTCATATAGTAAGTGATCTACAGTCTGGTGACCATTATTGCACATACATGTTGGACTATCTATAATTTTAAATCTGTATAAGTATGATTTAATATTGCCGTGTCCTGTTATCATAACCGTAAAATTGGGCGTTATGTTCATTTTCAATTTTAGTCTGTCCTGTAAACTGAGGAAAAATGATTTTGTAATTTCGCCCTTGGATGTATTGTCCCATTCATTCTGCCACTTTCTCAAACTAAACACACTTAATTCTTTTAGCATATTACCTTTTGGAATTCTATTATAGCACTCACTTAAACTGCTTTGTGCTGCTTCTTTAGCCAGCTGGTCCGTTAATTCATTCCCCTCATTTCCGTTATGCGCCTTAACCCAACTGAAGACAATCACCCAATTCTGTTTCTCCATTTCAATTGCTTTCTTCTAATTTCCTCTATGAGAAATGTAAGGTTTTTGTAGTTTTTAAGTGCATCTATTGTAATTTGGCTGTCTGTGAAAATGAATGCGGTTCTCTGCTCCGTGTCCATGGATCTTTTTGACTCTAAGAGTCGCACAATTTTTCCGTATTGACTGAATTATATTAAGAACAAAGTTCCAAATGTTTCCGCCTCATCAATACCATTCATCAAAATTTCGTGATACAATCACTTGTCTTTTAACACATGGTACATGTTTCGACGCCTAACACTTATTGACGTCTTCATCAGCCTATTTTATTTGGGCAGCACTTATAACTTTCACTTTATATACTGGATGTAGTTAAAAATTGTACATGAAGACACACATAGATCACTAAAACTATACACTGTAACACATTAAAAAGTTGTTAATAAATAGTATTTGGAACTTTGTTCTTAATCTAGTGTCCTTGGATTGTAGATGTTGCAATGCCTTAACAATAGCTAGCTGTTCTGCTTGATTATTAGGACATCGTTTGTCTAGTTTATATTGCAGCTGTTAAATGAACTAGTTTCAATTGTATATGGTAATTCCAGATCCTACTCCATCCTCACTTTTACTTCCATCAGTGTAAACATTGAAAGAATGCATCTGTTCATAATTTTCGTCAATAATTTTAACAAAGTCAGCAGGGTGAGACCATTGATTTACTTCCATGTCCATGTCAATTGAGCGATCTTCTTTACTATTAACTTTAATAAGATCGTAGTATGCTACCGTCTCTTCAATTTGAATATTAATTGGAATTAATCCCGTTATCACACAGAGAGCTTCATTAGATACAGTGTGATAAGCTTCAGCTATTCTGATATTTATCAGCCTTTGGACTCTTATCAATTTTACTTTATAGCAAGTTTTCTAGGTAAGATTCCACCTTTGTATATTACCTTCAGAGCTGTATGCTTTAAACCCCAGTTTAGCTTTGCAAATCTTGAGAGACTAAATATCAGTTTTCTACATTTTTCAGTCATATAGTTAATGTGCTCTCTAAATGTAAGTTTGGGGTCGAAAATAATTCCGAGATATGTAACGGTGTCCACCTGATCCAAGCTTTTGTAATTAAGATAAATTTTAATCACTTTTTCTTTTTTCCTTTTCCTTCACGACAAGACCATAACTTCTGATTTCTGTTCATTAAATCTGATCTTATTGAGTTTAGCCCAAATTGAAATTTTGTCCATTTCTATATTAGTATAATTTTCTGCCTCTTTAATAGATGTTGCTTTAACAAGCAGTAATACGTCATCTGCAAATGCAACTACCTTCGTGCGATTTGTATACTGTAATGTAAGAAGAGAATTGTATTGTATATTCCAAAAAACCAGGACTACAGCATGAACCTTGCGGACAACCTTTAGTAAGTTTTCTCTCAATGTTGTTGCTATTAATGGACATGAAAGATGTTCTTCGTTGGAAATAGTCATGAGAGAGTTTGTATAGATTTTTAGGGCATTCCATATCTTTTAGTCCTTTCAGAATAGCAGGTCACCAAGCGACGTCAAAAGCACCCTTAACGTCCAAGCTGGTCATAATTATTATGTTCCCTTTTTCTAATTCCGGTTATATAAATTGCTTCACTTCCATTGCTGCGTCGGTTGTGATCTTCTGTGGTGTAAATCCAAATTGATTCTTCTTCTGCTTTTACGGCCTCATTGGACCACTTCAGTCAATCATTTCTTGGTCCTCTTCTTCAGTAAGTTTCCTTTCCGAGTCGCCCAGTAGCTTTTCATTCGCTCTGATCTTCTCAGGCGTTCCTCATCTGTAAATACCCTTCTTACTGTATTACGTTTGTCTATTTTAGCCTGAAATCTTATTTTTATATCTCTCAGATTTTTTTGATTTTTTTGTTTTGTTTTGCAAGTCATCCAAGGTTATTTCTAATTCTTTCATATCTTCTCTAATTTCCTTAATCCATCCTACTTGTTTGATGTGACCAAAAAAAGAAATCAGTTTCTTCCGAATAGTATCACAGATGGGCTCCAGTTCTCTGTATACCACTTCATTTGGTACTATCCGCCACTGGCCATCTTTCTGATATTTTTTATTTATGCATGTTCTAGCTATTCTTCTTTCTACTTTTAGAATTTTGTCGATTCTGTTTTTCTGAGTAACTTTAAAAAGAGTTTCACTTCCATAGCCTATGTCACCTTTGGTTGAACCACCGTCTTGTAATGTTTTAATTTTGTTGCGATTGATAGACATTTTCTCATGTTAATTTTTGGGCTTTTATCATTTTATTAGTCCTTTCTTGCCATGCAGGTTTCTCATCCAAGTTGTAAGTTATAATTTCTCCTAAGTATTTAAATTGCTTCACTATTTTAATTTTCTTGTTATTTACTGTTATGTGATTAATTAAAAGTGGATTTGCTACCATTATCTCTGTCTTTTCAAATGATATCTGAAGTCCAATTTTTTATGCTATATTTTGTAGGCTTATTATTTGATTTCTGGCTTCTTGAATATTATTAGCCAGAAATGCTGTCATCTGCGAATCCCAAGCAATTTAAGTCTATTTGATCTTTCTTGGTTCCAATTCTTATGCTCCTAGGATTTTCCCTGTACCATTCCCTCATTACATATTCCAAAGCACAATTGAAAAGTAGAGGCGATAAACCATCTCCTGGTCTTAATCTTGTTTTAATCGTAAATGGTTCAGATATTTCCCCTCTGAATTTTACTTTAGATTTGGTGTTTGTTAGAGTTAGTTTTATAATTTTTATTAATTTGGGATGAAGTCCGAAATTCCTTAGTATTTTCAGCAATGAAGATCTATGTATACAATCATAAGCTTTTTTGAAGTCTACGAAGGTTATGACTTGCTGTTTTTGTCTACGATTGTAGTAGTCCATTACTAATTTTAAGGTGATTATCTGTTCAGGGCAGCTTCGCCATGGCCGAAATCCACCTTGATATTCTCCTATTTCCAGTTCTAATTGATCTTTACAACTATTATATAGAATTCGTGACATGATTTTATATGTGATATCCAAAAGGGAAATTCCTCGATAGTTATCAGGATTTGATTTTTTTCCTTTCTTGTGTAATGGATGTATTATAGCTGTAGTCCAATGGTCTGGCAGTTCTTCTTTGATCCAAATGTTCACTATGCATTGGTGTAGTGAAATCTTTACTGGTTCTGCTGCATATTTCCACAATTCTGCAAATGTTTGATCTTCTCCACTCGCTTGGTAGTTCTTGAGCTCTCTCAGAGCTTTGTCGACTTCTTGGATTGTGGGTGGATTTTGGTTTTCTGATGGTGTTTTAATAGTGGTGTCTGTATTTATTTGAAGCAGTTCTGGAGGATCTTCGCAATTTAGCAACTTGTTAAATGTTTCTGCTAATATTTCTGTATTTCTTTTATTACTATGAGCTAACTCGCCATTTTTGTCTTTTAACATTAATGTTGGAGGTTCATATCCTTGTAGTTGTTTGCTAAAAATTTTGTAGTAATCTCTTGAGTTTGTTTTCGCGCTATTTGTTTCGATCATCAGAAGTATATCCTTTTGGTATAGCCGTTTAACCCTTCGTATTATTTTTTGAGTTATCTGACTTTGTTTTATGAGATCCAAGTGTGATTCATCTGTTTTTTTACTCTGATACCGTAACCAGGCTTGATGTCTATCTTCCACTGTATTATCACACTCATCGTTCCACCATTGGTGTTTCTTCCTTGGATTTATTGGGGCTACTTGTTCAGCTATTTGTTTCAATTCGGGAACTATTTCCTCTAGATCATCTGTTATTTTAATATACCTAGTTCGTTCTTTGTATCCCTTGTTATTTATTAGTTTATGAGGGTCATATGTTCTCTTCTTTTTTTAGGTGAGTTTCTTTCTTTGTCAACGGGATAAATTTAATTTTAATCTTTATCATGTAATGATCCGATCCAGTATCTGTTCCTCTCAGAACTTTCACATTGTAGATCTCCCTGTGATAGTTCTTATCCATACAAACATGATCTAGTTGCCATTCACCTTTTTTCCAATCTGGATGTTTCCAAGTTTTGAGTTTATTTGGTCTTCTCTTGAAGTAAGTTGATTTGGAGATCATATCATGGTTCCTGCAAAATTCTACCAGTCTTATGCCATTCCTGTTTGTTCTTCTCTGTGCTGGCCATTTTCCTATTATGTCTCTATCTTTTTTCCTTTCCTAACTGGGCATTAAAGTCTCCAATTAAAATTTTGGTGTGACTTTTATTTATGTTTGTTGCTGTCTGATCTAAAAGCTCCCAAAATCCCTCCACATCATCTTTGTGTTTTTTCTTATTATTTTTATCATTAGTTGGGGCATGGGCATTTAGAATGGTATATGTTCTATTTGCAGCTTTTAGAGTTAGTGTCGAGAGCCTAGGGGATAATGCTTTAAATTCTATGATGGATTCAATTATTTTGAGATTGACTACAAATCCTGTTCCGAATTGTGGACATTGCTTCATTACTCTTTTTCCTGGTATTCCCTTGTAAATTCTATACCCTTGTGATTCTATTGGTTCCTGATTGGTGTTTCTCATTTCTCGAAGCCCGGTTATTAGAATCCCTTTGCGATCCATTTCGTCTGTCAAAATTTTGAGTTTTCCTGGCTGTATGATGGAATTTATATTGTGTGTTGCTATATAGTTTATCTGTCCTATCTTCAGTCTAAATTTGGGTTTTCTATCTGTCGGGGTATTTTTAGATGCTCCGACTCATCTAGGGTATCTTTCAGGTGACTGCCCACCGTATCCGAATGCAGTCTAGGTGGATTATTCCTTAAAAGATTTCCTTCCATGTTTGACTTTCAAAGGTAGTCAACCTTGTATGGAGCAAGCTCCGAGTTACAACTGCGGTTGTTAACCGTAGAGATTGTTGTGTGTTTGGTCCGCGAGAGCTATTTTACTTTGCTCAAGTCCGCCGGCAAGCCGGTGAGGACCCCCCTATCCGCCAACTGGGACGCGCCACGTCGGAGTATCACCTCTCCGCCTGCTACGACACCGTAGTAGGTTCGTGGATCCAAATTGATTATTATTCATTAATTTATTTTTGAACATATGATGCATTATTCTACTAATCAATAACTTCTCCAATACCTTTCCCGCTAGATTCAACAAGCCAATTGGTCTAAATTTCGATGGATCTGTACTCTTTTCTTTTCCTGGTTTAAGTATGAGAATTATTTTTGCTCTCTTCCAAATTTTAGGGAAGCATCCTCTTTTGAGACATTCATTATATATTGACGATAAAAACTTAAGAAAATTATTGAAAGTTCGTAGGAGTATTTCCATAGTTATTCCATCTTCACCTGGTGCTTTCTTTGGATTGAAGCTACTAATGGTTTGACAAATCTCTTCCTCGGTGAAATATCTATCATCGCAAGTATTAATTAATTCATTAATTAACCTCCTTATGTTTTTATGGTGATCTGTAACTTCTTCTTCTCAATCTTCCCGAATGAGATAATCCATAATATATTCCATAGTGTCTTCCATATTTAATGTTGTCGTTCCGTCAGGTTTCTGAAGAGTTGGCATGAAAATGTTGTTCCTTATTTTTCCCGAAGCAAGTTTATACACTTTATTCCACGGATTTACAGAGGATGTTGTGTTACAGTATTGTTTCCAGGAGTCGAATTTCTCTTTTTTGATAGCTGCTTGGACTTCCTCTTCGCAACAAAATACGCTTGCTTACGGATCTCTCTGAGTTCGTCATTATTTTTTGTTTTTTTGAATCTCCGTCTTAAGTCTGCCGTTCTTTTCCTAAGTATAGTAAGGACGTCAGTCCACCATGGAACTGATTTCTTCCTTTCTGACTTATTTGGTCCCTTAAGTGTTATAAATGTTTGCCTACAAGTTGACTGCAATATCTCAGCAAATTTGTTAATAATAGATTCTAATTCTACTTCTCTTCCCACACTCTGGGACAGAAACTGATCTAATTCCTTCGTGGCTCCAATATAATTAGCCTTGTTAAAATTTCTAGAAAGATTTTTGGCAAGGTTATTATCAAATTCTTTATATTTATCGCCTTGCACTTTGAACCTTACACCCTGAAAACTACACTCTTGCTTGTTACGTATCGGTAGGGACCTGAAAAAAATGTCATTTGCTATAAATGCGAATTTTTAAATTTCGTACGGAATCCAAGCCTATGTTAATTTTAATGTGAAAAAAATAAATTTTTATGCGTAAATCAAAGTGCGACAAAATGCGAATTGTGGCCCAAAATGCGAAAATACCAAATAAGTGCGATTTTATAGCGAAATTACTTTAAATCTGCTCAATTATTTACGAATTTGTTTATTAAACAAAAGAAAATGTCCAGTAGTTGGCCTAATCGCTCGCTAGCGATACCTCATCTCGGACTCGCAGTGTGCTACGCATATTGGTCGATATAACAATCGATTTCTGTATCAATACGAACTTTCGACTATCTATAACTTATTCAGACAGCTGACGAACGAAACTCGTTTGTGTACTTGGCGCATCGCGGCGACTGGTGGTTTGTCGAACACGTGGACTTCGCTAAACAGAAAATTTTGCGGCTTGCTGCTTGAATACTAACCTTATTCTTTTTGTAACCTTCAAGCACTTCAAGGTTCAAAGTTTTTTCTAGAAATGGGACGTACTGCTGTAACTGCTCATAAAAGAGCACAGCAGTATGCTAATCTTGGCTTTTATTGTTCCGACTCTGCAACAGTATTTTGCAAATATTGTAACTGCCGTGTTGGGTGGAAGAAGAAGGACAATATTCAGAAACATATTACATCTGTAAAACATGTTGCGAAGCGACGAGAATGCACAACAGTTTCTGAACCCAAACAAACCTCTGTTATTGAAAGATTACAGGGTGCCAAACGACGGAAGCATGACAAGGACTACTTCGCAAAAAGAACTGTTGAAGTATTTGCTCCCTTAGAAAAGCTTGAAAATGAAACTGTAAGAGCGTGGATTGCTGAATTTTCAAGTCAAGGGAAGCTGCCTAACGCGAGAACTCTCCGCGAAAAATATTTGCCTGGTAAGTACGGTTTAAATAAATACATTTGCATTTTGATTCTCTCTTGCTCATATAACCTATACAAATCAAAGCTAATCCAACTTCTGTAGAGGCTAAGCTTACAGCCAGTGCTTCCATAACCTTTCCAAGACATACCTTAACCTATAAAATTGTGAAGGTAATCCAACTTCATAATATAATACCTAACAGAACCCGTCCATCTATTTTACTATAGGAGAAGTTAATGTGATAATTCAGTTATTTGGTTTGAGCCATGTCCATCATAGCCTCTAAAAAATGAAATAAAATATATGTCACTGGATTCCTATGGCTAACACAAATCATTTTTTATTTTCAGAAGTTGCAGCTGATCACATGAAATCAACAACTGAAGCTCTAGTTGGGAATAAAATTAACATTTTATGTGATGAAACCACAGACAGAATGGGTTGCTGTGCTTTTGTTGTACTGTTCCAAGTGCCAACAGCAATTGAGAAGAAATTATTTGTTGCTGAAGTGAAATACCTCGAATCCGGAAATGCTACAAACTGTTCCCGTGCTGTGTCAGATTCATTGCGTGATCACAGTGTGCAATATGATGACGTGAAAGTATTTGTAAGTGACAGTGCTCCATATATGACTCGTTATGAAACACTGAAGATCATCATTGGGGATCATTTGCTCCATGTGCAGTGTTGGGCACACAAACTTGCCTTGTTGGTAATTGTTGGACAGCAGCTATGTCCGATTTAAATCAGGTTGTAATAATGGTCAAGTCGGCCTTTCTAAACACAAGGAAGCGCAAATATAACTACTTACACTTTCTGAAGTCAAAAAATGGGGACTTAAAGGGCAGCAAAACTTTTTCCATGGAAAAATGGAACAGCTGGTTTGAAGCTGTTTTTTACTTAGCGAGTTATTTTCATGATGTTGTGAGTTTTTTTAAGCTACCTGACATGAAAGATGTTAGTAACAGTGGTGTTACATTTCTGCGAGGCTTGACAGATAGAGATGTTGATAGGATTTATTCTGAAATAATTTTTGTGAAAGAGCATGCTAGTGAACTTGTTGAACTTCTCACTCTGCTTGAGGGGTCCCAGTGTCCAACATCACATTTGCTTTATCCCAAACTTCAAAACTTAGATGCTAATTTTGGTGCAATAATTCAAGGCCATTATTCTGAAGCGACAGATAATGCCTTAGCAAAACTCACAGCCTTAGAATGTGCTACAGGGAAAGATTTGTTTGTAAAAGTAGCTCAGTCTGCTAGAAGCAAGCTTGCTAGACTAAAGGCAAGTGATCCCAATCGCAAAAACTTTGAAGCCATAGCACAGATATTTTATCCTAGGCACGTGGTATTGAACAATGACAAAGAAACCGATATTCAAAAACTTCCGGGCTTTACAAACATTCCATATCATGAAATAAGGAAGGGCTATGATTTTTACAAGAATATTATTGAATCCCAGTTAAAACAAAATGAGGAGTGTGAAGTAGTACGTGCCTTGACTGCTGTTCAATATGAACATGAACATTTTGCCCAAGAGTTCTTGAGATCTTTTGTGGACACCAACAAACAATGTGGACAGTGAGCGTGTTTTGTCACACTACAATACAATTGTTACAGACAGAAGGTGTAACTTGAAAGAGTGCAACGCAGAGTTATTTACAATGCTTTCATTTGAATATTAAATTGTATCTCAAGTGTCGCCAATAAAGTCATATACAGTATTCCGTAAAAATCCAGAAAAAATAGATGCTAATTTTCCAAAAATAGATGCTAAATAGGGAAAAAGTAAATGCTAATTTATAAGGAAAATAGATGCTAAAATTTCAGGTCTCTACGTATCAGTATTTCAGTCCTGATTTCAAATTTTATAATGTTAAGATCTGAACAACTCTCCTCTTCGCTAATATTCCATGCCTGCATTACTGCCAGAAGTTGATCATTAACTATAGTAAGATCATTATTGCTAGAACCTCTGCTGCTTTGAAATGTAGTTCTTTCACTATCTTCATTAATTAAAACAAAAGTTTGGTGCTTTTCAGTCGGTCAACACGAATGTACCCAAAAAGAGCTGGGTTGTGCCCTAATCCTGAAATAAATTACATGAGATTAATAAATACACTAGGATGACCAGTTTCGATTGTCAAGCGATCATCATCAGATCCATTACACTTAGGCTATAACATCTATGTTTGAGAATACAGGTGAAAAATATTTACAATATGTACAATTATTTAGTTGCAGTATTGGTAATGCAACTGTCGGTGTATGCTAATTGTAGTATATCAAATGTTAGGTGAAATGCTAAAATGGTGATAAAAATCCGGAGTTTGTCTGTTTGGGGTGATTATATGGTTATACAAAAACTGGTGCCAGAGTGAACACAAAACTGCTCGAAGTTCCAGACCAAATGCTTTCAAAAATGGAACGAGCCTCGGACATGATGGATTTAATAGACGACGACACGGCTGTACACACGGACTAAGATTTGGAACTTTAAACCTAAGAACGCTGATGGGGAAGGTGGAGGAGATAGTGGATATGATGGAAAGAAGGGAGTTGGATTTATTGGGATTGGCAGAAACAAAGTGGAAAGGGGAAGGAAGGAGAGAACTGAGAAAAGGCTATAGACTGTACTGGAGTGGGAACGAAGAGGGAAAGAGGAATGGAGTGGGAGTAGTAGTACGAGATGGTTTAAAAGAAGAAGTGAGGAGAATAAGTGATAGGATGATGAAAGTGAAAGTAGCACTGAGTGGAGAGACCGTAGAAATAGTGCAAGTGCATGCTCCACAAGTAGGCTGCCCCTCTGAAGAAAAGGAGGAGTTTGAAGAGGAATTGCAGAAGCAGCTGGTAGGAAGAAATATGATTGTTATGGGGGATCTGAATGCCCATGAAGGAAGAGAAAGACAAGGTTATGAGAGTGTTCTAGGACCAGAGGGTTGGGGCGGAAGAAATGAGGAAGGAAAGAGACTGTTGGACTTCTGCCAGAGGAACAGCCTGCTAGTTGGGAACTCCTGGTTTAAGAAAAGAAAGAGCCACACAATCACGTGGTACAGTGATGACTTGACCAGGAAGTCGGTGGTCGACTATATACTGTATGAGAAAGAACTAAATAAGAACATCACGGACATCAAGGTTATACCATCGGAGAACCTGGATAGCGACCATCGATTGCTGGTAATGAACCTGAGAGGGAGTAAGGAGAAGAAAGGGACTGAGAACCAGGAAAGACGTATAAGGATATGGAAACTGAAAGAAGGGGATAGAAGGGTCGAGTACCTCAAAATGGTAAAGGAAGGATTTCCAATAGATGAAGAAAGAGGGGTGGAAGAGGAATGGGCTAGATTTAAGAAGACACTAGTAGGTGCAGCAGAAGCAGTATGTGGGAGGACAAGTAGTAAGAAGAGGTGGAAGGAAACACCATGGTGGAATGAGAAGACAAAAGATATAGAAGGGAAAAGAATAGAGCCTTTAGGAGATGGTATCAAAATAGGACGGTAGAGACAAGGGAAGAGTACCAGGAAAGAAAGAAGGAGGCGAAGAGAGTGGTGGCTGAGGAGAGAAGAAAGTGGATGGAAGAGTGGACAAAGATGATGGAGGATAGTGAAGGTACAAAAAAGGTCCTGTATGGGATGGTAAAAAATAAGAGGCGGAAGGATCCCACGGATTATGTTAGAATGGTGAACAAAAGGGGACAAGAGATAGAAAATAGGGAAGAACTGAAGAAAATGTGGAAAGAATATTTTGAAGAACTTCTGAACCCAAATGGAAAAGATGGTGAGGAGGAAGAAATCGGGGAAGGGGAAGATGAACTGCAAACAGAAAAGGACTTAACGTGGAAAGAAGTGGAAGATGCAGTGAACAAGATGAAAGGAGGGAAGGCACCTGGTGTGGATGAGTTGAGTGTGGAGATGGTGAGAGCAGCAGGAGAGGTGGGGATACAGTGGTTGTACCGAGTGATGAGGACAGCATGGAAGGAAAGGAAGACACCAGAGGACTGGAAAAAAGGAATAATTGTCCGATCTTCAAGAAAGGTAGTAGAACAGATTGCAGAAACTATCGGGGAATAACTAACACTGATGAGTCATTGTGCAAAGATCTTCGAGAAAGTTTTGGAAAAGAGAATTAGGACAAGGATAGGAGGGATGAGGGAAGAACAACATGGCTTCAGAGCAGGAAGGTCCACAGTGGATTTAATTTTTGCTGTAAGGCAGTTACAAGAACAGCACTTCGAGTATGGAACAGATCTACTGATGGCCTTCCAGGACAATGAGAAAGCATATGACAGTGTATGCAGAAACAAAGTATGGAACAGGGTTGATACGCTTTCAGGATTTCAAATTTCCCTGACTTTTCCCGGTTTTCCAGACCAAAATTTAAGAAATTCCCTGACCACAGAGTCGTTTATTTCCCTGACTTTTCCCGATTTTCCAGAGCAAGGTATAGAAAATTCATTAACCACAGGGACGACATTTACCTCGCTGTTCCTTAGGGTTTCCAAACCTAGCAAACGTGCATTTACCTTTAGGAAACGTTCTTCTGTATGATCGATTAAGATTAAGTTAGAAAATCTGATTTTAGACTAATTATTTGTGCAAGGCTATTCTTAGAAGCGAGGAGAAATATTGTAGTAGATGAAAATAATAGTGATAAAAAAATATCCAAGCAATGTTTCATTATATAAACCGGATAAATTAACGCGTTTCTTTAAAAGTATAAAAACAAATAAAAATAAATTTAAAAAAACAGTTCTTTGCTGTAATAAATAACGTTTGTTACGATAAGAACAGGAACACATTTTTACAATAAATGTTAATTTGCTAACATCAATTTTTAAAAAAATAACTGAAGAAAGGAATCAATCACCAATTCTTAATTTTTAGTCAATCACAATAAAAGTATCTAGAAACTGTCAACTGATACATTTTATTCCAACATTAGATATTTAATATCAAATGAGTTGTTTCAGTTAATATGCCGTCTTGTGTACAAGAAGTTATTATCAAGCAGTTGCTCTGATCTTGACCGTTTGGGGAGATTTCCTTTGTCCCCGCGGAAGATCACGAAATATATGCGACGTTACGTGATCGTCACCGAATCATGTCTTCACAGTCAAGTGCGGAGAAATATAGAGACGTTACACGATCGGCGCTGGTCTTAGCCGTTTGACGCGATTTGTAGTTTTCACGATCGAACACGCAGAAAAATCACGATTTACAAAATCGGTGTCACTTTTAGTCGTTCGACGAGATTTCTATTGTCCTTGAGGTGGGGTACGGAAAATATAGTATTATTACGCAAACGGCGCCGCTTGTTGTCCGTTTGACAAGAATCCATTTGTATTAGTCATCGAATGCGGAGAAATATCGCAATCGCTGCCGCTCTCGGTCGTTTTACGAGATTCACGTTGTCCTCGCGGTTGGACACTGAGAACGCGATATTATGCAATCGGCACCGCATCCGGCCGTTCAACGATTGTCTGCCTATCTGTCCTGGTAGATTGGCGGAGGCAAGCTCGAGGTTGGGCATGGTTAAAATTCACGAGCAGTTATGGACATGTTGTATGGTCGGCGCCGTGATTCCAATTGTCCGTACGCTGTGGTTGGAAGTTCACGGTGGATCACGAGAAGAAATGAGTATCGCGATGCTATGTAGTCTGTTATTTTTAAGTGGGTTGATGCACTTGTCGCTCTCCGTACACTTTTAAGTATACGGTAATGGAAAAAGTGGCTAGAAGGGTTCGGTATGTTTCGTGATGGGTGCCCAACTACCTTTGACAGGATTCCCGCAGCTCTCGTGGACACAAGTTCGCGACCGGGCACGGGTTTTATGACTTACGCAACGGGCGTCGATCTCGGTCCGTTTGACGAGATTCCCGCAGGCAAGTCGTGCGGTCAGCCGGCCGTCTTGAGGATGTGATTTTGGAGGATGAACGTTCGAAGTAGGTATCGGATATTACGAATTATTCAGAGAGGATTGCACAAATAATACGACAAGAGGCACATTTTCTTTCGAATTCAAAGTATACAAGTTTTCGAGTTAACCGGTTAGATTATATATCCAATGGAACCAAAGTTCGAAGGAAAAATAGACATATAACGAAGTTTCGAATTAACCAAACTGGATGTCGCAAATTTACGAGACGGATAGATTTTTAAAATATACCGTCGTCTATGTATTTCGGAGCATTTTTGCGTTTTTCTTTCGGAACTGTATCATTTTGCAAGATCGCAACAATAAATTATATCGCATTATTTCTGGACTTCAATTTGAGATATCCAAATTTATAGGTCAATATCAGAAATGAGAGGTTTCTGTTGAGTTTCGGAAGTTATCGCGAATAAACGTCTCGCAAAAAGTCAGGTTTCCGAATAATACGGTACAGAAAAACATTTCACACAAAATTAAACTCTCTTCTTGATGCCGAAAATATACGTTGAACCGATGTAGACAGTACCACTGAAGGTATCCTCAGTATGCATTTCCTTGAGGTCGTGCCCGGGGAAGCCTACGCAATCGGCGCCGCTTGCGTGAAACTCGTTTCATCACAATCTGTGAGCCTAGCGGCGCGGGTTTAAATGATTTAAACCGACCTCAGCGAATTTTCGTTATCTCCGACTATCCAGACATAAAAATTAGCTACTTTTCGTTACTTTCGTTACCCGTTTGTAAAATTAGCTACTTTTTCGTTACTTTTCGTTACCGGTAGACACCCTGGTATACCAACCAAAAATTACTGTCGAACCTTAATAATTCTTTTTTTTTTCTTTTTCTTTCTTTCTTTCTCCCTTTTTTTTTACAAAATTCCCTGACTATTCCCGGTTTTCCCTGACCGCAACAAAAATCCCTGACTTTTCCCGGTATTCCCGGTCGCGTATCAACCCTGTTGGAAGTCCCTGGAGGATAGAGTAGAGAAATGGACTATAAAGAGGATAAAGGAGATGTACACGGGAAGCGTGAGCTGTGTGAAAGTGGGAGGAGAGAGATCAGACTGGTTGGAACAGAGAAACGGCCTGAAACAAGGAAGTGCACTGTCATCGTTACTTTTCATTGTGGTGATGGATGACATAATGACCCGAGTGGCACAAGTAATTGGGGAAGGAAAGATGAAAGCAATGGTGTTTGCAGATGATTTGATGATTTGGGGAAACAAGGAGGAGGAGGTACAGGAACAGTTGGACGTGTGGTAAGGAATAATACGAGGATATGGGATGAAATTTAGCATAAATAAGAATGAGATGGTGATCACAACAAGGAAGAAGGAAAGAACCACAACGGGAATAACAATTGGTGGGGAACAGCTGAAGAAAGTGGAGAGCTTCAAGTATCTGGGAAGCCTGATACAAGATAATGGAAGAAACGATAGAGAAATACATGAGCGGGGGAGGCAGGCAGAAGCATTTCGGAGGAGTGTGAGAAGCATGTTATGGAGCAAGGATGTCCCTCAGAACAGCAAAAAGATCATATATCGGACGTACTATGCCCCTATCCTGACGTATGCCTCGGAGACCTGGGTTATGAAAGGAAGGGAGAAGAGCAAAATACAGGCCAGTGAGATGAGGTTCTTGAGAAGCAGTATTGGAGCTACAAAGATGGACAGAATAAGAAATGAGAGGACCAGAGAATTAATGAAGGAGGAACCATTACAGGATGGTACAGAGAAATCTAGACTTAGATGGTATGGACACGTAAAACGAATGGAGGAGAAGAGGATACCCAGGAGAGTACACGAGACGAAATGGGAAGGAAAGAGACCGAGAGGAAGACCGAGAGACAGGTGGCTGAAGGGGGTGGAAGAAAGCGTGAAGAAGAGAGGAGAAGACTGGACAAGGGTGGAGGGTGAGAGATGGTGGGAGACAGAAGACGTTGGAGAGGCTTGTGTTCTAAACAGACCCGGCCAGTGGCTGGAAACTGTGCAAGATGATGATGGTGATGATGATGTACCTTACTATACAGCCACCAATTGAAACTTTAACATTACTAGTTAAAATAATCACATTAACCCCAAACAAAAATGAAATAATGCTTCTACTCGGATAATAATAGTCTTTTACATCCCTGTTCCCAAAACGTAATAAATGGCAATAAACCCCGTATTCTATAATATGAAAAGGAAAATCCACAGCCTGCTTCCAGTCTCCGACCGGGTCAGGAATGGAATGAAACATTCTATAATATAAAACATCCAAAAAACGATAATTGATAAACAGCGAGTCTAGTCGGCCCGGAACATCCGAACATCCGAAAATGAATCCGTCCACAAAAATACACTCAGGCACAATAAGAATCAACGCTCCTCCCCCAACTTTAACCCAATATAATAAAAAATGAATAAATTACCCCAAACTAGCCGCAGAAGGCAAAACCCGAGGTTGAGCATATGAAACTGAATAAATTCGGTTACACAGTTAAAAGCTCAGCGTCTCTACGTACTATGCTATGCAGTCCCCAGTTATTTGGAAAAGAAAGTAGAGCATATTTAAAACTTTATAACAAAATGAATAATTTTTTTAACAAATAAACTAACAGAAACACTGTGTCATCTTAGAGATGTAATGCCACATATAATTCTATCCACATAACTTCAAACTGAAAATATTTGGGCAGCAGCTTTCTCCAAAACACAGGCGAATGATATTTTTATAGCCTTGGAATGGGCAGAAGCATAGCACAGGCAAGCTTTATTTGCACAGAAAGCCAAGCTAATTTTCCCCTAGGAATGATGGAATCTACATTTGAACGAAAGAGAACACCAAGTTTCGGTTGGCAATGCAAATCACAAGCATGTTGGCACTACTGCAAATGTTCAACTATGCTGCCATGTACCCATTTACTATATAATTCTTTCTGATTGATCCATCCATATGTAAGTTGATACATAGGCTACTTTCTTATTTCCACAGAAAACTAGAAACCAAACCAACTTACCGTACAAGCTTGAGCTAAACTTGCTCCTAGACGAAACCTTGCAGACATTGATGGAGGCAAGGAGTGTGGTAAACCCAGCCCTGGTTGAATGATATCTAAACACCTCACTGCAGCTTCAACAACAAGTTCAGCCGAAAACTGTTTTAAACATTCGATCTCTTCTTCAATTTCACTGCAACACAATATTCATAATTAGTCATGCAGTGATAAATTAGATTGAGGGCCAACAGAATTCTCAGATATCATACATCAATGCTGCAACAGCAAATCAAAATTATACCATAATATACCGTACTCTTGACTTTGCTTGGTAGCCCTAGCCTATACCATTTTTCAAACAAGTGAATCGTCGATGAACTTGTGATGGAATAAGAGCGTATCTGAAAATGCTCTTCTTTTCATTTAGTTTCCTTGCCATTGGTCATGCCTCCCAGCCATGTATGGATATGCCGTCCAACAGAACAATTCATGTTAGGTTCAATTTACTGTGTATGGGCATGAAGCAAAATGAGCTATAATTCATTGTACAGTTCTGTAGAAAAGTATGTTTCTGTGTAGTTATGCACTCCTGCAGTACAGGTTAATTTTCCTTTAGATTCATACACTAGAAAATGAACCAAGCGTGAATTGTTCTGTTAAGACAGCATATCCACGTACGGCTGGGAGGCGTGACCAATCATAAGGAAAATAAAGGAAAAGAAGAGCATTGTCAGATATGCACTATCGCAAGTTCAGCAAAAAAATCTAGTTTACACCCTTTGTCGGTTGCATCGTTCAGGTTTAGTGTTACAGACGGTGTAGTCAGTCATTTTACTTTTTATTTTTGAAGAAAATTTGCTGGCTGAGTGCCAACACAGAAATTTACTTTCACAACAATCATAACTAGAGCTCGGCATTTGCATATTTACCTTTTTTTGTTCCTTAGTTTAGAATTCATATATAGAATGCTTTGTATATATAAATGTTTCATGCTTCATCATCATCATCATTTCCCCTTATCCAGCTCCTGCCGGGTCGGGGTATTTATGGCACTTCTCCACTTTCCTCTTTGCTTCCACAATTCTTCTTCCACGATCTTGTCCCAGTCCAGATTTCTTTTTCTCACGCTGTTCTTCACTGAATCGATCCACCTTGTTCTAGGTCTTCCCCTTGCTCTCTTACCCTTGCACTTGGCCTCCAGCATCTGTCTTGGTATTCTATTTTCCTCCATCCTCTTTACATGTCCAAACCACCTTAGTTTATTCTTCTCAATTCTCTCATTTAGTTTTCCCATCCCAACTTCCTTCCTAACATCTTCATTCCTCACTCTGTCTTTCCTTGTCTTACCTATCATACTTCTTAGGAATTTCATTTCACTGGCTTGGATTCTACTCTCTTGCCTGCTCGTCAGGGTCCAAGTCTCAGCTGCATAAGTTAATATGGGTACATAGTACATTTTATACATTACCTCCTTGCTTTTCCTTGGTACTTCCTTATCGCAAACAAGTTTTCTTACACTTTGATAGAATGCATTGCTCTGCTGTACCCTCCTGCCAATCTCCATGTCCAACCTACCAGTTTGCATCAATTCACTTCCTAGGTATTTGAACGTGTCCACAATTTCCAAACTCTGAGTTCCAATTTTCACAGTGCCCGTTCCTTGTCTTTCCCCTCTTGTCATCACCATGGTCTTGCTTTTCTCTATACTGATTTTCAGGCCATACTTCTGAATATTTTCGTTCAGTGCATCTAGTTGTTTTTGCACTTCTTCGGTGTTCTTTCCCCAGACCACAATATCGTCTGCAAATAATAGTAGCTTCATTTCTTTATGTCCATATGCTTCCTTTGTTTCCTTTACAATTTCATCCATTACCATTATGAATAAAAGAGGTGACAGCACACTCCCCTGTCTTAGTCCAGTCTTGTTCCTAAACCAATCTGTCTTTCCAACTGGGGTCAGTACCCTGCTAACACAGTTGTTGTACATTGCTTGCACCATTTCCAACATTTCTCTTCCCAGTCCCTTCTTAACCATGGTTTCCCATACCTTCTCTCTGGGGACACTATCATATGCCTTTTCTAGATCTATGAAAGTCATGATCAAATCCTCTCCATATTCCCAGTTCTTTTCCATCACCTGCCTCAAGCTAAAGATTGGGTCCACTGTGGATCTTCCACTCCTGAAGCCATACTGTTCCTCTTGCAACTCTCCTTCCACCTTGCTTCTCATTCTTCTTTCTAATATCCTTTCCAGTATTTTTACTATCTGTGATATGAGGGTGATCCCTCTATAGTTATCACACACTTTCTTGTCCCCTTTCTTAAACACTGGTATTATTAGCCCTTTCTCCCAGTCTTCTGGTACACATTTCCGTTTCCACACACACTTTAGCAGTCGATACAGCCATTGCATACCAACAGGTCCAGCAGCCTTTATCATTTCTACACTGATTTCATCCACCCCTGTTGCTTTTCAGATCTTCATTTTCTGTACTGCTAATTCCACCTCCAGCATTGTTATATCATCTTCTGTTACAGAGTCGTCAGGCTGTGTCACTTCGATCTCACCAGTACAATTGCTCACATTCAATAGCTTATCGAAATACTCCTTCCATCGTCCCTTATCTCCTCTGGGTGTGTTAACAACTCTCCATCTTCCTTTTTCACCAGCTTTGTATTAACTCTTTATTTCCTCTTACTTCTTAGAAGCCCATACAGCATCCTTTTACTGCCACTTACATCTGTTTCCATTCTTCGTGTAAATTCTTCCCAACTTTTCTTCTTTTCTTCTCCTACCACTTTCTTACACCTCCGTTTGCTGTCGTGATACTTCCTTTTGCTTTCTTTTGTTTGATCTCGGTTCCATTCTTTCCATGCAGACTTCTTTTCTTTCACTGCTTTCCTCACTTCCTCAGTCCACCACGGTGTCTCCTTCTCTTTCACTCTTGTTGACGTCCTACCACAAGCACTCTCTGCTGCACCAGCAAATGCCTTTTTAAAGTGGAACCATTCCTCTTCTACATTTTCCACTTTAGTAACTGGGATTTGTTGCTTCAATCTCTCCTGAAAATCTTCCTGTACAGCTTTGTCTTTCAATTTCCATACTTTTATTTTACTTTCTCTGATCTCTTTTAGGTTTTCCAATTTTCCCCATCTAAATTTTGCCACCACAGCTCTATGGTCCCCCATCAAATGCTTCTCCTGGTAAAGCTGTCACATCCATCAGCTTTCTGCGATTTGTCCTTTCCACCAGGAAGTAGTCAATTACTGATTTTGTTCTTCTATCACCCCACCCATATCTCGTAATTTTCCTGCTGTTTTTCTTCCGAAACCATGAATTACCCACTATCAGTCCATTCCTTTCACAAAAGTTTACAAGTTCATCTCCTTCCCGGTCCTTTTTCCCATATCCATATGGTCCAACGACTTCTTCCTTTCCTTGTCTCTCATTTCCAACTTGTGCATTCATGTCTCCCATGATCACCACTTCTACATCTGAGATTACTCTTTCTACATCCTCCAGGACTACTTCAATATCTTCTTCTCTGTTTCCAGTCTGTGGTGCATACACTTGTATGAAGTCCATCACGTCATTCTTCATCTTCATTCTAATTTTCATTATTCTGTCACTCAAACACTCTACCACTTCAACATACTCCTCCAGTTGTTTCGAGGTTATCAGTCCCACGCCATTTTTTGCCTCTTGGCCACCACTCCAGTATAATGTATATCCTTTCCTCAATTTCTTCCTTCCTTTACCTTTCCATTTCACTTCACTCAGCCCCATCATTCCAACCTTCTCCCTCTCCATGAAGTCTACCACCTCCTCCACCTTGCCTGTCAGGGTCATGACATTCATGATTCCCACTTTCATTTCGGTTACTGGTCGCCCATTTCTCACAGTTCCCCCAGTACCAAAGGAACTGCGCGTCGCCTGCAGGGTACGCCCTAACCTTTTCCGAATCATTGGAAGTGCCATTTCCATTTTAGGCTATTATTACGATGGGGTCGCCACTCCCAAAGGCATTTTATGAAGCTACTGCCAGCTATTATTCAGGCCGCCCCTAACATGGAGAACAGACGCCCTTGCAGCCGCCCCTAACATGGGCAACAGACGCTGCCGATTGATGCTGTACTCATACTATTCCCTGAGTACTGGGTTGCCTCTTCCGCAATCTCCACCGTTCTGAAGTCCATCTTCTCCGCTGCAGATTCCGTTGAGGTCTTCGCACGTAACCCTGTGCACGGGGCCTATGTTATACCCCATAGGACTGGGTCCTCACCAGAACTTAGCCGGTACTGTAGTTCCATGGTATATTACAGTACCGTTGCCCACCCCCGCGACGTGGACGCGCCTGGCAAGAATTATCCATGTAGCCAATTAGGATTGACTCATGGACCGGGTTAAGGAGCTGTCTAAATCCAGCCTCCAAGGTCATGCTCAAGGTTTCATGCTTACCGGGGTAAAATATACTGCTTTTATAGCGCCTTTATTTGCCTATTTTCATAATGCGTGCCTTTTTGTAGCTTACGGGCCTAATATGGCTTTTCTTTAAAATGAGATTTTTTATCATGATTTTCGCCTGTACCATACCAACTGACGAGCCCAATGGTAGACTGGGGCAAAACTCTGGCAATTATAATTTGAGCTAACTGGACCATTTTATCATATTATTTGATAATACATCCGCTCAAATGAAAACGAACATCATATTTCCTTCGGGAATATTTGAAAACCAAAATCTGACATGCCGAAATAAGCAAGTTCTTAGATTTGGCAGCACAGCCAGTGAATGACCCAGTATTCACAACAGGTGGAAAAATAATTCTATGCCAATACTGTTGTAAATTTGTTGTAATTTTTTTAAATATGTAATTTATTTGAATATTTTACCAAGAGGATAAAATCTTGTTCTTTAATTCATAAATATTGTACCATACATTATCATTTCTGTCAGCCTACATCCTCTCTGCCAAGGTTCGTCCTGCTTCGGAATAAAGAAGACTGTACTGTAATTTGCCTGCCTATTTTATGTATTTTAGTGCCTATTGTGCTGAGCTCTAGTCATAACACTCGGCCTATTCATATACAATAACCCATAGCAGATAAAATATGCAATCCACATAACATTCCTCATTGTTCATCATCATCATCGGAATTCAAGGAAATTGAATGTAAGCTGCAGTTTGTTTATCAAATCTAAATTATTGATGATTTGTTAATGACATAGCATTGTAATATAATTGTAATAGACATTTATTGCATTTGCTTCACGTAAATAAAATATGGTTTGTAATTTACACACCATTTAAATAATAGTGGAACTTAATAAATTTAATATATGGGAATGCCTATTTGATATTTGCCGCTCTGATATTTGTTTTTAAATGTTACAATAGTTGTGCCTGCTTTAATGATTATCATTATATATCATGCCTATACAGGGTTATTCATCTAAGATGTTACATGGCAATAACATCTAAACCATTAAGGATATCGGTATTCTGTTTTCACTTTTGTGAATGGTGCTAGGGGACTCATAAACTAACTTATACTATTTTTTCCTATTATTGTTAATAGCTGAGATATTGGTATCAACTTTGGTTTTTTTAATGGAACTATGCTAATTTTTGCATACAGGGTAACAGATTTCACAGAGACAAATTCAACGGTGTTATTATTTCCCAATCGGACAAGTACTTTTTGAGAAATCAAGGATATGAAAATTGTGCTAAGCCACACTTCCTTTTGGTGACGCGATGTGCTAATGGCTAGTACGTTCCGGCAGAATGTGAATCGCTGCTTGTTGGTGCCCGTACCTAGGCTAGCCTCGTTCGCAGGCGTAATCTGCTTCAAAATAAAATGAATATCCTGAAATCAGAATCGTAGTCATTATTATCGGAGTTTGGTTCTTTGGGAAATGTAAATGAGTGATAAAAAAATAGAGAAATGAAGTTTCATTTGTTGTTTAATAATTTCTTACGTCGCTAGCTGTTTGGTATAATGGGACAAAGAAACAAATTCATTGGCTCTGGTGAGGGAGGGAATATCTTCGCTTTTAAATTAAAAAGCAAGAACATCACTCCCCCCGTGTTATTCAACTGAAGGGTTCGGGGTGGCTCTCCAGATAAGTCCATGATGCTTTTCAATTCGAAACATCATCATTGCTTTGAAAGATTAACTAGTTCAAAGGAAGATCAATTTTGTGGTTTTAAGTAGCCTAGGCTATTAGTTATTAGTAAGAACGAGCTAAGGCACAAAACTTTTCCCGGGATTCAATATGTGATTACCCGACTGTTCCCTCAAATGTGAAATGAATGTATCTATTATTACTTTAATTACTAGACCTAGTAATTAATAGCATCTACAGTGTGGTAAAATCATCAATACTTTGGAATAATTATAACAAATACTATTTGTATCTGATTTCCCAGCATAGTCCCAACGCTCCCTTTTCCCTCCTCTTCAGATATTTGAAAGCATTTAACGCATCTGAACATTGTCTAGGTTGTATTTGCTTTAGAATTGCCATGACTTTTTCAGTCATTACTACCTGATGCATAACACACTTCGTGAGCTTTACCCTCACCAGTGGATAACAGGAAACGAGAAAGGAAGATATTATTTAAAAAATGGAGTAGCCTCTGCAAAGGAGGAGATGACCTTACTGTGCCGTCTTTTAAAACAACAATAACTAACAAGCCTCTGCAAACTATGAAATAATATGTATTGTTCTCCTAGTTACGGTATTACGATGATGATAATTGTTGTTTTAAGGGGCCCAACATCTAGGTTATCGGCCTGGGTGATAGTGAAAATGGCAATGAAATGGAAACCATAACGAAAATTAAGCTGGACTGAATATACTTACAAAATGGAACTCAGATTGAAATAACTCACAAAATGAGTGGAAATAACTTACAAAAGGTAATGGTAATTTATAAGGAAAATACTCACAAAAGGAATTTAGAGTGAAAATACGCACAAAATGTAGTTTAGGTTCAAAATACTTACAAAATGCAATGTAGATTCGAAACACTCAACAAAATACAATTGAAATTGAAAATACAAAATGCAATTGAATTTGAAAATACAAAATGCAATTGAAATTGAAAATACACAATGGAATTTAGATTGGAAATGCTTTACCAGATTCAAAATACTCACAAAATGCAATTGAAATTGAAAATACTTACAAAATTTAATTTGATTCAAAATACTCACAATATGTGGAAGCCCGCGATTCAAAATACTATAGGCTACTTACAAAATGCAATTTAGATTAAAAATACTTACAAAATGGAGTTGAGATTGAAAATACTTACAAAATGCAATGTAGATTAAAAATACTAACAAAATGTGGTTGAGATTCAAAATACTACACAAACTGTAAGTTAATTTTGAGAGACAGGGAGCCAATTCATAAAAACAGGGCGGGAATCTTAAAAGACAAAAGGAACTAGAATGAAAAGGAAAAGAAGGCCGATCCCTAAAAGAATGAGGGATCAGGAAGGATGAGAGAAGGGCCAATTAAGGCGAGAAAGTAAGAGACTCCCTAGGCCTCAGATACCCTAATACCGTCGGTGTCGGAAGAGAACAAGAGTTGACCAAGGGAGGTCAACAGGAAAGTTAACAGAGAGGAGCCCGGCAAAATAAAGTGGAAGCAATGCCAGACTCAGCTGAGGTCCCATGGTCGCCATCCCACGTCCCACTAGAATTGAGCCCCTGGGGGGGGGGGTTACAATATTACATAAATAGCGCATCATTCATAGTAAAACTCATTCAGTAAGATGGAGATTTACTATTTCATTTGACCTTATTTGAGTTGATGATATTGTTTCAGTTAGGAATTTGTACATAGTGGTCAACAGCCCCATGCACCTGAAAATTTCTCTGTTAACCTGTGTCATTGTGATGTCTATAGTAGTGGGTGTTCCTGTAATTAATTGTTGTTAGGTTTAGGAAGGCCTTAGATTAGGAACAATGCTGGCATGTACCTGGAGTAGAATTGAGAAAGCACAAGGAACCACTTTTTGGCCGGCTAGAGAGGGAATTTAATCCACCTCTTGTCCCGTGAGGGCGAGTATAGTCCTCAACCCTTAAACAATTCAATTATTTGTCAGAGCTAGAAATCAAACACAGAACCTTCGAAACTGGGGTCTCAATATGTACCCGGGTACAAGGAAGACGGTGCCATTTTTGATCATATGTTCGAAATACAAAGAAAGAATACAATGATGATATTCTTTTTCGTGTGGCCTCCTGAGAGGCCGAGTGGTGCAGGTCTTTCCAGTTGACGCCCATGGGAGACCTGCGTGTCGAAATGAGAGATGAGATGAATGGATGAAAGTGGACAAGGATGTGGAAGGAAGCGGCTGTGGTCTGTCAGAAGGTACCGTTCCAACATTTGCTTGGTGTTGAAAATGGGAAAACACGGAAAACCATTTCAAGGACAACCGACGGTGGGGCTCTAACCCACGTGTCTACCGAGTCAGCAGAGAGCTTGGCCCCATGACCTAACGCTGCGCTTTAGCAAGCGTAGCCACCGGTGTCGGTACTATGATGATGATAAGTTTTATGGGTCTTAACATCTAAGCTATCGGTCCCTCAATAATACAGAAGTTTGGGTTGAACAAGTAAAACTAAATAATAATATGTGTTCAGTGCTGAGGTAATTCAAAGACAGAGAATCAAAATGACAAGATTTAGTACATGTAAAAATCAATATTGCTTACAATTTCATATCATCTTAATCATAAGCTCGAAATGCATAGAAATAATACAGTAGCCTGAATTGAACAGGAAAACCAAATAGTCAATAGGTGTCAAATCAGCTGTACGTGGCGGCCAACTTATAATGCCTTTACGCCCAATCGACCGACCAGGAAATAGAGTTAGTCTAGCCACAAGCGAGTAATGTGCAGGACACCCATCGTGTTCAAACCACACTCGGGAAGTTCTATAATTCCACCTCAGACTCGAATGCAGAATCAGCCTCCTGTCTTAGCGAACCTATTTTCCCTTTTCGTGACGAAACAGTATGCCTCAGTGACCGCTGCCAGCTGGATCGGGATCTACAGTGCAGTGACTTACTTCATTTTCCATTCAACCTGATGTAGCTACACTTGAAAAGGCCACTCTTTTCCCGAAGAAGCATTAAAAGTTTCTATTAATGATTTTATTAATACAGCCAATGGCCATGTACTTTCCTTTTCAGGACGGGTCAGGGAAGGGATTTTGGAAGGAAATCGGCCATGGGCCTATTAAAAGGAACCGTCCCGGCATTTTCCTGGTGGTGAAAATGGTAAACCACGAAATCTATTTTCAGGGCGGCCGAGGTGGGAATCGAACCCATGCTCTCCCAATGCCAGCGAGGCACAAACTAGCGCGTTAGCGCTCTCGGCTATGTAACTCTAATAAATAAATTAAACCAACTGTTTAAATACTTTTTCAATTTGGACTATTCTGTACGTACTGTATTTGCAAAACATCACGCTTTCCCATTTCGTGTTATCCACTGGTACATTTAAAGCTCCTGAAGTATGTTACGCATCGTGAATTATTTATTCTACTTCTTATAGCAAATCAAAAGCAATGTATGCAACCATCTGTTCCTTTGTCCCATTATACCAAACAGCTAGTGACGTAAGAAATAATTGGAAAACAAATGAAACTTCATTTTCCTATTCTTTTATCACTTATTTACATTTCCCAAAGAACCAAACTCCAATAATAACGACTAAGATTCTGATTTCAGGATATTCATTTTGTTTTGAAGCTGATTACACCTGCGAACGAGGCTAGCCTAGGTAAGGGCACCAACAAGCCGTGATTCACATTCAGCCGGAACGTACTAGCCATTAGCACATCGCGTCACCAAAAGGAGGCGTGGCCTAGCACAATTTTCATATCCTTGATTTCTCAAAAAGTACTTGTCCGATTTGGGAAATAATAACACCGTTGAATTTGTCTCAGTGAAATCTGTTACCCTGTATGCAAAAATTAGTAACTTAAAGTTACAGTAACAAAAAAAAAAAAAAGTTGATACCAATATTTCAGCTATTAAAAATAAAAGGAAAAAATAGTATAAGTTATTTTAAGAGTCCTTTAGCACCATTCACAAAAGTGAAAACAGAATACCGATATATTTAATGGTTTAGACGTTATTGCCGTGTAACATCTTAGCTGAATAACCCTGTATATGTGCCTATTTCAACATTTCTATTGTGTCTATTTGCCTGCCTATTTTATGTATTTTAGTGCCTATTGCGCTGAGCTCTAGTCATAACACTAGGCCAATTCATACAATAACCCATAGCAGATAAAATATGCAATCCACATAATGTTCCTCAATGGACATTGCATCATAGGTTATGTTCATCATCATCATTTTCCGTCTTCCAGCCTAACCCGGGTCGGAGCAAATATGACACTCCTCCATTTAACTCTGTCTGTCCACTATCCTTCCTCAACCACTGAACTCCACTCTAGGTTCCGTTTTCTCACACTATCTTTCACTAAGTCCATCCACCGTAAGCCTACTCTAGGTCGTCCTCTCTGCCAAGGTTCGTCCTGCTTCGGAATAGAGTAGACTGTACAGCCAGCGACTCGACACAGAGTATCAGGTGGCGAGAAATAATACGATTCCCTGTAGGGGCCAATGGCTTCGGGCGGACGAGCCCTTGTAGGCAGAAAATGGACCCACAGTAGAGGAAATGCTACTGAAATCACATTACCTGTAGCGTCTGGACTCCAGAGGGGCAGCTCCAGAAGGCATCTGCTCTCTTTGTTAGAAGCGGCCTAAAAGTAATGCTGGCACTAGCTCTAAAATGCCTTTGGGTGTGGCAAACTAATCGTAATAATGAGTGTGTATATGATATTGCCTCGGAAAAGTGGTTATGTTATGCATTGCTATCTGACTAATGATCTGAAGATAGGCAGTCCAGAATAACATCACATTCAGCAGAAGACGATCAGCTCATGCTGCCAACTTGCAAGTTAGGCCTACATTGCATGTGCCGGCGGATAACCTGGTTCAAGTATAAACCTTGATACGTACGTGTCTAAGGAAAATGTTTAGTGTAGGCCTAGTCGATGATGTTACGAATGACTTGAGGACGTTAATGTTCGTTTATTTGATGGTTTGGCTTGAATTGCTGCCATTTTGTTCAGCTGTATGAGATAACAAACAGTGCGTCGTTACATGCCGATATTGTCATATGCGTTCAAGTACGAGGTGTGGTGGTGAGTTATGAATACTCATAAATTAATTTTAGTTGTTCAACTTAATCGAAAAGTTGCACTGTACTTTTCTAACACTACGGTGAGACAAAGCCATTGGTTGCTACTTGGCTAGACAGTCTGGATGGAAATTACTGCTTGTAATACGAGCAAGGGGGTCTGGGGCCTAAGCCCGAGGTTAGGATTGTGTTTGTACGTAAACCTTATTAACACACAGAATTTAACATACAGGCTATGCATCGTTTAAAGCTTTAGTGTCGTCCAGGATGTCATGAAGTCACCATTGTGTGTCGAGGGTAATTTTGTAGTATATTGCAATCTATGCTACTCCCGATGACCTTGCTGTATCGCACCTTTAAACGGCTATAACTAACTCAGTGTATGCAAGTTGCCTGCAAACATGGTGACTTAAAAACAACTGGCAACAAGGAATACAACTCTGATTCAATAGGACCTACTATAAATCACCATGTCTGTAGTAATGGGGGTTCATTCTTAGTAACTTACCGGTACTTGATGTCACATGGACTATATGAGAAATATATTGCTCAGTATAGGCCTAAAGGCTAATATATCAAGAAACCTCAAATAAAGTACCGTAGCCTATTTAATATGTTTAAACGGATGGTCTATTTCTGAGGTGTCATACTCTATTCTACAGTATCTGATCAAGAAAGTAGGTTTGCATTTGGTGGCGATCGGTGTACGATAGTAGTTTTAAGGACCAAAACATCACTACTATCCTCAAGCCTCTAACTCAAGAGTATAACAGTCAGCTTTTGACCAAAAGAAGCCCATTTTCAACTCTTAAGGGCTCTATATATGCCGAGACTTTCCTGAGTGATTGTCTGTGCAAACCAGGCCTCGGAGATATGCCTCACAGCATGTATGGCCAATAAATATATAGTCACATCTCTGACATTTGGGGGCTGCTTGAATTTAGTGGCAGACTCGGCTGTGAAAGTGCCCTATCAACTGTACACAGGAAATGAAAACAACAAAATGATAAGCTTCCTCTATTCTATACCAAATCCCTGAACACCATTCATAAAGGTGAAATACAGTTACCTCTGTGGCCTTTATGGCTATGAAGTCTTCTTATGTGAGGGTAGCTACAGACTTCCAACTTACTTCCTAGAGGCAAGTCTGACCATGAACGGAGCCCTGCAACCATGCTTGGTGAAGTTTGCACACCATTAGAGTTATTGTCAGAACCGAACAGTGCCAGAGGCAACTAATAAAAATTAACATCAAATCGACCCAAGTAGGCTACCTCTCAAAATGGTAAAAATTTAAGAAAACATCCTGCTTTTAATGTAGACCTATGCTCTTCCATTGACTGTTACCTACCAACCATCACTCACAACAAACTTATATTGGACCATGTTACGAATAGGTATGATGTTATGGGAAACAAAAAATAAGCCAATAGGCTACACTCAACATGACCTCATGGACATTAATTGTAGGCAGTGCAGCCTATTGGTTTGGATATGTTGGCAAGATGTTATATCCTGGCAACTGTATTTGAAACTTGTTCCTAAAGGATGAATCGATGAAGGGACAATTGATAGATTAACCTACCTTCCAATCAGGGGGTTCCCAAAATGAAGCCTTGCCCATCCTATTGCCACCTCCTCCAGATTACTTTTAAATGAGAAATATAAAAAAAAGAAGCCTATCTCAAGATGTAACACCACTGAACACTCAGTGCATTCCTACCATCTACTCAATTCTATAGTACCGTAAAAGAGATATTACTTTGTGATTGACACTGTGTAGGTTGATGTCAATGAGGATGACAACCTTAGGGACTCGCCTCCGTCTTGACTAATACTAGAGCTTGAGTCAGCCGGGAAGGCGGTGCGCAGAACACAACGCTACCATTACGTCATGCCTCACTTTCATCCCACCAATCACCGTCAGTCTGTCTTGAGAATCTGAGCTAGTGTGTTGTCAGGAAAGCGATGTGATTATATCGTAATATTTAAAGAATCAGTGGAAGTGATTGTGTACATTTTGAGTGCTATGGAAGCAGAGGGAAGTAAACGACAGGATGTGCATAGTCAAGCCCGAGAAATAGTTTACAAAGTGCACGAATACTTTAAAAGTCTAAAGCAGCGTGAAAGAGATGGACTCGATGAGCTAAGCGGCGGTGTGGGCAGCTTGCGGTGTGGGGACTCAGACCTGGTGGACCTGTTGCAACAGGGGACAAGTATCCCTGTCTCTCTCTGCGCAAATCCCAGAGAGCCAGCCGCCTTCCCGGCTGACGCGAGCTCTAGTTAATCAGTGCTTAGGAACAGTGCTTTCATCCATTAACTTAGAGCTTGACAACAGCTACTTTTGGCTTTTACACTTTACATGGCAGATTATTGAAAATGTATGATTCATGATTCACATACCTTGCTGGGAGTCATTATAAATTTAAATTACTGTCAATTACCACTGCTGCAACGGAAATATTTGTTTTATTAGGCAAATAAATGTTTTTATTTCTGGCTCATTCAACGATAGCAGCCATGTTTGATGCGCTCACATTGACATCATATTACGTCCTATCACTGTTGCCAACATGCCAGATACAAATACACCAGAACACATTCGTGTTGACCGACTGAAAAGCACTAAACTCTTGTTTACTAAGGCAACACTGAAAAAATGGCTTCAAACCCCACAATGTCTCCTATATACCTGGGCAATTCCTTTCTCACATTCCTAAGTTTCTGTGTACGTCGTACAAATGTGACAGTGTATGGCCAAGTCTAGTCTCCCTAATGTGGTGTATGTTACTGTACCTATTCAGGAAAATTTTCAACTTCACACATGTGTTCGCATACGACCGAGTGTGTCCCGTATTTAATCGCATTTCTGTGTTCATTGTATCGTGTATCCATTCTTCTCCCACTCTGCCCGATGTAATTAGCTTGACACCCTGTGTCTTGGCACGTACTGGAATATACCCCTGACTTTGAATATGGGTCTTATTTATTTAGATTACTATTGTGCAGATGCTTTCCGGTTGTGTTATTCATTGTGAATGCAATTTTTATGCCTTGGGTTTTGAACTTACTGGGGTTAACTTACCTCCCTCCAACGTTTTCTTCTGTGGATTCTGTTATTTCAGTCTTCAAAAGTGCCCATTCCTCTACAATTGAAGTTTGTTAAGGGTTTTTCATTAGTAGTCCTTCCTTTATAATTGTGTTTTCACGTCCTTCTCTTTCAGTCTGTCTATTGCCCACCTTTTTGGCTTTTGACTTTTCTTCAATTTTATTAATCTAGTAGCAGACAATGGATGTTCCCAGACAGTCGTCTAGCCTAGTAGTGGCCAATGGCTTCGTCCAGACAGTCCTCGAACCTATACTCTGATTTACCAATAATGAACGGTGACAGCTGTCAAAGCTAGCATGTGGGAAATGCTGTGTTGCCACTGAGGCAGACCATGACTCATAACATTCCAAGAGGCTTGCAGGAAGACACAAATACTGGGGAAGTTAGCCCCCCTGCCTGCCGGTCTAATGACCGTGACGAGTGAAGGCACAGTAGAACACTGAGTCAAACCCTGTGCTCACTGCTGTGTCTACATACATTGCAACATTGCTCGCTGTTGCCATGGAGACCATTACCCCTCTCGTCTCCACTCCTCACCTCACCCTCCAAGAGGATGACAGCTTTCACCATTCATCTTTGGTAAATCAAAGTACCGTATATACCCGAATGTAAGACGAGGTTTTTCCCACTTTTTGTGTTATAAAAATTTGGGGTCGTCTTATAGGCCTATTCAGGGTTTTTTTTTTTATTGTTATTATTATTTGCAAAGTAGTATGTGATGTTGGCATCTTGTAACTCACAACAAATCAATGCGTTAATGAAGATTAACATATGGTTTGTTATGTTTAATTACCATGCATAGGATATACGAATAGCATACATTTTGAGGTTAGGATTTACGCATAAACGTCATTTTAAGCGGATAAATTAAGTTATATGTTGGAAAGCATACGGAAATATGTTTCAAAACAATCTTTACAAGAACAACCAGTCAGTTTTACGAGCAGTAATTGAGTGATCAACGTATCTTAATTTAATAACGTCTCCCATTCTTGAACAAAGAAATTATAGAGTATGTCTTGGAAAAGCGGGCAGAGGGATTTCCGATAACACGAGACGTTATATTGTGCAAGTTATGAGTTAGCGAGTTGTTTTTTTTTTTGAAAAAATCCGTAAGAGACAGTTGATAACTAGGCCTCGTCTTATATTCGGGGTCATCTTACATTCGGGTATATACGGTATAGTAGACCAATCGCATTGTCGACACAGTCATCTAACCTAGTAGCAGCCAATGGTTTCAATCAGACCATCGTTTAACCAAGTAGCAGCCAATGGCTTTAGAAGAGTGCAGTGCAACTGTTCAGTTAAATAGAACAACTAAAAGTAATCTATTAACATTTCTAACTCACCACCAAACTTTGCACTTGAACACACCTGATGCATCAGTATGTTACGATGCACTGTTTGAAACCTCATACAGCTACGAAATAGGCCTATGGCGGCAAATCAAGCCACAACATCAAACAAACGAACATTAACTTACACGCATGTTATCCATGACGTCATCGACTACACCTAAAAAAATCCCTAGACACATATGTATCGTGGTATATAGGCCTACTTGAACCACATTTTCTCCATTGAGCCATTACTGTATTATAGAATAGTACAGTTTACTCCATTTTCTGCCAGGGAGTTCTGGATGCACAATGATACGTAAATTGGCAGTCACACGAAGAGTTTGGCTGGGTCACAATTGTGGTTAAATCGTGTGCTATGTGCTCTGCTGTTGACATGCAATGCCTCTAGTGGGCAGTTACAATACTACTTGTCTAGCATCTATGTGCAAGTACACCAGCAGAAATCAGTAGAGTAAACTGTATTGTGGGTAATTCAGCATGATTCCAGTATTTTATGAACAGTAGAAAAGTAGGCTGTGATAGTTATTTCACAGTGGAATGGCAACAGAGGTTTATAATTCTTGTTTCATTGGATGAAGGAGCACATTGTAGCCTATATTCAAACAACACTCTGTAAGCTAGGAGAATGCGATTGACAGTTCTCGTTTCGCCGTGTGGTCCGAGAACAAAGTTGCCAAACTGTACAAGCCAGAGATACAGCTGACCAGGCACTGAAACACGTGGGCTGTAATATTCCAACGCAGAGTAGGCCTATTATGACATCTACTATGCGAACATGGATTGGTCAAGAAGCAGATGGGCGATGACTGACATGGAATTTCCCGCCAAATATCAATCCCTTTCTCCAAGCATACAGAGTATAGCACTAGTTAAGTTAGTTAGTTCTTGCTGTTTTAAGGGGCGGAACAGCATGGCCATCTGACCTTCTTCAGAAGCACTATGAATGAACCAAATTCACTATTTACTTATGCCAATACTGTAAGCAATTATACTTTTAGATGTAGTGATTCAATTTCTTTCTAGATAAAGTTATAGGGACTCTTTAAACTCCCTCTGTTGATAGAGGTGCCCAGTGACTTTTGCAATGAACTTAGCAATTTTATGTTATTAGGCTATAGGCCTATGTGTTCATTTTGAAAGTTCATATAACTTAAAGGGGAGATGTCTATAATAATGGATTGTTTAGAAATTTTGTAACCATCCCCCAAACCAAGTTTCATGTTTTTAATCAGCGATTGTGTTGACAGATTGCAAAACATCAAACCGTTTGCGAAGGCAACAATGAAAAATGGCTTCAAACACCATAAGCCCACTGCCCTCCAATATAAAAATAAATCTACTTATCTTTAAATCTCAGTCACCCTACCCTACAGTATTCGTATTGTCAGCCACCACACGTCATGACCCCCTAGGGGACACTAGGCTACTAGGCCTACTTCCTACGTAGTGTGGGCTATTTTGTTCCCATGGGATGTTCATAAAATAAGCGTTGCTAAACTAGGCTTATAACCGCTTACAATGCATGCTTTTGGAACTCTATCAACATGGCTTGATATGAATTAAGCAGCCTCCAACTGCATTTTGACCGGTATGTGCAAGCAGCCTCAAGGCTAGGCGATGATTCACATGTAACAATGCCTAGTATCCAAATAAGTGTTATGTTGGGAAGCCTGACTCAGCTTTCACTGCACCTTACCGAAGAAACATAACCTAACATTCCGCAAACCCCTTTAATATTAAACCCCACGTTCTTGTTAAAATACAAATCTTTATGTTTCCAATACATATACCACCACTTACCATCCAACTTGAAGCAAATTATGAATGATTATCTTGTCTACTTCCTCCATGATGGTAGTGTCAATCTTCAACACAAGGGCACGTGATTCCGCCGAACAGTAGTAGATCTTAATTAATAATTAATCCGACTCCAAACCATTTGCACACGAGACGCACACGCACATTTCCCGTCAAGGAACGGTGCGAGTTGTCCGGATTTCGCAAACTAAGGCGGCTTCCATTGAACCATCAAGTTTACAGAACTAAATCATTGAAACTGAATAATTCACTCGGCTTCTGTTAGTGCTAAAATTGCACATTTTTCTGCATCAGAAGGCACCAACCTTCTACGTATTATCACTCATCATCGACTTATACAGACGACACGAACACTAATAAGCATCGTTAGCAACAACAATATCCATAGCCGGGAACCTACTAGCTGATCTTAGCCTACTGCCCCTTTATACCAAGAACTTATCATTAAAGACGATATTACAACAGTGATATCATTTCAGCATTATTAAATCCACGTCTAAACCCGTAATTAAAAGTTCGGGATATATAATCCATCAAAATTGGTAGGAAACACACCCCATCAACACTAAGTTAAATTCACCATTATTACATAACTACGAGAAATGACAGCAACATTAACTGCATACTTTAATCTCGACATAATCGAAAAACCATGATAATAATACTACACGCGCTTATGCGAAAATTTAATCACATAGGGAGGGACAATATTACGCATTTTAGGTTAGAAAATCGGAAACTATCATAGCCCCTTGGATTAGTAAAATTCGTATTAAAATCCAAGTGGCCGAGACCCGAACTCAACGCGCTCGCGATTTTACGGGAATATAGCACTCTGTTGGCCATTGAAGTAACTACTTACTCAACGCATTCCTTAAATTTAATCTGAGAGAGACATCGGGAGTTTTTGGGAATAATAAAATCTCGAACATTCCTCATTTTATTTAATAGAAGTTCGTACAATGTACATTACTGAGGAAAGAATTGGCAACTCCAGCTATCTGATATGACATCTAGCGGTAAAAATGAGAAACTTAACAAGTAGAGTACATTTGTTACATGGTGACTGTTTGTATACGGTTTCTTGTATTAGTAAGCAGATCGTGTAAATTCTTCGTGTCTTTATACATAAGTAATAAGTTTTACTCATTGACAGAGTGCAAAATGAGTAAAAGCAAAGTACATTGCTCAGTTTACTGCTGTAAGTCGATGTATAAGAGGGCTGCGGAAATAAGTTTTCAACACTTTCCCAAAGATGCAAAGAGCAATAGCCAAAAGGTGACGATACCAAATAAATACGCGCAACAGGAGTGGGTTGGACCACTCACCACTACACTCACTGACGACAGGACGAGTTGTTCACTGTTACGCCGAGCCAAGCTGCACCTAGACAGCCAAGCACAGTCTCGCCGAGCCAAGCCGTACCAAGAGAGCCAAGCCCACACCAGCCGAGGACAGACAATCTTCATCAGTCAGGTATCCTTCCCTGCTCCCTAGTTCATTTCCAATAACCCTACCAACCGCCATCACCTCGCTCTGCGATATCCGAGCCATTCCACTACGAGTCATATAGGCCTAATTTGACTTCGCATGGTAAATATCTACTCTGCGAGAACCTGCTACCAGTCCGATATTCAACACCAAACCCACTTGCTAACCATCCAAATCAAGCAATTCCTGTCTCCCCCCGAGTTTTAATACAAGTTAAACTCATCCCTTTCTCCTACCAAGCAGCAAATATTTTCTAGAGTCTATGGTACAATGAGCAAACTCAAATATAGCTTTTAATCGTAACAGCGCCATGACTCGAACTTCACAAAAACAAATACCAGCAGACAACCGATGCTTGATAATATGCAATTGACACATAAAATCCAGTGGAACACACAAATTAGATCACGTGTATCGCACAGTTATACATATATACAATTAAAAATAACACTGACATTATTTTAGGGACCACATTTACTGATAATAACCGAAAAATAAAAAGTGTTCCATATTAAACGCGTGTTATTGAGTATTTTTACCCTACTTATCCAGACCGACCGCAGCGCCCCAAGTGTTAGTTTGAGTTGCCATTTTATATGGAACACTTTTTATTTATCGGTTATAATCAGTAAATGCAGTCCCTAAAATAATGACAGTGTTATTTTTAATTGTATATATGTATAACTGTGCGATACACGTGATCTAATTTGTGTGTTCCACTGGATTTTATGTGTCAATTGCATATTATCAAGCATCGGTTGTCTGCTGGTATTTGTTTTGAGCAGTTCGAGTCATGGCGCTGTTACGATTAAAAGCTATATTTGAGTTTGCTCATTGTACCATAGACTCTAGAAAATATTTGCTGCTTGGTAGGGCAAAGGGATGAGTTTAACTTGTATTAAAACTCGGGGGGAGACAGGAATTGCTTGATTTGGATGGTTAGCAAGTGGGTTTGGTGTTGAATATCGGACTGGTAGCAGGTTCTCGCAGAGTAGATATTTACCATGCGAAGTCTAATTAGGCCTATATGACTCGTAGTGGAATGGCTCGGATATCGCAGAGCGAGGTGATGGCGGTTGGTAGGGTTATTGGAAATGAACTAGGGATCGGAGAAGGATACCTGACTGATGAAGCTTGGCTGTCTTGGTACGGCTTGGCTCGGCCGAGACTGTGCTTGGCTGTATAGGTGCGGCTTGGCTCGGCGTAACAGTGAACGACCCGTCCTGTCGTCAGTAAGTGTAGTGGTGAGTGGTCTAACCCGCTCCTGTTGCCCGTATTTATTTGGTATCGTCACCTTTCGGCTATTGCTATTTGCATCTTTTGGAAAGTGATGAAAACTTATATCCGCAGCCCTTTTATACATCGACTTACAATCGTAAACTGAGCAATATACTTTGCTTTTACTCATTTTGCACTCTATCAACGAGTAAAAGTTATTACTTATGTATAAAGACACGAAGAATTTACAACGATCTGCTTGCCAATACAAGAAACCATATACAAACAGTCACCACGTGACAAATGTACCCTACTTGGTAAATTTCTAATTTTTACCGCTAGATGTCATATCAGATAGCTGGAGTTGCCAATAAAGGGTGGAATTCAGAGACATTTCTTGAGGACACCTTGAGGAGACCTTGGGCTTGAGGAAGCCTTAAGGAAGCCATTTGCATTCAGAGAGCTTCCTTGAGGCTTCCTTGAGGAAGCCATTTGAAGGCTCCCTTGAGCCTTCCTTAAGGAGACCTCAAGCCTTCCTTGAGGAGACCTCAAGGCTTCCTTGAGCAGAAATACTATTCAGAGACATTTCTTGAGGAAGCCTTGGGCTTTAGGACTCCTTCGCGTCTGCGCACGACTTGCCGTGTGCTAAGGTAGGGGGCAAGCTACCTTAAGGAATCCTTATCACAAGAAAAATGGCGTATTCTTGGCGGACGACGACTATCTTGATTATACTAAAGCATTATTTGAAGACGAATACGTACGAAGACGATATATAAGAGATTTCTAGAATCCATAGAAAATATTTTCTGAGCTGCCGTTTTTCATAACATGTTGTGACAAACGTGATTTTGCCATTAGTTCAGTTTGAAAGCAGAAGATGACTTCCACTTTCTCCAATATTACAGATTTTAGTTATTAGTCTACGGTTTTATGCCACGATAAACTTTCAGGTATCGGTAATAGGAACATTCGAAATAAAACAAATAGCGGTACGATAAGTACGGTACCTAATTAAGGTACGGTAAAAGTCCCCATACTTTTGTTGGTTAGGTACGGTACTACAGTGCAGGTTAGTTTTTTTTAAGGGTAGCCTATTATTTGTTTATTTAAAGATATTCTGACTGTATTGCATTAATAATTATCACCCACAATAATTTGGCTCCCACCGTTTGTATTTTCCACAGGAAAAGAGACGTAATTTATATCATAGGCCTACCGGTACCGTATCGTATCAGACTGATATGTAGGCCTACGTGTTTATTATTAATTAGGTTATACATAAGTTACATGATTAGCCTGTTAGCTTATTTTGATGCAAGACGTTCATACCTCCAGTACTGATACACGGCCCTAAATAACCTACAATACCGGTAATGTAAAGTAGCCTATTAGCCCTTAGGAATACGTACGCAAGAAACACGCATTAGATGACATCTCGTAATAATCCGGTTTCCTGGCCTCATTATTGGGTTAAAAGTGATTAGATACATACATGCACACTACTGATAGGTCTATAATACGCAATCTACTGCACAAGGCTGATTACCAAGACCCTACAATGAATTAACAACAACAATATAACACGCAAAATAGTGATCTCTGTAGGGAAAACCATTTTGCTTCTGACTGCATTAATTGGAGACACATCCCAGACAATAAATGGAGAGTACCGGTCTTTGAATTTCCTGTGAAAAATGAGTGTCTTGATAGCCTAGGTGAAAGTCATGAAACAGGCTGTTGCTATTTCATTCAGGGCTTTGAACATCATGGTCATCAACCCCATGTACTTACCGGTAGGCTATGTGGATACTCTGTTTGATATCGAATGGGTTATTGTGTGTCTGTGTATTTGTAATTGAAGATAAGAGTTAAGGAGAAGGTGGCTATGGTCTTATAGGAACCATGCCAGTATTTCCCTGGAATTGAATTGGAGAATCGCAGAAAACCACTTCTAAGATGGCTTACATGGGGATCGAACCCATCTCTTTTGTTCTTCCTCATAAGGCGCGAGTACCTTGTTTCAACCCACAGTCGAGAATTAGAAAGCCTTAGAAACTAGGTTCTGATCAAGTCCATACCCCAAGATGTTCCAATTCATCTATAGGCTACATTAAAATAGTATAACAGGTGTTTTAGGCTAATCCGAAGACCATGTTTCATATACCATAGGTCAATAGATCAATAAACTGCTCGGGTCCAAGCTCTGTGAACTTGTGGGGTGAGGGGAAAGAGCAGGGAAGGGTCAGGCGAGAGGAGAAGGGTCTGTCAACAGCCCGCCGTGATATCTGGTATTCCTTTCTATTCCAATACTGCTGACATAGGGCCGTAGCTCAAACCACTGTGGTATTACGAATGAGTGAGTGAGTCACCGACCAATGTATTTGGTACTGTACTATGCACAGACCGAGAAACCTCATCACTCGTCAACACCACATCTCATAGTCCGCGATGCACATTCCTCTGAGGTTCACGCAGCTTAGACCCGAGCAGTAGTTCAGTGGGATATTTTTCTGGGGAAGATGACTTCAGTGCTCCACCAAAAAAGCTAGCCTATTTTACAGACTAGTTACATAAAACTTCCAGTTGATAATATACATTATCTGAGAAAATGAATGGGGACTCATCTTCCTTACCACAAAAATATAACTTTCCGATTGATGACACAATAAAATTTGATTGACCATGTGTAGGCTATGCATACCAAAATGAAACCGTGTCATTAAACTCTGAATCGTACAAAAGCAATACAGTAACTAGGCTCTCATCCTCTTTCTTTTTTGACTCTAAGTGGTGACCTTCGGGGAGTAAGCCTATCTAGCGCATGAAAGGCTGTCTTATATCCGAGCATTTGGCAAAGCAACTTCGAACGTACAGTATGTAAGAATCCTGAACTCTCAGGAAAAATATGATAGGAGGCAGAGGAAATTCTAACAAAAGGGGGCATTCAACAAATCAGAAGGTGCAACGACTGTACCCACATACCTATCAAGAGTCATGGTAGACCAATGGCAGAAGTCTATAGAAACAATAAAGGTTCCTTTTCTCTAAACATTGAGCTCATGATTCGAGAATATTCAAAACAGCTTCATCAAGTTAAGATTCAATGAATGTGCACGTAGGTCTTTGGATTCTGGGGAGCATACACAAATTAGATGCTTAGGGGAAATGAACCTTTTAGAAATTCCATGTCTAAACGTACAAAACTCAGGACGAAGCAAAAATAATACTTTGGGATACTAAACTTTAACTCACTACTCTAGTTTGGTGAGCACAAAGAACTGACGACGATGATGCATGAACATAACATATCAATACTGGCATTGCAAGAAACACAATATCAGGGCAACGATGTAATGGACACAAAATAATATAGAATCTATAATGGAGTTAGGTAAAAATATGCCGGTGTTTAGCATGGCGTTTGCTGTAAATAAGAATGTTATCAGCTCAGTGGTTAACTTCTGTAGTGCTTCAGAGATTACCTCTTCTAACCGCAGCAGAAACAAAGGGTATACTCTTATCAACGCACATGCACCCAGCAATGAGGACAACAGGCTCAATCCCGAGTAAGTGTCGTTGTGTTGGCAGAATTGCCAGAATGCAACATAACCTGAGGTGGCCCCGTCTCTAGGAACGTTTTTATACAAGAGTGACCTACTGAACTAATAATTCCATGATCCTTGGTCAGGACAGTCGCTGCCAGAGCCAGGATCCGATCCTGGATTTAACACTTATGGATACGCCTTAATGTTACTACAGTGAAACCTCTCTAAAAGACCACCCCTCTTAAAGACCGATATTTCTTGGAACCGATTTAAAACCACATAAGGTCTATGTATATGTTACCTCTATTTAAGGACCACCCCTCTCCCCGACCAAAGACCAGGCATTTTCTCAGTCTGACCTCTTTCAAAAGACCACTTCTCGTCTACCTTCCCATTGGAGATGGTGATGATGTAAACAATAGTTATGTTGGCACAGAACTGCATCAGCATAGAATGTCAATAGAGGAAGTGTTATGTTGTTTGAGTCTTCAGTCTTTTGACTGGTTTGATGCAGCTCTCCATGCCTTCCTGTCCTGAGCTCATCGTTTCATCTCTCCATAGCTACCACACCCTACATCCGAGGCAGTCTGTTTAACATATTCTAACCTTGGTCTACCCCTACAGTTCTTGTCCTCAACCCTTCCTTCCATAACTAAGCTTGCTATTCCTGGGTGTCTTAGTATGTGTCCTACTAACCTATCGCCAGAAACATCTCTCCCCTCCCACTCATCTTAATACCTCTTCGTTTGTAACCCTATCTACCCATCTGATCTTCATCATTCTCCTGTAACACCACATTTCAAATGCTTCAATTCTCCTCTTTTCTGCTGCACCAATAGTCCAAGTTTCACTTCCATAGAGTGTTATGTAACGTATAAAAAATACAAAACACGGCTCTCCTAGAAGATTTTTCAAACCCAGAACAAATTAATGGACTTTCAAACTCACTCAGAGATATTCTAGAAAGTGAAATTGTCAAAAAAAGATGTGCTAATCTGAAACAGAGATCAATTGGTGACTTTTTTAAATGACAGAGCTCAGAAAATATCTAATTGTAATTAATTTGTACTAAATGTGAACCAATGCAGATAAATTGTAATCATGTATGTGTTCCAACTGTACTTTATTAATATGCAGTATAATATTATTTTTAATGCATATTAAGAGACCACCCCTCTAAAAGACCAGTTTTCCATGGAACCGTCACTGGTCTCTTAATAGAGGTTTCACTGTATTATCTTATTGTTAGTTTCATTTATAGTAAGTTGTTTTCTTAATTAGGCATCTGTCTCAACATTTTTAAATAATCAAAATTTAAATTTAACTTGTTTCAAGGAGCAGTTTTTCTCAATGTTCTGCCTCCTAACCAATAACCATCTGTAAGTTACATGAATTAAAAAAAACTGTGTCTCAATCTCGTTTTTCTATCAACATGCTACAAAAAGGCTAGGGCCTTAATCAGTCACAGTGCAACAATGGCAAATCATCTTGGGATAAAAATTAACTATTTGTGAGTAATCATCTTCCTATTCTGATTACTATTATTGTTTAAAGAGGTGGGACAGCAACGGGATGTGCCCCTATCTTTTTATTCTACCGTCTAAGTTACATCGACAATAATAGCCTACAAGTTCAGCAGCTGTTTGCAATGTTCCATAGTTTACTTTTTATTTTAAATACATGATGCAAGGGTTCATTTTCATAGGTATTTATTTACATACTGTACTGTACAATTAATAAATACATTTCATTTGGGACAGGAAGTCTGCTGTTTCAGAATTAATTCCTGCTCCTTTAACTTGATATTATTTCCCTGACTTGCTTAACATGTAATTCTTTTTCTTGCACCAACAGGGTTAGTATCCGAAGACACCTTTCTTGTATGCTAGATTTATCTTTGGAGCCACTGCATGAGGCTCTCAACTTTTCTTCATTGGAAATGGCTCTGAAACACACAAAATCTACATGTAACTCATTATGAACAAGGTCTGGAATTCCTTTGATAGTTCAAGTAAACTATAGATTATATTAAATGGGCATTGTTATAAAGAAAACATTTTACTGTGATATAATTATAATTAATTTCATGGATATGTGGTGAAATCTTTATAGGAATGTGGTGTGATGAGTCTCCTTACTGTTGAAAGAGTTTGACCTCTTCACCGCCCTTACAAAAGTAATTTAAAGGTTGCACTCTAATTAAGTTTCTGGCAAGTACAATTTATGAGAATACTCTCAAGAGGTTTATTGAATCGTTTTTTTTTTGAAAATTCTCATTTCTCTAAAATACAAATCAGATAATATAATGCACAACGCAGACTGCTTTGTGTGGAATTAAGCCATGGAAGGTAAAATTGTAATTACTTAATTTACAGGTAGAACTCAAATCGATTTCACTAGACAGGGAGTGGCCGTGGCCTATCAGGAAAAAAGGAAGCTTGTTGTTTTACGAGTCCACTAATTTTGTGATCATAAGCCACGTGACGTCCTTGTTATGTGGAATCCAAGCCACCACATTTCACCTCATCAGCCCCTAATTTTGAGGATGGTAACATCCCTTGCCACTACCAACTACAGCATGATTCATGTAAAACGATTTTATTTGCATAGGAATACACCGAAATGTTTCATTTACGTACTTATTTATTTTTATTTATCTTATGGCTTTTAGTGCCGGGAGTGTCCGAGGACATGTTTGGCTCGCCTGAGTCTGTAGCTGCTTCCAGGGGACACCCTTATTAGGGTGAGCTAAAAGTTCCGTTCAAATTCAAGTAGTTCCAACTTTCGCTACCAGTTATCAATGATACCTAGTGGCGAGCGTTGGAACTTTGATAGAGCATTCCGATGAAATGTAACCTAACAGTTTAGCTTTACACAAGTGTAGTCTGTCAAAGGATCTTTTACATGTCATAAATCTATGACATGGGACCGCCGGCTTTACTTCCCCTCCGGAGGTGGGCATACTGTAGGATTTTTAACGCTCTTAAAAAATCCGACGACTTCGGCCGGGTTTGAACTCGCTATCTTGGGCACAGCAGTTCAGCATGCTACCAACTACGCCAATGAAGCCGCTATTTACGTACTGACAACCTTCAATGGCACAGTCATCTGCCAGATATTCTGGACATTTAGGAGGCTATAGCTTGTTACTAGCATTCTCCATGACAAAACAAACATGATCCCTCAGTATGCCTTCCTTCGGAGGGGAAGTAAAGCCTGCGGTCTCATATCATAGATTTATGGCATGAAAAGAACATTTCACTAACTACACTTGAGGGGACTGCGTGGCGCAGTCGGTCGAGTCACTGAGCTTCTAACTGAAAGGGAGTGGGTTCGATCCCCATCCAGGTAGTGGATTTTAGAAACAAAACTACCACTTTCGGAAACGCAAATAGCCCTGGGGTTCACTCAGCCTACACCAGAAATGAGTACTTGGGTAATTCCTGGGAGCAAAGACAGCCGGGCATGGAGCTGATACACCCTCCCTCTGAGCCTTGACTGCAGGTGAAAGTTACCATACACATGAAAAGTAGCATTTTGACAGCCACGGCTAGTAGCGATGGTTGGTCCAAACTTCACCTGCATTCACATGTGAGTGTTCAGATACTTTTGTTCACATAATGTATAACCTACTGATATCTCGACAGGAGATGGCAGTTGAGTTTGAACAGCAGTTGTCTTCCCTCTCACTGCGTATCGTGCATTCCAAAAACATTAAGTTGGTCACTGTTTCTATTACTGTACCTGATACTGCTACATTATTAAAAGTAAACACAAAGACTTATAAGAATAGCCTATTGAAAGTAAGAAGGTAACAAATTATCATGCAGGAAGTTGCAGCAACTGACTGCCAACCGATATACAGGTTTGGAATAGTTGGGCTGCGCATGCGTACTGCAAGACCCCCTTATCCCCTCACAGCGTGTTGAACTGCCATCTCCTGGCGTGATGACATTAGGCTACATGGCTCTCTGTTTTACAAATCCCAGACTCCATAGAAATGAGAATAATATCGGGTAGGAGAATATTGTTCTGCAAACTGTCTTAAAACTATCTCTCTGACAAACCTGTTGGGCTTTCATCATTCGATGTACTGGTGCCAGCCTTATCTGGTTCTATGACCAGCTCGATGATAGGCTCTTCTTATTTTGATGCTGCCTCTTCAACCTGCCTATCTTATGTGAACGTATCACTGTCCAGGGCAAACGGTATTTTGATATACACCTGCTCCAAGAGAGCATGCACCGCTGGGTCATGTTCTGTTTTATCGTCACACAAATGCTTTTCTCGCTGTCCCAATTTTTTGTTTATTTGTTCAACCATTTTCTGAAAAGAAAATTCATTATGTTAAGGTAACACTCAAAAAAAGACACCAATTAAAAATATCAGAAAGAAAGGATAAATATTATAACCATTAACATTAACTAGTAAAAGTAGAGTCAAGTTTATGGCACTGCTTTCATAAAGCAGTAATTTCATTACAAGAAACTGGCATGGTTCTATTTTTTAATCAGAATTAGAAGTCCATTACAACTTTATTTACAATAGTTCCCTCTCCTTTAATGTTCATTATAATAAATAACTACGGTATCGTTATTATTCTTTGAATATGTTATGTTTTTTTTTTGTGCAGTTCATGAGCTGAGAAGCTATAAAGTCTGCTACAATTTGTACAGTCTCATCACAATATTATGTGCATCTAGCAAATATTGTGAGTAGGCCAAGTACCCTTGGTTTTCCGATGTGTGACAGTCTGCCTACCATCGTATGTACACTTATGCAGTACAATCTGCAATCTATCCGAGTAGGAAACATTTTAATTCAGAATCCCCGTTGCAAAATGGGTCTATTTTGTCCTAACCATGCTCATGCTCCACAAGTGGATAGGCCTATGTAGTGGTTTTCTCCCCACAGTGATCCCCAATACTTTCCTCTGTACTGTACTCCTGTGTTGGCTAGCCCATAGTGGCAATTAAGTTGCTCTTTACTGCCACTGTCCTTCGATGGCATAAATAGTGCATAGAATACCATGTTATACAATTGGGAGGCTCTCGATATGCCAGCATTCCTATCTCGGTACACTTACTACACACCTAATAAGACCGAAAATATCCAATGGAACATCGAACAATATGCTGGCACCATTATGATATAGGCAGGGGGGAACATAGGAGTCACTGTGACAGTAATTTTCAGTGGATCTTCAGTCCTCACCTAACCTGTCACTTATCAGTAATTTTTGGACAATAGTTGTTTCGGCACCAATTTCAAATGTGTGGGGGGTAATACTAAGATTAACTATCATGTTATGGTTTTAGTATCCACAGAACTAACCAATCAACATTATTTAAACATTCTAAACCAATATTTATTCCATAGGCCTAAACATGTAAAACACCTGATCTACTGTACATGACGACATCGGACCCATATAAACAGAAAGAGTGGCAACTTGCCTGGCATGTCTTTGAACTATGCAGCTTTCAAGCTGAGAAGATACCACGTTCTTGAATGCAGATAATCATACAATGAAAACAAGATTTTCATAAAAAGTAACATACTTTCAAAGTCTGTGTGCATTTCATTATATGATTTGAAACTTTGTGCATACCTCCGGATTTTGGTTGCTTATTGCGCGTAGGCTCCAATAGGTTATGGTACGGTAAGCTTAAAAGTAGGCTACTACTTTACGTTTTTGCTACTCTTTCATTTATGTTCCTTTTAGTCAGTACGCCCATTGGACGTATTGGTGCTTTAAAATAATCAACAGATGCGTGTTACTACAGAAATAATACGAAAATTGTGGAAATCTTACCTTGTGCTCAGGCACGCAATTGAACGCCTCCGTTATATTTTGACATGTTCTCTTCTTTTCTCCACGGTAACTTCGTCCGTCTTCTTATTTTCAAGTATATTTTTATACTGCAGGACGATTTGCACAACAAAATGTATATCCTCTACACACCACAATTTCTGTATTATTCCACTCTACACTCCATGTGGTTTGAAATACCGGGGCGCGAAGATTGCTTCATAGCTTCTCTGGAAACAAAAGCTACACTGACCATTGCCAAAAGTCTCATAAAGTAACATTGAAATAAGTACGCGCTAATCACACATGTATCATATGTGACTAGCTGACAATCAATTATAATGTTTAACATATCAACGTTAATATCATGGAACATCAGATTATATTGTAAGACACGTCAGCTTTAATTCTTATTCGAATAACACTAGTGAAACTTTTCGTATGTGATTGGTACCAGTGAATCTTACTTTTGAGGAAGCCTTGAGGAAGCCTTGAGCATCCCTTGAGTAAGGAGACCTTAAGGAAATGACTCTGACGGCAAAATCAATCTCAAGGAGACCTTCAGATTGGAGGAAGCCTCAAGGCCTCCTTAGTCAAGGTCTCCTCAAGGTGTCCTCAAGAAATGTCTCTGAATTCCGAGGAGATGGCCTGAGCTCATTTGAGTGAAGCCAAGCGCTGCGTCCAAAGTGGGCGTAACCTTAACTCGAATTCGGTGTTCCGTGACTTGCATGAGGCATTGTACATGGTGTTTTCTCTTTCCTGAGTTGTTAGGAATAATGTCGTGTAGTGCATATGGTTGTACGAATCGAATAACTAAGAACATCCCAGGAATATCTTTAAAATGAGACGAAAACCTCTTCAATTCTAATCCCAGCATGTGTAGGCCTACCTTACATGCCAAAAAAAAGCCATTCCTCTGCAAATCCCAAATTATCAAACAGCTGTCGGTCAATATTTATGGTATTAGGCCTACGTAATTAATCAATTCGAGGCTAATCGCCAAGTTTCTACCCCCACAAATAAAATACCATACGGTACCGAAAAGTATAGGCTATGCCGTATTTTTGTGCAATTATGCGTCCTCTTTTAAGTGTTCCATTTATTAATTTTAAGGTTCGTATTCTTGATTATCAAAATGTGTACGAACAATGAGTGAAAGTGGCTGTGCTCGAAATTAGGCCTAAAAACTGATAAATGCCTCAACACCAATACGAACTTAAAACTCAATTTGGTGTAAATACCGTAATTAGTTTGGCATAATTAGTTCCCAAGATGTTCCTTCTTTGTTATAACTCACACCTTCAGACACCTGTATTCAATTTAATCAGTGTTTCAGTGTATTATTACGTTTTGCCGCGTCTTTCTTAGAAAACTAGCCTTGCTAAGGTGCTCTCAATTTCTATTTAAATTGGCTTTTAAGACGATAACGCAGCTTAATTGTGCCATGTACGGTGATGTACTGAGTGTATTCTGCCTATCCAAGAAAAAATCTTGACTTCTCATTGCAGTTTTGTCACAATAATCGAGACTAGTTGGAGTGGTTTACGGCTTTAAGCATAGGAACAGCCATTTTCTTGCTACCTAAAGTGGGCGTGCCGTTTGACTTCAGCAGCTTGCGCTAGGCAGCACAGCGAAGGCATCTCCTTCCGTTCTTTCCTCCATGATGTACATAGACACCACCATATACAATTCTCAAGGCGTGTCATTGCGTTTGGCAACGCCACACATCGGTTATCTAGTACAAAGAATATGGGTGATATGGGTTGGCCTAGCGCAAGCATTTTGACATGATTAATATTGTTAATATTGATACCTAAGGGGAAATACTTCACTGTATACATAGACTACAGCAAGGCATTTGACTCACTCGACAGAAATCTACTGAGACAGAAAATCAAAGACATGATTGGCATAGAGCACCCACTCATCCATATATTGGAAGACGTCCTTTAATATAACTACATCGAAATTAACGATGGTGTCAGCAGATCAATGACTATCACACAGACGAATGGAGTCCTCCAGGGCGACCCCATAATCCCGTTATTGTTCAACATAATGACAGCAGATATCGTTGAGATGCTCAAGGGAAAGAAGACAACCACGTTAATCATTTGTGCAGACGACATGGTCTTAGGCTCGCCCAATCAAGAAGAGCTGCAGGAAACTTTGATGGAACTGGAAAAATGGGCAGAGAAAAACCAAATTTCGATCAATATGCAGAAAACCCATCAGATGATTTTCAGGAAGGGAGGGAGAATATCAGAAAACTTCATAATGACGCTCCACAATCAACCTCTAACTATAGTAAATACGTTCAAATACTTAGGCGTAACCCTTCAAACGACAGCGAGTTCGTTCCGAAGTCACATACAGGCAGTGGCGTCACTAGGGTGGTGCGGGGAGTGCGGGGGGTGCGGACCGCACCGGGTGACACCATCGCAAGGGGTGACACCAAAATTAGGGTGGTTCGTAAAAATTTAATTGAGAAGATGAGAGATGCTGGACTAACTCTGCAAGAAGAAAACAAGAGAGCGATGCTTGAGTGTATTGATAGTTTCCATTCTGAACTCCAGATCAGATCAAGAACCATCAAGGAAGTAGCAGCCATGTTTGAGGCTGCTCAAGCCAAGGGTTTGATATCTGCCACTGAAGAAGAGTTACTGGTGTCCATTCCAAAATTAACCACTTTCTATGATGAGTTATCAGAGGAAGAGCTTTTATTAGAAATACCAAGGCTGAGAAGGCACCTGAAGGCAGCAGAGATTGATCTCGAAGAAGTCAAAGATTGGCCAGTACTCGACATTTTGAAATTCATAGCTGAATGGGACTTCCTAGAATCTCTCCCATATCTCTCAGTGAGCCTACAATTATTTCTTACGATCTGTGTGTCTGTGGCTTTATGTGAGAGGAATTTTTCAAAGCTAAAGTTTATAAAGAACTATTTGCGCTTTACCATGGGCCAGTCAAGGTTTTCTGATCTTGCAATATTATCAATTGAAAGTGATTTGGCGAAAGGAGTTGATTTCGATGAAGTAATTAACAAGTTCGAAGCTCTAAAGGCCAGGAAAGGAAATTTTTGATTTAGTCAAGATTTAATATGTCATAAAATGTAATGTTAAAATAACAATTAAAAAAGTAACATATTTTCTATGTAGTTCTTAACTTCTCACAATCTTTTACCAACCGACCTTGAATTATTTTTTTCTTCTATTGCCTTTGTAAATATAGGACCTATGTTTATAAACGTTACTAAGGATTCTGTATGTTTCCGTTATTTGGCACTTGCGAACTCGGTCTATGGGGGTGTCATGAAGGGGGTGACACCAAGAGTTACCGCACTGGGTGACACCACCCCTAGTGACGCCACTGCATACAGGACAGGACAGCAGAGGCCACGAAAGCAATATGAAGCATAAAGAACATTGCAGCAATATCACTGAAGACAGCCATGAGGCTCTTTGACACGACGATATCGCCCATAGTTACTTACGGACTGGAACTAATATGGGAAAAACTGACCATCACAGACTTAGAACGAATAGAAAAGTTGAAAGGAAGATTCATAAAATGTGCCCTCAGTGTTGGAAAATATTCGCCATCTCGTCCTGTCTATGAACTTACCAAGGAAACGTTTTACATCGAGGATCTCCGATTAAGCCTGCCTTCTACTGAGGCTTCCGTCAAACTACTGGAGCGTAGGAGGAAGAAAAGAGCAGAGATAGACATTGTCTTCTACGGTTCATCAGCGATGATCGATCGCACCTGGACCAATACGAACCAGGAGCAAAGACATATCATCTCGAGACTGGCCATACATGGTTTCCACCACAAGATTTGTGATAACAAGCTTTTCCACTCGCCGAATGAAAGATGTGTGTGTGAATTATGCGGACGGAGGTGTACGCTGTATCACATCACAGTGTGCCGGAAGAGGACGAAATCTTTGACTGATTATAGTGAAAACTAATACCCATTCGGGTAAAAAATATTTCAGTGGTATTTTACTCATTTAGCTTGTAATTAATGCTCTTTCTAGCGCACCTTAATACATTAATTAATATTGCTAACCAGGGTGGTGGGAACGGTGCGACCGCACCGGGCGCTGTCATATGGAGGCGCGCAGAGAATGCAATGATAGTTTGACAGCGCAAAAAATAAAAAAATAAAGCCTATTACTTAACCCTACCCGTCAAAATGAATTCTATAGTAAGTGAGCTGAGGTGCGTTCATTTGAAAGGTATAGACATATAACGTGAAATTCGTACTTACCGTTGTATAAATATTAACAATAATAAAGGAAATGCCCACAAATGTGCATTACATTTTAGAGTAATCTAATAAGGAAAGTGTTCTCTTGGAGAATTCATTAAATGGTACCGGTATCCACCACACTGTTTAGCACATAATTATACGCACCCACGCTGTCCAGAAGGTTCACGAAAGCCTCGTCACACGCACAGCTTATGATGGAAGCCGCGTACAGCAAGTCTATTCTGAGCACTCCTCATTGCGTTGTTAGGTTCAATCCAATTTCTCTGAGACATGGCATCAGTCCCATAGAATTCCAGGTCGATTTCCGCTCGCTTTCTTTGTCTCATTCTTCGGAATTCTTGTTCTTGTCTTGTAGAAGACAATTGTAATCGAAATCTTAAATCTTCAATAAGAAAAGTTTCCCTGGCAAGTTCATAAACAAGTCGGGAGCGCGTGTAGTTTGATACTCCTAGGGCAGCCTTTAAGTATCGCGCTTTGACTTTTTCAAGTGATCTGAGATCGCCCATGCTTAATTCATCCCAGACTATGTTTAACCTATATGTGAGGACCGGAACAATCTTGGCATCAAAGAGTGCTAAGGCGGATTTCAGTGAAAGTCGAGATATGTTTCTAATATCAAAAATAGCTTTAGTGGCCTATGCCACCCGCTGTTTTATGTGAATCCTGAAGGATTGCATAGTAGTATGCAGAGTCAAGCCGAGTCCTTGGACGCTCGTCCGCCTTTCCTGAAGATCATATATTTCGTCTTCTCGATGTTAAACTGCAAATCGTTGCTAGACGCCCATACCTTCAGAGAGGAGACAGCCGATTGTAGCTCGCTGATGTTACGGGAGCCCAAAACCATATCATCCGCATAAATGTACAGTTTTATTTCCGGTGAGTCTTCTTTAAAAGCTCAAACAACATCGTGGACTGTGACGCTAAAAAGGAAGGGACTCAGGGGGTCTCCCTGAAGTACGCCATTTGTTTGCAATATCTCTTTCGAGACTGTTATATTGTCAGAAATTTGAACGTAGTTACTCCTTAATATATTATAGATCAGGATTATGAGTGGTTTGTTGTCCTTCACCAACTCATCCAGTTTCGCGGAAATTATGACCTGGTTTAAGTTGTCGAAAGCCTTTGTAAAATCAATGAATACTGCGTGAAATTTGCCTCTGGTGGTTTAAGGGCGCTTTCAACATCATCCTTGAGATATTTCATGGCCTGAATTGTACTCGTCCCCCTTCTAAATCCAAATTGCTCTTCTGGTATCTTACTATCAATTTCATCGGTGAGCTATTTTGTCACAAGTTTAGTACGCACTTTGAGAAGATTATTTTCTAAGGCGATCCCTCTATAGGAATTGGGGCCATACTGGTCTCCTTTCTCCTTATGGAGCATCTTCAATGTTGGCAGTTTCCACGTGGAAGGAACGTCTCCTGATCTCAAAGATATATTAAATTTGTAAATGCCAGTAATAGCACGGTACCTGCTGTTTTAATGTGCTCATTGAAGATGCCATCTCGCCCAGACGCTTTTCCGTCCTTCAGAGTCATTAGAGCACTACGAACCTCATCTAGTGTGAACAAGGGGATAGTAGTGCCATCTTGTTCAGGTTGTTTCATTTGGAATGCTGTTAAGGATCCCTTCTGATTCAATATGGCAGTGAAGTGTTGCCCCCTAATACCCATGTCGATTGTCCCTACCATTTGAGTTTTCCTGGGTGTTAATGGTAAGTAAGGGTTCGCTTTCTCATTCTCCACCATTTTGGCTGCCTCAAGTTCAATAAAGTCCTTTCGTGTCTTCTTGAGTAATTCCTTGTAACTCTTCCGCAAAGTGCCGTATATAGCTAGGTCCTCATGTCTATTGCTTGCTCGCGTTACGTGAAGGGCCTGTAATACTCGTTTTCTCTCGAAATAGCAGGTGTGAGTAGTGGTTTTGGCCGGTTCTACAGCCTCCTACGGCTTTCCTCCTACAAGATGGCAGTCGCGTGAGTCCAACCTCTTACATGGCGCGCTTTTTTGAACCCCATGGTCGGATTTTGACAAATGAGATGTCTTAGGACTAGGGCTGACACTCCCTTTCCAATGGACAACATATTTCCACCCCAAAATAAAACTTACACCTACTAGGGGGTGAAATTGTAATTTTTAGAAAATCTCGCTTTCCAAGTGCGATGTTAAAGATGTTAAAAACCCAGGAGATGGTACGTGCAGTAAGCCGTCTTGTTATATCCGGTGTCATGTTGCTGAAATGGCAGAGAACACGCAGTTCTGTAGCTATGACTGACCCTGCAGTAATTTAAAACCGCAGGTGTTTATCTTGACAATGGATAATGCAAAGTTAGCAGTCATTGGATATTACACAGGTGTTCCTTCCGGTGTAATGTTGCTGACATGGCAGAGAGCGCACACTGCTGTTGCTATGACTGACGCTGCAGTAATTTAAAACCGCAGGTGTTCATCCTGACAATGGATAATGCAAAGTCAGCAGTCATTGGATATTACACAGGTGTTCCATTGCACTTTGGACTCGCAGCTGTACTGGGAAGGAATTGCAATTATCTGCAAAATCTGCTGACACGAGCGATAAGAGCCTATATAAGAGAGGTGTCATATATTTCCCTACTGTCGGTCTTCATTACTCGCTACAAGTGAACAGTGCTTTATTACTGCTCAAAAGTTGTAAAAAGCCTTTTGGTAGAATATCATTAAATTATTTTGCAAGGTAAGTATTTATTATTAATGGATTGAAGTCTTTTATTACTAATTGATGTTAAAGTTATTGATTGGAATGTATTTATTGATTGATTGATTGATTGATTTGCAGATAATTGGCGTACCTGTAGGTTAACAGATTCCTGTACCTCGTTCAGTCAGTGACAGCAGTTGATACATTATTAAAGGTAAGTACCCCCTCTAATAACTTTTAAACAGCTAGAGCGATATTTTCCAATGTTCACCGCTAGATGTCAGAGACAATGGTATATTTGATAGTCAAAGTTGGAACTACTTGACCATGTGTGAGAAGCTAAATTTTAGGCTAGATTTGATTGCCGCTTTATTAAGTCCGAACGTTCGCTGCTAGGTGTCAGTGACAATGGTATCTGGTAACTAAAGTTGGAATTACTTGATCATGGTGTCTAAAGTTACATTTTGTAGGTTAGATTTGATTAACGCTCTATTAAGTCCGAACGTTCCCTGCTAGGTATCAGTGACAATGGTATCTGGTAACTAAAGTTGGAACTACTCAACAATGGTGTGTAAAGCTAATTTTGTAGGTCAGTGACAGAGGGAATATTTAAAGATTTAACCTCAGCTCACCTAACATAACCTAACTTAACCTTGTCACGTGACATGTTCTACAAGTTTAGACTTGTTTTAAGACTGGCTATGACGTCACACTTAGCTCACTTAACTAGCGGGCCGCTGGTTTCTATCACGTGGCATGTTTTACAAGTTTAAAGTTTCTATTATTCTGGTTTCTATTATTTAAAAACAAGAGATCAAGTGAAATGTGTGCTTAACGCTCTATTAAGTCCAAATGTTTACTGCAAGATGTCAGTAACAATGGTATATTTGATAGCCAAAGTTGGAACTACTTGAACATGGTGTGTAAAGCTAAATTTGTAGGTTAGATTTGATTAACGCTCTGTCAAGTCCAAATGTTTATTGCTAGGTGTCAGTGACAATGGTATTTGATAGCCAAAGTTGGAACTACTTGACAATAGTGTGAAGCTAAATTTGTAGGTTAGATTTGATTAACGCTTTATCAAGTTCCATTGTGACAGTGATATATTTTGGTAGTCAAAAGTTGGAACAACTTGAAATTAGACTTGGCATGGGTTCACAAACGATTAAATTAAATACCCTGCTATAACCATTGACTATAATTTATATACATAATAATTAAACTATTTATATTTTTACTTTGTTTTATATATTTTATAAACATTGATGATTTCTTTCTTTTATAGGTAATTTTGGAAAGTAACCATTATGTTCGAGTGTGGTGAATGTAATAAACAGTTTTCAAGACCTGACAACCTTCAACGGCACGCAAGTACCAAACATAACCTTAAAATGTTTGCGTGCAGTCATTGTACTACGACATTCAACAGACAGGATAATCTTACACAGCATGTACGTTTAAAACATGTCAGTTCAGCACATTTCTCATGTTTAGTTTGTGAACTTGGTTTTTCTACTGTAAAGCGATATCAATCCCACAGGGTTGAAGTGCATGGAGAACAACAGGAATTAAAAACTGAAAAACCATCAACTAGCATAGAACCATTAAATGAATGTAATGAAGTAGGAGGTGACTGTTCAGAAATAACTGTTCAAAAGGGTAAACGTTCTAAAGATTGTAAAGATAGTTATTCAGCGAAAAGAATGAAGAATGGTGAACTTTTAATAACACATTGTGATGTATGCAATATTGATATACCTTCTTCAATGATGCAGGGACATTTGCGCAGTATTAAACATAAAAATAATGCTTGTCATGAAAAAAAATCTGCAAATATTCAGCAAATTGGTAGTGCGTTTAAAGTCGAATTGCTATTTACAGACTTTATAGTAAAGAAAAAAACTCACAAGTATTGAATCATTTTTTTTAAAATGTTCAACCTAATGTGTTTGGCTTAGTAGATAATGTTTTAGTAGAGCATAAAACAATTAAGATGCATTTTGAACTCTTCGGGCTGTATGTAAAAACTGGGAGTGAAGGTGAAATTACGGATATCAAATCTTTTAATACAAAAAACATAATTGTTAGTGAATCAACTAATATCAGTGATATGTACCAAGATATTTCAAATGCTATCATTGTGAAGAGTGAAGAGTTCCAGGAAAGGGAGTCAGGCTGGGCGTTGGTTGAAGTACTTTATTTAGAAACCAACATGAATAAATATAACCCCCTTCGAGCATCATCATATATTGATTTACCAGTATGGATCAAACGTAAAAAAGCGTGTGTAAACGTTTAGTTAAGAATAGTGACCATGAATGTTTTGCGTGGGCTGTAACCTCAGCTCTCCATCCAGCTGTGATGAATGAGAATAGAACATCATCTTATCCTCACTATTTCTCAGTGTTAGATTTAAAAGAAATGGCATTTCCTATGGCGATAAAAGACATTAAACGTTTTGAAGAGCTGAACAATGTATTAATGTGTATGGAATTGAAATCAATAGTATAGTAGGTCCTCTATATTATACTGAGGAAAAGAAGGATGCTCATGTTAATTTACTATACATAACCGAAGGTGAAAATGCTCACTATTGTTGGATAAAACATTTGAGTAGGATTGGTGGTAGTCAACTATCAAAAAGAGAACATAAGAAGTGGTTGTGTGATGGCTGTTTTCTATATTTTAAGAAAGAGGATCAATTAACACAACATCAAAAATGGGAATAAAATCATGTTTGTACGGTATTACCTACTCCTAAAAATAACATTCTGAAATTTAAGGACTTTGAAAAGCAGCTTCGAGTACCTTTTGTAATATATGCTGACTTTGAGGCTTTGCTAAAACCATTTAATACATTTCCATCGAATCCAACCAAACCTTTTACCAACACTACTCACATTCATGAACCTTTTAGCTTTGCATATCTTAATATATAATACGCTAAGACTAAGGTGTATGTATCACAAAACTCAAGCTCCTAAACCAGAGGGAGTTAGAAGGTGTGGTTTGTACCTAAATCTTCCAAATCGTTTCAATAGTACAGGAAAAATCATGCATTTCTTGAAAAGTCAACGGAAATAATTTATTTGTTTATAAAGTGCTTTTAAACAAATAAACAAGACGATAGCCCCTGCGATAAATCTGTCGCCTACAGCCCGCAGAGCACTAATCCGAGCGGGTAGTCTGTACACATGGGGACGCACACAATCCATTATGCGAGAGTTCTCGCACGGGTCCGCTAGTTATATTAAATGTAGTTATGGTGACTCTTTAAATAAGTTTGAGCTCTATAGAGGACCTGATGCACCTAAAGTTTTTATGGAAAGTCTTGTAAAAGATGCAATCCGTATATCCTCTATTTTAAATACTATCATTCCAATGGAACCACTATCATCATCACAGTAAACGTGCTTTGAAACTGAAACTAATTGTTTTAAATTTGGTGAATGTTTATATACAGATAAGGATCGCGATGATGACCATTTAACAGGAAAATATCGCGGTGCTGCTCACCAAGAATGTAATTTAAAGTATAGAGTAACTAAATCCATTCCAGTCATTATACACAGGCCCGACGAGAGGGGGGGTCAGGCAGGGCTGGTGCCCCGGGGCCCGACCCTCCCAGGGGGGGCCGGCGTCCTAGGAGGTTGGGCCCGATCGGGCATTGATTTATTATTGCCTTTATGTGACTTGAATTCGCTACTGGCAATCATTTAGTGAATGCAATTAACTGTCTGTGAACAAAATTACAAGGACTGAGAAACGTATTATGTCAAGTGGACAATATTTTCCTGTACAAAGCACTTGTGGGAAGAACAACTTTGCTGTCTCAAAGTGGTCAACTTAGGCGATTGGGCTTCGCTATGTATTGTTCTAAGAATATACCTGAAGACAGAGAGAGCATTCCATTATCCTAAATTTAGCTTATTCGGCTTATGCAGCAATCCTTCAAATAACTTTCTCATCTCTTCACTTATTTCGCCAAGGCCACGAGAGCCTGGGTTGCCCTGGTGTGTTTGGTCAGCTAGCTCGAGAGTTTCAAGTTTGGTGCGTCATGTCGAGCTTCGATATTTAGAAGTGTTAGTGTCTGAAATGAATACGCGTATATTGCTTAGCTAGACGTATCAATTCGTATGCCGAGCAGGCAGGTAAGTAAAATACATTTGAAAGTAACGTCCACACAGTAATTCACTTTATAGTTGATTTAAGGGGCAGAACAGCGAGTCATCGTTCCCTAGTGATTCACTTTCGCACTATGTGAAAAATTATCATTGCTGGCTAAATATCTTGCGAAAGGGTGGGATGATTCTGCTGTCAAACGTAGATAGAAGAAATGCATGCGGAATTGTTCATCTTCTCGTATACTGAATTGAGAAAACAATGCTAACATTTGAATAATCTGTATGCTTAGGTGCAATATAATTATTATTATAATTATTATTATTAAGGGGCGTGGTGGCTCAGCGGTCTAGCTGTATGCCTCTCACCATGGCGGTCCGGGTTCGATTCCCGGTCAATGCATGTGAGATTTTCGAAGTGAAATGCCATGTCCTGTGGTTCGGATTCCACGTAAAAAGGAGGTTCCGTGGCTCATGATCTCAAGATTAACGGTCACGTTAAACTACAAGCTTCCTTCCTTTAATTATTATTATTACTGGTTCATTCAATACGATCAACCATCCTAGGTACTTGGGTTCGTGCACAAATCATTTCTGATTATTACTTTTGGTACTAGAGTTGGGAAATGTATCCAAAGTCTGAAACTAAAGTAACATTCCAATATTTTTATGGACTGAGTGTTCAATTAACCAGGAGAAAAATTACCATTAAGCTAGGACACTGAACCACTCAACTTTGTTTTCCAATTCCTCTCATGGGACGTCAGTGGTAAGGGCAGATGACCCACAGCAGCTGTTCCCCCTCACAAAACAAGTAACGTCAGTGGTGTGCACGGCGATGGAGAAATTAATATATTGCATGTAGGCAACCGCGCAGACTTTTTTAAGACCAAATATTGAACTCGGCTTAATTTAGAAGAAAATTTAGATGAAGTATTGTTGAATATTAATATAAATAAAATTTTGTTTTATTATTATTGGACATTTCTACGCCGTTTATTCCAAAGAGCAGCATCGATCCGCAAAGCACTTATTTTTGAGGACGCGAAGAGATATTTTCCCTTGCGATTACAAGCCGTTTCAGGATACGCTTTTTAACGTCTCAGTACCGTTAAACATAAAATGAGTTGCTCCCTTTATCTATGAATTGGAAATGACTCCGGGTCCTAACGAAGCCGCCACAGGATTGCAGGATTCGGCTTACCGACTGCGGTGTCATTCTTAGCCTTACTAAACAGTTAATTATAGGCCTATTTGTCGTTAGAGTTGTTGTTTCATTTAGGGGCTTGCGACATTTAACCCGTGTACTTGGTAGCTAGTAGGTCTAGTACCACTGACGGGCAATGAACCATTGGCGCTCGGTTGTGAATCGTTTGTATCAACTAGAACTGTAGATAGCCTACAATTCAGTATATGCTGACGCGTTAATTTTCCGGTTTGTTTCTGAAGGCCTCCACATTATTGAATGAAGTTGACTGTAAAACAGTAGTTTTCACAAATATTAATGAAGTAAATTATAAGATTCTTAAACAGCGAACAAAATAGAAAACCAAGGAACGTGCGAATTGTGTTGACTGAAGGGGAGGCTGGAGGTTGTTGTATAATAAGAGAGGTGTATTGGCAACATTGTTGTAACTATTTGTCTTGGAGAGTAGAAACTTAGACCCGCTTAAAACCACCCACTGCTGGACGAAACGCAACACTGTGCTCATGTTGGGCTATGGCCTCTGTGATATGATCAATCGCATGCCGTATTCTTAGTTGCCGACTGGGAAAAGTGGGAATGCGTTGCCCGTCACGACTATTACTGTAATTATTAGGGATAAGAGTAGGGTAGGTGTCCCTGGACTTGAAATAAGGTACTATCCCGGTATTTGTCAGGAGGGAGTGTGAAAAGCCATACTCAGGATAGCTGCTGTCAGCACTGGGCTTCGAACCTCTGATTGCAGACTTGCTGTAGACCCCTATCACGGTCATTGGTGAGCTACACCGTGGGGTCTTACTTGAAGGTTCGGAAGCTTTTACTTCAATAACGGAGAGTCTTTTCTATAGCCACTAAATGTCAATGGTCACCAAATTTTTACTCCAAAATATCACAAAAATGATCACCAAAATGGCCTATAACTCAATTATTTGGACCTAATTTTTGCAAAATTTTCCGGAGGAGGACCCCCGGACCCCACTCTGAGCTTGGTGATATTCCATACCCCGAGATCCCCGGTGTGTCTACTCCCCAATAATCTTGGCTTAAATCCGCCCCCGATGGTCACCAGTCATAGATAGGATTGGGGATTTTTAGGAGAACCTGGCTCTAAGTTTGCTTACTGCAAAGCAATATTAAATTATAGAAGTCCACTGACTGCAAATTACAAAATATAGTTCAAATTCACATTTTCTTATTTTGTAAAAACAATCACTGATCAGCTGCAATCTACTTATAGCACATAATAAATAACTTGACTTACGTATGAGTATACCTGTGGTTAATCATGAAAATATATTTTGCTTTGTTTAATGTACAATGATGTGTGATCACCGTTCTACCAAAACACTTACCAGTGTTTAGGCTTAGAACCAAGGGCATGATTCTTCAAGGGCAGCAAGTTTTAAGAATGTCAACATAAAAACCCTATATGTAAAACGTATTTTAAAATACGTCTTGACTTTGTGTAAAAATCATGTTTCATTATGAAAAGAGATTACGTCATATGTCACAGAGGCCGTAGTACTGCACAGTGTACAGTATACCCTTTCCATCTCTTTTAACATGCAGTTCAGTTAACTGAACTTCCTGAAGATCAATTTTTGGGTCTTGGAGGCCCGGGAGATTCCAGCCCCGGGGCCCGTCGCCGCTCTCCACGGCCCTGATTATACATAACGGTAGAAAATACGATAACCACTTTATCGTAAAAGAATTTGGAGCTTCAGATGTGAAAATTGATGTGATTGTAAATAATCAGGAGCAATACATATCGTTCACAAAATATATCAAAACTGACACTGAAAAAAATATAAAACTGTGATTTTTAGATTCATTCCGCTTTATGCCAATTAGTCTTGATAAACTTGCTAGTAATTTAAAATCAGATCAGTTTTGTGAAATTCGACATGTCTTTCCTAAAGAAGATGATTTTAATTTGATTCGTCAAAAGGGTATATTCACTTATGAATGTATTAACTGTCTGGATCGTCTTGAGGAGTGTTCTTTGCCACCAAAAGATGCATTTTACAGTTCCTCAAACACAAGTCATATCAGTGACCATGAATATTTACATGCACAACGTGTATGGACACAGTTTGACATTCTCACTTTAGGAGAATGTTCAGACATATATTTGAAGACAGATGTGTTGTTATTAGCAGATGTTTTTGCAAATTTCCGGAATGTTTGTATGAAAACTTACGACCTTGACCCTTGTCAGTATTTTACTACACCTGGGTTAAGTTTCAGTTCAATGTTGAAAAAAACGAAAGTAAATTTAGAATTGATGACTGATATAAACATGATTAATTTTATAAAATCATCAATTCGAGGTGGATTAAGCCAATGTAGTGGACGGTACTCTAAAGCGAATAATAAATACATGCCTAGCTACAACCCTTGTGAAGAGTCAAAGTATATTGTCTACCTCGATGCAAATAACCAATATGGTTGGGCTATGAGTCAATATCTACCACTGAAAGATTTTCGCTGGCTGACACAACCTGAAATTGATGTCTTACATGTTGACACTCTTAATGATAACGATGATAAAGGATATATTTTAGAGGTAAATCTTGAGTACCCTAAAGAGCTACATGATGAACATAATGATTTACAATTTTGTCCTGAGAATATGAAATCCCCGTACATCACATCAGGAACGAAAATGTTAATTGCTAATTTGAATGATAAATGCAAATATGAAATACATTATCAAAACTTGAAACAGTGTCTACAGCATGGTTTGAAATAAACTAAAATTCATCGCGTATTACAATTTCATCATTCAGCATGGCTCAAACTATATATTGATCTAAACAATAATTTAAGAACACAGTCAAGAAAATCTTTTGAAAAAGATTTTTATAAACTCATGAAAAATAGTGTTTTTGGGAAGACTATGGAGAATGTTGATAAGCGAGTTGATGTAAAGCTGATGACAAAGTGGGAGAATGATGGTAAAAGGTATGGTGCTAGCAACTTAATAAGCAGGCCTAACTTTCATAGCTGTTCAATTATTCATGAGGATTTACTTGTAATACAAATGAATCGTCTTAAAGTAACTTACAACAAACCCATATATGTGGGTTACACCATTCTGGAATTGTCAAAAACACTTATGTATGAATTTCACTATGATTATGTAAAGAAAAACCATCATGATAATGCTAAATTACTCTACACAGACACAGATTCTTTTATTTATGAGTTTAAAACTGATGATTTTTATGAGGATATCAAAACTGTGCTAAATAGGTTTGATATAAGTGACTATCCCGAGGATAATATTTACCATTTACCTCTAGTAAACAAAAAGGTTCTTGGAAAATTTAAGGATGGATGTGCTGGTGTTGTTATAGACACCTTTGTAGGCACAAAATCTAAATCGTACAGCTATATGACAATTGATGATGTAGTAATAAAAAATTAAAGGGAGATAGAAAGAATGTTGTTAGTAAAGAGTTAGATATAAGTGATTATAAAAACTGTATAGTTAGTAACCCACCCATATTATATAAGAAAATGTGTGTATTTATACGTAAAAATCATCAGCTACATACCAATTTACTGAACAAAGTTGTTTTAAGTAATGAAGACAACAAACGATTCATTATACCCAACACATTTGATACTCTTCTTGGGGAAACAGTCGCATTGACGACTATTACTTTACTTAAGTCTAATGTTCACTATATTGTAATATTTGTAGTGTGTTTTATATTGTAATAATTTTGTTAAAACTGTAAGTCGAATGTATAATGTTAGGCTACTGTAGTTTAGTAAAATACATTTTAGTGTAAAATGTTTGCTTTTTATATTACGAAAAAGATTTTAAAAATGTACAGAATGTGTGAACTAAACAAGGGGAATGTAAAAAATATTAAGTGGAAATTGTGAATATCCATGTGTGAAAAAGTGAAATGGCTATCACCATTTTAAAATTAAAAGACATGGTGATCTGGTAAACCTTGTTTTTATTTCACAACAACAACAAAAATGTACAGAATGTGTGAACTAAACAAGGGGAATGTAAAAAAATGAAATGTGGAAAATGTAAATATCCATGTGTGAAAAAATGAAATGGCTATCACCATTTTAAAATTAAAAGATACAGTGATCTGGTGAACCTTATTTTTATTTCACAACAAAAAAATGTACAGAATGTGTGAACTAAACATGGGGAATGTAAAAATATGTAAACATTCATGTGTGAAAAAAAATGGAAATGAAGAAATGGCGATCACCAGTTTTAAAATTAAAAGACATTGTGTTCTTATAAACCTTGTTTTTATTTCACAACAAATACAAAGAAATACCAATTCGTCAATCCTTTTCAATGTTCATGTCCACTCATCATTAACTTTCCTTTTATAGCACTAATCACAACGAGGGCTGCCAACTTCTCTCCCACGGAGACATCTCAGGATGTCAAACGTTGTTTAGCATTTCAACAATACTTTATCCACCACACGTCTTAGTGCAGGATGACTGTGGCGAGAAGAAAGGTTATGTTCTTTACATGCTCGATCCAAAGGATTAATAGGTATATCACCACGCTGCAAAGGTTCTTCAAGACAAGTTCCAGGACCACAAAACAATAACCAGGTAGGTCGAATCGAAAGTCAATTATTGAATTACTTTGTCAATGACGCCATTACCAGTACAGGACTGGCATATCCTTTTCCATCGATGGTAAAATGGTTTGATCTACCTCCTCCTCCTCCGTGGATGATGTTTGTTTTTGTTGCTTTTTCTCTCCATCACACCCGTGGAATGAAGAAAAAAAGTCTTTACGCGGACTTTTAAGACCGTGATATAGTTTGACCAGCTGGCAAGTGGCACACTGTCGCATAGATGGTATTTTTGCCTTGGCCACTTGCTTATGGTGATCATAATCCGTACATGGTTGCAATTCACTTAACACAGGGTCTTGAGTTCATGATTTTGGTATATGTTGCCAGATTTCTTTCACTGCATATGCTGCCACATAATAAATGAACGATTTTGGAAGAGCCAATAATTCTTCTTTGGTGAAACTGTCTAGTTTTTTGCACACAAAGAATTTGCCAATGGCTTTATTGGTAGCATCCCCTTTCTCCATTGTATTACGTTGATGTTTAAACGTCGCTTGTAGGAATCTCACTAGTGTCATCCACAGGTAAACCTTCAGTTTTAATTTTATTTAACAACTCTCAGCAGGCATTGGTGGTTAGCCAATGAAAGAGATGCCACACCTGTGCCAGGGCTTTATGGGTAATGTTGCCACAGGGGCAGCAGTCTATGAGTGTTTGCAGCGTGGGACACCCCAAGTCCATTAAATCGATACATTGACAGTAAGGAGCCAAAAATTCTTGTAGCCATTGACGTTTTTCATTACCTTTTACAAATACCACATGGGCAGAAGACAAGTGGGCTTTCATGACCATGTCCAGATGCTTATACGAAATAGTTCCTTGATTCCAGTCTAGTTGCATATGAGTTTCACTCCATTGGGTTTGTTTATAGTCTTTATCACACAACAAATCAAACGCATAGGGTGGTTTAAACACCAAATGGGTAGCTTGCGAAATCCAAAATGTAGAACAATCGATGATGGCAACCTCTTTAAACATAAATTTGTTATCTCCAATTTTAAACCCTTGACAGTCGACAATCAGTGTGCGCAACATGTTCGCGTTTGTCTGGATCAAGTACAACTGACCACAGACTGACTAACGTCCACTAAGGTGTACCCATGGCATTTACTTACATTCCAATCTAGTAAAAAAAATAAAAAATCACTGACCTGTCACTATTGAGGTTACGGTAGGGTATGACAGGGGACATAAGAACCAATTTCTTATTACATTATTTTATTAGCATAGCAAGTTTTACATTCTTTTGCCATTCTGGGATAGGGGTGGTACTGCCCCCGTAAATTGAATTATTTAGGGACAAAATGAGAGTATTTTCCGTCCCCATGACAAAATTTAACTAGCAAATATAATTTCTGGAAGTGTAACACAAGAGGGTCGTGTTACAAGCTCGAGGCTGTGGGAGAGCCCGATCACGTGATATGTTGCACAATGGACGCTTCTAGAAGGCTATTCTTAGCATAGCAACAGCGAGTTTGGAAATTAATATTATAAATATTGTTATAAATTATGCAATTGGATCCCAGTCCACAGCCAATGAGGAGAAGTCTTATTGAAGACGGGATCAACTTTAATTACACAATATGAGGAAATTATGCATTTAGGCCCTTAAAAGAAGATTTTCTTATTTGGTAATGAAGAGAATATTAAGAGAAATTATGTCTGATACATTAAAAACTACAGATCGGTTAATATACGCAGTAATAAGCATTAGTAATCTACGCGCTAAAATTATGGTGGGAGATTGATATGGCCGCCAAAATACGACTTGGAGGGGGAGATCCAAGGATCGAGGTTCTTATTCCGGCAGACTTTGAAGAGTGAGGAAGTGATTTTACTGGGTTAACGGAGATCCCAAAGCTTAGTCCTAGTGCGACGAGTGTCGACTTGTGAAGACGCGAGTATAGCTAGGTGGAGCGTTAGAGATCACCGCACTTCCATTCTGTGCGAAGTTGCGAGGAACATAGTATTGATTATATTTCTTATAATATTGAGATTTGATGTTAAATAAGTGAACATTTATCAAGAACAGGTCGCCTACTGAATAGTGTGGAAAGTCGAGCGCTTAAATATTCACCGTTTCGACAATATCAGCCTGTCTAGTTACATTTCCAAATGTGTTGGAAACAGAGCTGAAGGTCATTATAAATTGCAACGCGAAGTTGGCAAACGCAGTTCAAGTGAACAGTGGCGGAGGACTTTTAGTATTGGCGCAACACATAAACATTAACAGAACGACTATTATTATTCTTCAAACATTATCATTCAACTTAATTAATATTGTTGATATGATGAACTAAACAGTCATGCGCCAGAGACATATTCAATAGCAGAAGTGAAGATACAACAATGGAGCTTCGTTAGACAACGTATTCTTGAATACAGACGTAGTGTACAGTCCATCTTTTGCATTTTCGTCTGTCTACGAATACTAATATAACATCAATTAGCAATGGAAACATTTCATTCACTATTTATATGAATATTTCCATAATTATATTCCTATGATGAAGCCGATACATATTTACGACGGAGAATGGAGACTTTACAGAAGAGATTTGTCAAGATGCTAGGGAAATATAACCCAGCAACCCAGAAGAATTTGCCAGAAGGATATCGTTCGAGCCCAAGCGAATGTTGGTGAATTCCAGAGAGAGACGTTTCTCATCTCTGAGGTCGCTGATCCAAGGTTCGAATGCAGATCCATATCAGTGTCTTGTACTGAGGAAACATCTAAAGTATAGTGGCAATACTTACATTGATCTTCAAGTTTTCGTCTAAATAAGGTATTAGTGTATCTCAATTGTTATATAGAGCTTAATTAGTGACATTCCGAGCAGCAATCTTATTCCATATGTTCGGCGATTTTATTACATATTTCTATGTTTCCACATTTCATGTATTTCAGTGCTTTTATATATTTTACACTTCAGATGTGTGTTGAGATTTTTATGCTTCACGATTATTTAGAAGATGATTGCATTTCATCTATTTTTCAATTTTATTCTGCGGATCAGTTGTGTAACTGACATTAACATTTTGTTTGAGGAACCATATTGCCTCATTGGAGACTAGTCGTTTCAACTCTCGAATTTTAATAATTTCATTTAACCAAGTATTCTGACATTGTGTCATAGCTTCAAATTAAATTCTTATTAAATTTAAATAAAATTTAATTTGAGCACTTTAATGTAAGAAACATCGAATGATATTGTTATATCATTATTGTACATAAACTATCGACGATCTAAGAAATACTAGTCGTTTGATAAGACCGAAGTCTTAATTCCTATGAACATTCTTTGTGTAGAGTGGAAAAACATTAAGACATTGACAAACCTTTCTTGTTATCTGTAAAGCTAAGAGCTTTGTTCATTTAATATGTTAGAGGAAATACTTTTGATAGAAGATTATTCAAATCTTTGGCTAGGAATTCAAAGCTAGTTTATCCCGGTCAGGATTGAATTCTATCTGACACTATAAATAACATGTGTGTTATGTCATTCTATTTGTGTAACATCAAGTCATTTTGTGGACATGATATTACAACCATAAACAATTTATAGCCTGACAAGTGAAATGAAACAGGAGTATTATTTTTATTACATGTATTTGCGACAGACGAGTTAACAGATAATTATCTTGTTGTGGAGTAAACTTTAGGAGGTTAATCACGACTGTCTAATATCGTTCATTACAATTGGAAGTTTCGTTTGAAGAACTTACGTATGTATAATTGTAGTCCAGTAATCATGTGCAATGATACTGAGGGTCATGCCATTATTTGAGAGAAGTTCCTACATAAGATATGTTAATAACAATTAATCCCTTTTGATTATTGTTTAACATAGTAGATGATAATTGTTTATGCCATATATACTGTTATATGAGGTTTTGTAGAGCTATGGAGTGCTCAGGCGAGGGAATTCCGCATTTTAAGGAAGTCAAAGTATTGTTGTTCTTTGATTAAAAGGCATGTATCATGATAAGAGCCGTTGTATACAAGTAGTCCAGTTCTTGTGAATTAACGATTTAGCTGTGTTAACAGGAGGGTTTCAGCGGAAAAGCAACATGAGAAAGATTGTCTACTCACGTCTATAATACTATTATTAAATTTTATTTAACCCGAATTTATGTAATTAAGTACAGTTCACCTTAATCAGTCGACTGTATTATACCGATATGTAATGAAACCTATATAAGACGAGGTGTACGCAGTATATTAAAACTACAGAACGTTAAAGAAAGAGTGGTTATGTGAAAAACCAGTGTATATATTTTGTTAAGAATTATATTGTAACCGAGAAGTTAGAATCTCGAATGTGTCACGTTAGCAACACTAGATAATGGATATTATTATAAACATATTACAGATAATTAATTTTTGTGGAAATGATTTAATTAGTTAAACAATTTAATAGGATTTATCAATCAATTGTTTTGGAATAAAGTGTGTTTATGAGCGGATGTTTTGGGAATGAATTATTGTTTATTGTTAAGAGCATATGTGGAACCGTATTGGTCTAGAACAATCCGGAGTGCGAATGAAAGAATGTATAAACATTTTTAGAATGATTGGTTAAGAAACAGGGCAGTTATATGAACTTTTGTAAGATCTAAATGTTAATTTTTACGTGTTTTATAAATGCACACATGCAGTCTCTGTGGGCTAGCAAGCATGATTCACCGTTAGCTCTGGGGAGCGATGACATAATATTTAAGCAGGTGTAGACTCACAGCCTTCTGTTTATTGTATAAACCAGTTTCGAGTACGATATTTCATTGATAAAACCAAGTTTTTGCACGTGCGTTCTACAACGCAGGTTTGTGAATGAAACCATGTGTATGGAATGCCATTAAGAGGCTTCACTAAACGTTTTTATTTCTACGCAGTGCAGGCCTCTATCAAGCCAAGATTTATACTCATAATGTTTAATACAGCATTGTAGTAAGATGTAGAGTAGAAAGAAGGTGTGAATGAGTGCGTGTTTTTAAATTTAATGTTAATTGTTAAATTCATTTGTTGTTATTTTGTTTATAGTAGAGTAGTTTACCTTTTTATTAATAAATTTGTTCAGATTGTTTTCCATTGTTGTTGGAGTGATTCATTTTAAATATAAGGAGCAGAGTACTGTGGATATAGTTTAGGCGAAGCTGAAGTCCCAGTCCCCGAGGTAAGTAAAGGTAAGTGTCCCGTGTAGTTGGTTGTTGATCCACAATATTCTTGTAACTGCTGTCTGTAAATCCCTAAAGACCATGTTGGAAACGATTTCTAATGTTGTATATGCCGGAGCAATGAGAAATAGGCAATCCAGCGGGGGCAATGGATATTCCAACGGGATCCTTTCCGGATTATCGGGTACAGTACCAAATTATACAAAAATACAGTCTTTTATGTTTATAGCGTCCATAACACCGATGATGTGCCAATGTCTCTAAACTAGGTGTTTTTGACTGTGACTTGCTCACCGAAGCACCATTGACACCATACAGTCCACACGCATCGTAACTTGTTTTTCATCACTCAGAGGCACGAGTGAGGGGTAACTTGAATGACAGTGTATATTTCCCACCTCCATTCTGCACAGGTAGGGGCAGGCGGGTGACCAGCGCTGATGTTCTTGCGTGGGTTCATCGCTCTCTTGCCATTGGTCTATGGTAATGGAACAAAAGGCACCTATCACTTCATCTCTTGTTTTTAAATAATAGAATCCAGCGGCCGACAAGGCTTGAGGGTTTATGAAAGGCACTGGCCACGTCGCAAAGGTCTTGAAACGTTGTTCCTTAGAGTTTAAATTCAAGGGTGTGACGTCTCTTGATGCTCTAAAGCAAGACATGACTGATCGGCTTGACGTGGGTTGACCTGTTATTTATAGACTTGTCACTTGGTTGGACCGTGGATAATAGTTGACTTGTTTGTGATGAATAATCAAACAGTAGGCCGTTGTATTGCCTCATACATTATCATGCGTTTCAAAATCTAGTCTAATGTCAATATTGGATGGCTTGACAGACTCTTCCAGGTAAGAACAGTCAAAAATAATCAGTGGCGCCCTTGCCTTAAACACTTGGGGTAGCAGCATGGGGTTGTTCTGTTTTTGATAATACGACCATCGAAATTTAGAAAACTAGTCGTACAGGGGACCAACTTATTTTTTGAAAAATCCAAATCCAGTCCTTCATAGGGAAACACAGCACCGTTGAGGAAAAGACGTGCATTTCTTAATTGCAGGTGATCAAATTGTGTGGCATCTTTGGTTTGTTGATACTTGCGATTCGTTTGAAAACCCACGATCATGTAGAGAGGTCTCTCTGTATAGCGGGCTGTTTTTACAGACCAACTGTGTGTGTTGGTGGTGGGCAATAGCAGGTACTCATGGAGTGCCCAGCTTCTAAATTCCATGGGTAGAGGCATATACTCTTTACCATCTTGAGTATGTCCAGTTTTTGCTATCGTCAAGGGTCACATGGGGCACTTTCCATAGCATGCGTTGTAGTTGAATTTTTGAATCTATGAGGGTATTGTCGGCGCCCTTGAGTGCATTATTATCACTCCTGTCTCTCACCAGATAAAGCACTTGACTTGCGTTCACCACAATGCGCTGGTGATCTTCGGCAACGCCTAAAATCAGTTTAAGAGGTAAATATCCAGTAAAGGTGCCATCGGTGTGTACCATCCAGTCATTGGTCGAGTCAGGGCACCAACCTGCCATGCAAAGTGTTTTACCTTCTTCCTCACTATAAGAGGGATATAGTTCCATGACACTGGAAATACCCACATTTCGAATGCTATCCACCACGATATCGTTAATGACATAACGCACTTCAGAAAACAGAAAGGCAAAAGCATGGTTGGCCAACTTGGATGTGGTGGGTGTAGAGCCATCGGCTTTCGTGAGCCGGCCTTCAATCTGAATAACACTTTCATGCGGTAGGGTGTAAATATCTTGGTTGTTGATAACAAATTGAATTTCATCATTGTTTGAGCTTGATAGGAATGGAGATCAATTCTTACCACCCCTGGTTGCTCCTCGACGTGGTTCGCTACCTCTAGGATAGAATTCATCATGGGGGATGATGTGGTAAACCCAAATGCTGTAAAATCTGCTTGTCCTTAGATGTTAACGTGTATTCACGTGCCAAACAACTAACACCATTCCTAGACGGTGTTGTTGCTTTATACACCAACATCATAGTGGCTTTAGCACCAACTTGTAAGTCACTGGTGTGGTAGAATCTAGTTGAATGAGTTGTTGATCTCTCTTGATCAGTCTTCATGTTATATTACTAATACCATCGACAGCCATAGAATGAAAAAGCACCACTGGAGGTTTTTCACGAATAATATAGCAATTGATCGTTGTCACAATAAAGTCATAAAGCGAATGCGATGGTTCTTGATTGGTGTACACTTGGCTAATAATATTACATGTCACCGACATGGTCTTCAATGAATTTCACTTCGTCGTCTGATTGATGTTTTTTGTTGGGCTCTAACACGCGTGGTTTAAATCCTAGTAATGGACCAATGGAATCGGGGTGTGTTTTAACCCATGAACGTCCGAATTAATACTTTTTGAAAATTTTGCTTTTTTATTTATGTCATACCATGGGGTGTTATTAAGCTGCTCAAACCATATTTTACGAAGGTGACATCGTAAGTTCCCGAAATACAGGGCGTTACATATATATAACGCTAGGCGCTTGTGTTGTCAAAACCCTTACTGCATATTCTGAATGGTGATTTATAAATACAATAATCTACCAATTTCATATTTGTTGCTAAATATTTATCTTGATAATATTACATTTTAAAAGCACTGAGCAAGTATTTTGACACCTTTGAACCTTCGATCATATAGTCAAGTGACTAGTTACTCGGTCTGGAACGGCAGGATGCATGATATGAAGAGTCCCTCATCACATTTACAACATGCAGTGCGGACACTGCTTACACACAATTCACCGGCACACCGCCTCCGCCTCCGCTTATATCCTGGGACGTTGATGACCAGATGATCGCGTCCATCATGTCATAGATTTATGGCATGTAAAAGATCCTTCCACAGACTAAACTTGTGTGAAGGTAATTTTCTTAGTTAGATTTCGTTGGAACGCTCTATCAAAGTTCCAACGTTCTCCACTAGGTCTCATTGACATCTGGTAGCGAAATTTGGAACTATTTGAAATTGAATTTAACTTGTAGCTATCCCTATGGGTTGCCGCTAGAATCACCTACAGCTTCAGGCGAGCCAAACATGTCCTCGGACTTTCCCGGCACTAAAAGCCATACGATAAATAAATCATATCACAAGTCTTCAATGTCGCTGCCCTCTCCTGGCTCCACGTGGTTATACGCTGTACGATTTCACGTAGAATGCCAGCTGACTGCACCAGGATTCGATCCGACAAGCTTGGGAACAGCAAGCGAGAACGTTGCCGCCACGCAGCCAGTCTAGACCTCTGAAATATCGAAATAATTCTCGTATTGTATTTTCTGAAACACTGCCTGCAGCCAGATATCTCGGCAAAGGTATGGTCTTGAATACGGTACTGGCATAAAAAATATGCTACGGTGACATAAAACATATCATATGAAGGCATGCACTGTTAAAGAAAGCTGTATATGGAAAAAAGTTTTGTGTATAAATGCATGAAATGTATTCTAACTCATTTCATATGAATGTGCTACAGAAAATATCTTGCCTTACCACTGACCCCGTATCCACCTAGCGTTACCATATGGTAACGCTGGGAAAATTAGTCCCGGGCATGAGCAGGTATAAAGAAACACGTAAGATATGTTACTGAATTATAAATTAGATATGTTTACTACCATAATCCTGAAGACCAAGTAAACGATCTCCATTTTACGCAATAATTTAGCATGCCGTACCTTTTGCGGCATGCCAACACGGCGTGAGAAACTAACCACGAAATGCACCCAATTGTTGGGACATCACCCAAGACATTCCCTAGACCATCAATGGACCTTCCTTGATCATATAAGCACGAAGTTCGAATATCTTTAACTGGCAAAGGTGGTGTATTCTTGGAATACACGTTAAGATAGAGTATACTCTTTGCTTGTACTTTCCTTCCTTTTTCTCAAACACCAACAGTGATCTTCTAATTTCTCCTTGTTGGTCATGTCTCTTATGTTACTTGTGAATCTGTTCTAGATATATATCTTCCATGACCCACCTAGCGTCATCTAGCAGCGAATCTCTGAAGTTCCTCAATTCTTCCCTGTACAAGAGGACTTCCTTATCAATCTGGCCACCAGATCTCGTCGCCATCGCCAGTTATCATCTCCGTGATCAAGAGAACTTCGTCTACTTTTTCACCCACCATGCTGCGCTAGTGTTGCCTGCTATCAACTCTTTGAAGACCATTTCCTTAAGAGAAATTAACTTTTCAATGTTGGTTATGCTTATATGTTTTCCTTTTGTCTCCTACCCCCACTCTTTTCCCTTCCCTGGTCCCTCTGTGCTTCGCTGAGCGTGTCTCACTTGTACGCCGGCAGTCGACTTAGTCAGTTGAAGCTCAACTAGAGCTAGCCTCCTCTACTAAAGAGGCATTCTTTTAATTCCACGCCATGTTGGAACTTTAATCTCAACCGTCAAAGGACTCTTCACCTACGCCATGAAGCAAAGATAAGTACCGACTTCAGGTTTTAACCTCATTCCCATCGTCTTTTAATAACTACATGCTTTTAACGATCATTTTATAGGCAGTGTGAGATTACTATATTTGGGGCAATAATCATCCTTCGCGGGATTTTCCATGTTGAGCTTTTGTCTGTCTAAGCCAACCTTCATAGAAAGCAGCATTTCTTATGAGAAATCTTCTCACAACGTGGGATACTATTGAATTACCCACTGTCTATAAAATACTTAGTTCGTTCCACCGCTGGAATAACTTTGGCCCTATTCTTCAGTTAGGATTGCTCTGGAACCTTCCAGAATCTGCACTCTATCTACCAGTCTCACCGTCATGTATTTTCCACTCACATGTGGGAATACTATTTCAAACTAAGGAATTTTCCTTATGAATTACTGCTCAATAGCTAAATTTTCTTCCTCCGTTGGGATTTTCTCTGGCGTATTTAATGATAATCTACAACCTTCTCAAGCAATAGACTCTCGCCTATCTAGTGCAACTAGTTATTTTCCATAATTGCAATAACATTTTTGCCATAAACTTTTGTGCTACTACAGTGAACTTTTCATCTATTCCAACATACTATAGTGAAAAATAGTGTTTATTCAATATTTCTTCCGCGTCGCGCTCGTCCGATTATTATAAATACGGCCATGAACATTTACCCTCAATCCCATTTGATCTTTCCCAAACCTCTTACTAACAAATCATAATAATAAAATTGTTACTTTAAGTCTTTTTCAATGAGGTGTCACTCTCAGCTAGTGCCCTCCCTTTGTTTTTGCTCCATATACAACGAATTAATGTCTGCATAACTACGTGTCTGGTACACGTTTCAAACTATCTTGTTTCTCCCTTCTAATTAGGGAATACAATTCTTTCAACTCATAAGTGAGTTATTTCTAGGTTTCACGAAAGGGAAACTTGCCCCATTTGTCTCGTGATTCCTACTTAAACATAGGAGGTCTAGAAACTTCCTTTCGACTTTCTCTTCAGGTTTCACAGTAAGTGACCTGCCCTATTTGTATAACTACTAAAACGTAATTCAGCTTTAATATAAGAAGTTATAGGAACTTCTATTTTGTTCTTCCTGTTTTTGTTATTGTTATTTTCGAAGTTGTTACTCTTTCTAAGATATTTACCTAGAATTTCTTTAAAGTACACAACTGGTACTTGATTTATTGTCTAACTTTAATCACTTCAATTGTCTTTAAATTTTGTATTTTTATCTTCGCCATTTCAAAATCTTGCGAAGATTTTAAAACATATAAAGGTTTGAAACCAAAAGAATTGTTAATTGCCTGGCGCAAGCTTTAAACGTTTTCTGAGGTCTGCGACCCCAAATTGTTAACAAAATTGAAATTATATATTTGTTAAATTCATTACCCTCTTTTGCATTGTTAAATAAATTAAAGAGTTCTTTTTCGCTTTATCATTTCTCTAACATAACGGTTAGGCAAGATCCTGTCTTCCTTGACTCTTCCCATTTAATGCAAATAAATCTATTGATAGGGTTTTCACCACTTGTTGCATTTGAGCAAGAACTCTTAGTTGACAACTTGGTAAAGTCTCTCTTAGCTTTAATAGCTAATTCTAACTGGCCAGTAAGGCAAGCATAGCTCGCTACGCCAGCTTCCTGCTTGTGGAGATTCTCTCCAAAACTTATGGTTGGTTTTTTTCAAAATATAAGTGTTTCTCCTTGCCTAAACTTTTAGTCGGCTCCTTGCTGGGTAAAAGCTTAGCTATTTCCAAGTGCAACTATTGGTTTACTTACCAAAATTATTCCCAAAGGTATAATTGTTTTATCTCCATCCTTTTTGGAAGCACTTGGTCGCTTTTTAGGAACTATACAATTTCGAAAACTAGAAATATCGAAACCGATTCAAATTATTGGCATCCTTTGAATTACTTGTTCAAAAACAAATTCCTTTGAACAGATATACAATAAATCTGTTACTCTTTGTCTTGCCAGACCATCACCCTTCCCCATAGTAGGCAGATGTATGCTTGAGAGGGAATACTCTAAAGCCACTCTCTTGCAAACCGCCCAAGTTCTAGCTGCGTTTGCTGTTAGCTTTGCCCAGGTCCCTACCCACTTTAGGTATCGGAGAGAGGATTTGCAATGGCAACCGCCTTTGAGTACATTTAAAGTTAAACTTATAACTTTCGTGGGACTCTCCTCCTATTTCTCCATCCTTTTTCTCCAGTCCGAAACCCACTTCCTTTTCTTTATCATCTTCCCTTGGTGGTTAGGTTATTCCTCAGCCAATAATCTACCCAAAAGGTCCTGTAGAGCAATAAATGCAATGGCCGGTACTGCGTTACCATATGGTAAATCTAGGCGTTTATGGGTTAAAGTCAATTTCGAATGTGGAGAAAATACTGCAGCGATGAGTGTTGGTATTTCCTATAGGTTCAAACTTGCGCGTTCCATCAAGAAATGACTTTAAACCATATTCATTGATCAACACCACATTTAATGTGTTCATAAATATCATCTATCGTATATCCACCAGAGTTCAAGGTGAGCACAGAATCATCATAGTAAAACTTGTTGTTCACATTTTCACGTATGTTGTATATTCGATTGCACGTTTCAAGAGAAACGAGTCCCAAACCATTAGGTCTTTCACTCAATTCGATAGGTGGGTAAAAGTCTAGGCTGACTTCGGGTCCACGTCCATGCAGTGCAAACGTCTTACTTTCTGCCGACATACTGTTGACGTTTTTATAGATAGATAGATAGATAGATTTTTATTAATTCCATTTGATCAAATACATGCATTCAATACATTTTTGATATAGGACACGTCTGAATTTACATCTATAAAATAAAAGAACTAACAGGTATATATTACTAATATTATAAATATTTAACTTATTATAATAGCAAATCTTAATAGTGTGCCCTTGTATATAACAGCGTCGTATATACGAGAATCAAACTTCGGGGGGCGTTCAGTCCGGGTATGCTTTCACTAGAGCTCAAATACCAGACGGCTGCTTACAAATACAAGGACCATATGCAAAACTACAAACAAGAAAATGAGTGAAAAACAAATAAAATTACCACCATTTAATAACTGAATAAAAACAACAAAACATAAAAATATAACATAAACAAAGTCAACCCTGAACTTTACTCCCACTGTACAAGAATTTACACAGATCTGAGTGGCCTAGAAAGGTCCACTCCAAAGAATTAAAATTGTGGATCAAAATTCCACTTGTCTGATTAATATGTATGCACGCGTATAACTACGCTAGAGAAGAAATAAGTACTTTTGATGGAGATTTGCTCACAGATGGAACAGCCAATATGCTTGCAAACCCCCATACTGCAAACCATTATTATGGCTTTATGGGACACACTCGTAGAATATCATACCAACAATTATAATTTTACTGACACACGCAACCATTTAAAATTCATAAACTAATTGATCTCCATCGAGATCGCAGTGAGTCAGGAAACTCCCAGCAAAACAGAAGCTTGCCCAATGGCTCAATTGCTCAACACATACATGACAACAACGTGGCCGAACATCGAGACCACCCGAGGTCAATGAACATGACAATAAATAAACAAGAAATAAGATGCCTAAAACCCGATGATATTTACATGAAATAAAAGCATGGATAAGCTAACACGCTGGGACTCGAGCAATCAAAACGCGAACAGCACCCATTTACCGATTACAATTCTTTTATCATTAAACAGGCTTTATTTTAATATAAGATAAACAATTACGAAGAACGGAGACCTGGTCCGTGAATACTAATGAGCACAGCTTGCTCCTTATCTGATGGAGTGCGCCGGGTAGAAATACCTTCACTTACCACTCATTAGCGCCTGTGTTCAAAACCAGCCCTCCTTGTCGAAGCTTTGAGTCATGCTATTTATAACAAGAGACTAGACAGTCCCGTTCCGCCACCTGTTAATCGCGACACATAAATTCACACACTTCTTGTCAATTCCAAAGAATTGCAAGACATCGTAGAAGGGGATTCCAACATTTTCCTCGCAAGGATTAAATGCTTATCCTGGACAATAGCTTCAGACAGAACCAGGGTTCCCGAAAACTCCTATCCCATAAAACACATATTTGCAGACTCAACAAAGCATTTTGGGCAGAACACAACACAAATCTACCACGGGCCGACACTCCAATCAAATATCATAGATTTTGTGTACCAAGACACTAAAAGGGAAACTTCATCAACAAATAAAGTCATTGGGCATATGACCCCTCACTTAACAAAAATGCAACAAACGGCAATTAACACACAAGCCTGTGTAACAATAAAAATCTATACAATAAAAAGATTTCCCACCAATTCTATTATCTACTCTAGTTAATTCAGTTTCGCTTCAGTTATGATATCGGTTCCCAATTTGCGTCGCTTAGCCGCGCATTTTACGGTAGCGATACGCACTCGAGTACGCTTGCCCCGTGTACTTGACATCAACAAAAAAATAATCTTCATACAGATAGAATACATGCCACGTTGCTCATGAACTAAACTAAAGTGTGTCAGTACCACAAACCAACTACAATAAAACACGAAGACAAAAATAAAATAAAATATTCACACAAAATAATATGTTCCCACAAAACCATAACCAGTTTGTCAAATAATTAAATTATTTAGTACTCATTCCTCTTTCTGCGTCGTCTCATCGAACATCGCCTGACATTCTCTCTCCAAAGTGTTTAGCTCATCTCAGACCACATGGAGCAGTAGAAACGTTGGTTCGATGTCTTTCTCTGGGTCTGGAGTTCCATCTTGACGTTGAATAAAAATAAAATGTTATTTATAGTCACACGTAATTTTCTATCTAAATTTTGCCAATAGTTACTTTATTCACCATTTGTCTAGTGCAAAATTAAACGTAGACTTTCCCTAATAGTTGTAGTCGTGGGAGACTACTAAAATCTTACCGATACACAAATTTCACACTCAGCTGTGCGCACACAACTTTATTATAATGTTTTCAATAATGACCCTATCTCTGATAAATTTAACACAGTATATCTTCACGGTATGGAAAAGAATAAGTGATCACCTCACGGTGTCACCAAGAATCAACCTCCTCGTCACTCAGACGACAGTATTTATGTGAATTTGGCAAAAAGACGGAGGGAGAGGGAAATCTATCACTAACTTCTATAATAATGCGACTATTGGCATGCAACAGGTATCAAACAGTTTGAAAAATTATACAGGTCACAATGGGGCTATCGTGCTCTGGAATCGATCATAGATTTCGTTAATCCAATCTTTCCCGCTTTCAACTTCAAGCCGGCGTCAGACGCTCCCTTGGCGCTAAAATTGGTGACCCTCTCTGATTGGTAGTTCATGACGTCAATATCGCAGTTTAGAACAGAAGCCTCTGTCCTATGATTGGTTGAAGGTTCCTCTCATCTCTCTCATCCAGCAACTATCTTACTCGTAACGCTAGGGTGACAAAGAAATTACGGTCTGAAATGAGTCAGGACCCCAACACACCTTTGTCTGATAAAGTGTCTGTCAAACATTCCGATCTCGTCACTCCTTTGTTTCAGGACTGGGCACGTTCAAACGTACTGTCTCCAAATAAGCTTGACATTTCGCAATCCAGTCTGGCCTTCCTGTATGATTCTGGCAGTAAAATCAGAATATAATGAAATGAATAATTAGAATCATTAATATGCGTAGCTTATTAAGGGTTCACAACTCCCTTAGTTGGGAAAAATCGAACTTAGAGATAAAGTCGATTTTTCTTCCCTAAGTCACATGGTGCAGATACTGGGTTAGCCTCCCTTCAATGTGCTCAGTCAGTCCGCCTCTGCTAGTTGACAAGTGTTTTCCTCGTTCCAATGTTTACATTCTCGCCCAGTCATTAGGACAATACCAGTCTGCTGCTCACTTGCCCAGCGCTTCGCCTGGGGCTATTTGTTGCTTGAAGACTATTCCCCTCTCTGTTTCTCGTCTGTCGACATACCTGTCAACTCTGCTTGCTTCAAGATGTTAACAGGCCAGACGCTAATCACTTCCTCGATGTCGTGCTGGCTTCTGCTTGCCCCCGTTCACTTGAATGATGTTGGATGATCACGTATTTAAATCGCTGCATTACTTCCAAGATTCCTCACGATGCTGAACGGTTTTCACTCCTCCATGCAGCCATCCTCTTCCTCTCTCCCGCGTGTTGCCATCTTTTTCCTCTCTCCCACGTGTTGCCATCGTCTTCCTCTAGTAGTGACCCGTTTTTCGGATCGCACCGGTGTTTCTCTTCCCCACCGGGCTGCGTTCTCTAATGCCCCGTGCCGCTAATCTTTGTTCGTCTTCCTTGCTGGCTTCGCTATTTGCTTGTTCCCCATGCAGCTGATCCAAGTATCTCTGCGTCTCTATGTGCATGGCTTCAAACCCTTGATTTGTTCTTCCTTCCTCATTGTAGGTGTCGGGATTTTTCCGCTTGTCAATTGCCTGTTTCCAACGTCCTTGTTCATTTCCCTCGTTTACATGAACTTCCTCTAAGTATTTCTGCGATTGAGCATGCCTATCGTTCCAGTCGTCTCCGTAGCTTCTAGAGTCCTCACGATTCTGAAATCTGCGGTCTTGCCATCTCTGATTTTCATTCCGATCTCCCCATCTCCTATATGGTACATCTTGTCTCCGATTGTCCCTCCATTGTTGAAATCCTCGTTGTTGGAATCTATTCTGTCCTTGGAACTGTCTGTTGTTATTACGGTTGTTATCGTAATGTTGGCGCTGTCTTTTCTCGACATCATCCTGACCTCTCACGGGTGTTGAAATGTTTGTATTTGTATTGGTAGCCTGGGATCTTGTGTTTACCTGGCTCGGCTTAATCACCTCGGTTGTATTTACCATTTCGACCTGTCTTCCAACTCTATTGTGTAAGTGGGACGTGGTTTCATCTATCTGGCGCAGGATCTGTTCAGCGTGTACCGCGTCTGAAACGTTAGCTGCGACCAATACCTGCTGAACGTTAACGGGAAGCTGGCGTCCGATAGTCATGACTAGCTCGGCCTCACTTAAAGGATTATCCAGATCTTTAAATTTAAGGAGCTGTGATGAAAAAAAATCTGAATACTTAGTTTGCTGAGTAGATTGGTACTTTCTGGAGTACAATTCCATTCTTAACCCCTGTTGATATGAAGACGACCAATATTTTCGAAGGAAAGCATGCTTGAATGCATCTACGCTTTCAAACGTGTATTTGAAGCTCAAGTACCACGTTTAAACATTTCCAGTTAAAAATTTTTCCATCATGCGCAGTTGCCGGGCGGGAGCTATATCATTATCATTATAATAATGTTCGACTTCCCGCAAGAATGCCTTGGGTGTGACTCCAGAATTTTCCATAAACTTAGCCGGTTTGAATTCATTAGAACGGATGATTTGTACAAGTTGAGGGTGCTGATTACCGTCATGTGGTGTAGAACTTCTCCCTATGTGATTACGAAATTCTTCCGTGTGGACTTTCCGTGTCAACCTGACTACCAGTTGAATGAGTCGCCCCCGGGCTATCTCTGTCTCCATCTCTCCCCTTCACGCCTAATGACCCTGCATTATGTTCCATAGAAAATAATTCTGCTTTTATCAGCCTGTCACCTTGTTCTTTAAATTTTGCTTTTATCTCATCTTCTAACGTCTGTATCCGTGTGTGGTTCTCCCCCAGCTTCTTAATTACCGCCAACCTTTCTTCCTTGGAGTCCTTACATAATTTTTGCCAATCCTTTCTAACGTTTTCTATCTTCAGATTATTAGTGTCCTGGCTCACTTCGATCCGTTCCAAGCGATCCTCCACGCGTACATTGTTTTCTTCAATAGTGGCTTTTAATCCCTCCCGGTCTACTTCTGCATTTTTCCAGCGATCTGTTGATTGGTTTTCGAGACGGTCTATGTATTTTATAAGGCCGGTCACGTTTTCATCTACCGCCTTTATTTGTTCCTGTATAACTACGGTTATTTTCTCCACTTTATTAAATCTGTTTTGTAACCTGTCCTGTGCAGTTATAATTTCGCTATTTTTAGTTGTGCATGCCAATTCAATCTGTGCCAATTTTGCCAGAACTGTATCGTCTAAGTTATTAAGTTTAGCGTTAAACTGGTCCTCAAGTTGTTTTATCTGTTTAACCTGCTTCTCATTGTTCTTACTTACATCTAAGGCGAGTAGTATAAGCTGTTTCCTTGTATGTTCTTTCATTTCAACCACTACATTATCGAGTTGCTCAGTGTTACGACTGTTTTGCGCGTCTAGTTGAGAGTTTATTGATTCACTTTGTTGTGTCAATTGAGAACTAATATTATCATTCTGTAGAGCTAATTGTGTATTAATACTATAATTTTGAAGCGCTAATTGTGTGCCAATAGATTCATTAATTTGGGCTTTGATCACCGCTGACTGTTCAACCCTACTACTGTCTATTTGTGCCTTAAATGTTTCACTCTGTGCTATTAATTCCGCTGATTGTTCAGCCCTGCTACTGTCTATTTGTGCCTTAAATGTTTCACTCTGTGCTATTAATTCCGCTGATTGTTCAGCCCTGCTACTGTCCATTTGTGCCTTAAATTCAGCCGTCATCTCCTGCCGTAACAACACCATTTGCTGCTGAGTGCGTGCCGCAGCGCTCTCTACAACCTGTCTTATTTCGTCTAAAGAAGCCATCACCACAATACACTTGAGAAAATAGAGAAAATGCCATTTGGCGATGTTCTCCGATACGTGCATACATATTAACACACATTTATATCAATTTTCACATACTCAGTTCGTTTAAATTTATAAACACAATCCCATTAATCCAATAGCATCCCTGAGTATCCTTCATTTTACATAATTTAAAACTTAACCCACACATTCAGTTATTAAATGCTAGCCTTACAAAACGCTACAAGAACAGACTAATTAATCAAGTATTAATTGCCTTGGAAAAGCTACACGCCTTCCTATTACATACATGGAGTTGTCTTTCTAAGCAAAGCTAATTTTTATCATTAATATGGGCGCCCAGTCTCACGATATTATCTTTACAATTAATGCAAGAAACAAAAACGTGTACTGTATTTTATATTGCAACTCCTGATTTTACTGTATAATTCACTCACTTGGCGGTAATACCTTCGCCATAACTACGTTACTTAAAATTATCACATTCGGTGATTCAAATACTGTCACATTCTGCCTTCACTTGTGGCGTGTCAGTTTATCAAAAAAAATGCGCTAGAAAAGCCTAAAACAGTGAAATGCCCCACGTAGGGTAATGCCAGCGTTGCCTATGTGCTCTTGTATATAACAGCGTCGTATATACGAGAATCAAACTTCGGGGGGCGTTCAGTCCGGGTATGCTTTCACTAGAGCTCAAATACCAGACGGCTGCTTACAAATACAAGGACCATATGCAAAACTACAAACAAGAAAATGAGTGAAAAACAAATAAAATTACCACCATTTAATAACTGAATAAAAACAACAAAACATAAAAGTATAACATAAACAAAGTCCACCCTGAACTTTACTCCCACTGTACAAGAATTTACACAGATCTGAGTGGCCTAGAAAGGTCCACTCCAAAGAATTAAAATTGTGGATCAAAATTCCACTTGTCTGATTAATATGTATGCACGCGTATAACTACGCTAGAGAAGAAATAAGTACTTTTGATGGAGATTTGCTCACAGATGGAACAGCCAATATGCTTGCAAACCCCCATACTGCAAACCATTATTATGGCTTTATGGGACACACTCGTAGAATAACATACCAACAATTATAATTTTACTGACACACGCAACCATTTAAAATTCATAAACTAATTGATCTCCATCGAGATCGCAGTGAGTCAGGAAACTCCCAGCAAAACAGAAGCTTGCCCAATGGCTCAATTGCTCAACACATACATGACAACAACGTGGCCGAACATCGAGACCACCCGAGGTCAATGAACATGACAATAAATAAACAAGAAATAAGATGCCTAAAACCCGATGATATTTACATGAAATAAAAGCATGGATAAGCTAACACGCTGGGACTCGAGCAATCAAAACGCGAACAGCACCCATTTACCGATTACAATTCTTTTATCATTAAACAGGCTTTATTTTAATATAAGATAAACAATTACGAAGAACGGAGACCTGGTCCGTGAATACTAATGAGCACAGCTTGCTCCTTATCTGATGGAGTGCGCCGGGTAGAAATACCTTCACTTACCACTCATTAGCGTCTGTGTTCAAAACCAGCCCACCTTGTCGAAGCTTTGAGTCATGCTATTTATAACAAGAGACTAGACAGTCCCGTTCCGCCACCTGTTAATCGCGACACATAAATTACACACTTCTTGTCAATTCCAAAGAATTGCAAGACATCGTAGAAGGGGATTCCAACATTTTCCTCGCAAGGATTAAATGCTTATCCTGGACAATAGCTTCAGACAGAACCAGGGTTCCCGAAAACTCCTATCCCATAAAACACATATTTGCAGACTCAACAAAGCATTTTGGGCAGAACACAACACAAATCTACCACGGGCCGACACTCCAATCAAATATCATAGATTTTGTGTACCAAGACACTAAAAGGGAAACTTCATCAACAAATAAAGTCATTGGGCATATGACCCCTCACTTAACAAAAATGCAACAAACGGCAATTAACACACAAGCCTGTGTAACAATAAAAATCTATACAATAAAAAGATATCCCACCAATTCTATTATCTACTCTAGTTAATTCAGTTTCGCTTCAGTTATGATATCGGTTCCCAATTTGCGTCGCTTAGCCGCGCATTTTACGGTAGCGATACGCACTCGAGTACGCTTGCCCCGTGTACTTGACATCAACAAAAAATAATCTTCATACAGATAGAATACATGCCACGTTGCTCATGAACTAAACTAAAGTGTGTCAGTACCACAAACCAACTACAATAAAACACGAAGACAAAAATACAATAAAATATTCACACAAAATAATATGTTCCCACAAAACCATAACCAGTTTGTCAAATAATTAAATTATTTAGTACTCATTCCTCTTTCTGCGTCGTCTCATCGAACATCGCCTGACATTCTCTCTCCAAAGTGTTTAGCTCATCTCAGACCACATGGAGCCGTAGAAACGTTGGTTCGATGTCTTTCTCTGGGTCTGGAGTTCCATCTTGACGTTGAATAAAAATAAAATGTTATTTATAGTCACACGTAATTTTCTATCTAAATTTTGCCAATAGTTACTTTATTCACCATTTGTCTAGTGCAAAATTAAACGTAGACTTTCCCTAATAGTTGTAGTCGTGGGAGACTACTAAAATCTTACCGATACACAAATTTCACACTCAGCTGTGCGCACACAACTTTATTATAATGTTTTCAATAATGACCCTATCTCTGATAAATTTAACACAGTATATCTTCACGGTATGGAAAAGAATAAGTGATCACCTCACGGTGTCACCAAGAATCAACCTCCTCGTCACTCAGACGACAGTATTTATGTGAATTTGGCAAAAAGACGGAGGGAGAGGGAAATCTATCACTAACTTCTATAATAATGCGACTATTGGCATGCAACAGGTATCAAACAGTTTGAAAAATTATACAGGTCACAATGGGGCTATCGTGCTCTGGAATCGATCATAGATTTCGTTAATCCAATCTTTCCCGCTTTCAACTTCAAGCCGGCGTCAGACGCTCCCTTGGCGCTAAAATTGGTGACCCTCTCTGATTGGTAGTTCATGACGTCAATATCGCAGTTTAGAACAGAAGCCTCTGTCCTATGATTGGTTGAAGGTTCCTCTCATCTCTCTCATCCAGCAACTATCTTACTCGTAACGCTAGGGTGACAAAGAAATTACGGTCTGAAATGAGTCAGGACCCCAACACACCTTTGTCTGATAAAGTGTCTGTCAAACATTCCGATCTCGTCACTCCTTTGTTTCAGGACTGGGCACGTTCAAACGTACTGTCTCCAAATAAGCTTGACATTTCGCAATCCAGTCTGGCCTTCCTGTATGATTCTGGCAGTAAAATCAGAATATAATGAAATGAATAATTAGAATCATTAATATGCGTAGCTTATTAAGGGTTCAATAGATACAATCTTATTGCACAACTATTTACACCTCACTCTATTATCATAATATGAAAACTTAATTCTATAAATACAACAACATACAGCTAGGTATTACAATTAAATTAAAAAAGTAAAATATAATTATAGATTTCATAGCTCCTATACGCTAAGATATTCAACTACTGAGTAAAAACAATGGCACTGCAGATAAGCTTTCAACATTCTGTCAAAGTTTTTTTTTTGGGGGGGGGCATGTTTTATATACTGGGGTAGTTTATTGTATAATTTAACTCCAGTGTGAAAAGTTCCTTTTTGATATATGCATGTGTGTGTGTGTGAAATATGAATGTTTTGATTTTGTCTTGTGTTATGCCTATGAACATCATTGTTTGTTTTAAGAAAAACATCTTTATTCATTAAATTCTTTTTAAAAAACATAATACTTTCAAAGATATATATGCAGGGCAGTGGGAGAATGTTTAAATCTTTAATCAGAGGTCTACATGATTCTCTAGAGTTTACATTTGCCATAATTCTAATCGCCCTCTTTTGTATCCTAAACGTGCTTAGTACATCTGGCGACATACCCCAAAATATGATCCCATATCTTAAGTATGAATGGAAATAAGCAAAATAAGTATTTCTTAATGTGTGCATGCTAGTGCAGGTTTTCAAAATACGTAACGCAAAGCACATCGAGTTCAGTTTAGTGTTCAGATATTGTATATGTTTATTCCATTTCAAGTCTTGTTGTATCCATAGTCCTAAAAACTTTGTTTCTGATTTATTTTCTATTTGATGACCATTTAATGTTATATTGGGTTTCGCAGGATTCCTATTCTGTATAATGTGGAAATTTAGACATACTGTTTTTTATAGTTTATTATGAGGCGATTATCTTGTGACCATTTGGTTAACTCTCCTGTAACGGAGTCAGCAGACTGCTGTATGACCTGTTTAGTTTCACCTTTTCTTACGAGTGTTGTTTCGTCCGCAAACAAAATTTCCTTATGCGAATGATCGTTCTGTGTTATATCATTGATATATAGAAGAAAGAGTAGTGGGCCCAAAACCGATCCCTGGGGTACTCCAAATTCAATAATTCCCTCATTGGACAATGTTTCATTAAGTAATTTGGTTCCATCGTCCTTGTGTCTCAAGCTTACTATTTGTTTACGCCTTGTTAAGTAAGACTCGATCCATTTATTTGCTAGACCTCTAATACCATATTGATTTAGTGTGGTAAGGAGGATTTTATGGTCAACAACATCAAATGCTTTCGATAAATCCAAGAATAGGCCAGTTACATGTTCCTTATTGTCAATTAATTTAAGTATACAATTACTACGTTCGTAAAATGCTGTCTGTGTAGATTTTTCCGTTCTGAATCCATGTTGTGAGTTTGATAATATTTTATTTTTTTCTATGAAACTTATCAGTCTCTTATACATATTTTTTTCCACAATTTTTGCAATACCAGTTGGTAAGGTAATAGGACGATAGTTATCTAATTCATCTTTTGAACCGTTTTTGTGCACTGGAATTACTTTTGATAACTTCAAAATATCCGGGTAAGTTCCTGAGAGAATTGAACTGTTTATTAAGTGCGTAAGTGGATTTATTATATTTTCTGCACATTTCTTTAAAATTGCATCAGGGATGCCATCAATGCCAGCACAGAATTTATTTTTAGCTCTTTTATAACTATTCTTACCTCTTCACTTGTGACATGATTTATAAATAAAGAATCACTGCATATATTTATTTTATTATTAGAATTTAGTGTATTTACCTCTGTTTTATTTAATAATTTTTGTGTAATTTCCAGAAAATAGTCATTAAAAGTGTTTGCTATTTCCTCTGGATTATTAATCACTATTATTTCTGGTCAGTGTAATGTTCCTTTGTATTTTAGCAGATTTTCCAGTTTCTTTCTTTATCACGGACCACATAGCCCTGTTTTTATTAGATGATTGGGAAATAAAATTATCATTATGCATTTTCTTTGCTAGTCGTATTACCTTATTTAATATGCTAGTGTATTTTTTGTAGTATAAATTGAATTCAGGTGTTGTGTGGTATTGTTTATATAATTTGTGTAGAAATGTCTTTCTTTGACATGAATTTATAATCCCTGTTGTTATCCAATTGCTGGTTTTGTTATTTTGAACAGTTCTTCGTTTAAAGGGGAATGCTATTTCAAAACAGTGTTTTAGGGTACTGTTAAATGCATTAAATTTATCATTTACATTTTCTAGTTCATAAATTTCTGACCATGTTTCCTTATTTAATAAGTCGTTGAAATATGTAACATTTGTTTCAGTGAATGACCTGCACTTTGATTGTATTCCATTATAATTATTATTGATTGTTTCGGATACTTCAAAACTCAGTATTTGTCCATGGTGGTCACTAAAACCAGGACAATAGACTTCTATTGAATGGTGATATTTATCTGTATTTATGAAAATTTGATCAGGAGTGGTTTTACTAAATTTTGTTATTCTTGTTGGGGTATTTACTGTAGGTTTCAGTCCATAGGAAATTAGTAACTGTGTTAATAATTCACAATTTCCATCAAATTTTAAGAAATCCACATTTACATCCCCACAAATTATTATATCGAAATTTACTTTGCTCATGTTATTGAGTAACAATTCTAATTTATCTATAAATAAAGGAAACTTTCCTGACGGAGAACGGTATACGCATACAATTATTAACTTAAACTGCTGTACTTTACGGCAGAGAATTCAAAATCCTGTTCCATAATTAGATAATCATAAGCTGTTATCTGTTCATGATCTAAATTATTTCTTAAGAAGATGCAAGTTCCACCATGGCTAATATTAGATCTAGAGTATTTACTAGCTTGTATAAACCCTGGGAATTGAATTAATTCGAGTTGTTCCTCTTTCAGCCAATGTTCTGAAATACATAGTGCTGAGATGTATTTAAGTTCATTAAGCATTAGATTTATGTAATCAATTTTATTATAAAGAGACTGGACATTCTGGCGGTAAATTTTAAATTTGTTACTTTTGCAAGCTTGTGTTGGTGATTTATTTACATTATTATTATCTTAATTGTTATTATTATTGTTGCTAGACAAATCCGAAATACCATTGTTACACTCCGTTAAATTTGACTTCAAAAGATCTGATTGCCAAACCTCACGTTTTGCTTCTTCTACCAGTTTCCCTGCTTCCACTCTAATGATATTACTGTTGAATTATTCTTACCATTTGAATTTACAATTTTGCAGATTTCATCACTAAGATACTCTTTTCCTAATCTATTTAAGTGTAGGCCATGCCGATTGTGGAAATTCCTGCCTAATTTACTTACATCTACAATTTGGACATATGGAAAACTCTTACAAATGTTATGAATTTTTCCACATGTAGCCTCTATTTCTACATTTACACATGATTTGGGAATTAAATCGTATCTCTGCGGAATGTTTACAATAATGACATTTATTTTTTGCATGGATGGCAATGTACCCTTTAAATTTTTGATTACCTTTTTATTCTCATTTCTATAGACGTCGTTTGCTCCAGCGATGATCACTGCGTAGTCCTTTGCAGTAAGGGACGCACACTCTCCTATCATTCCGTTCGTGACCTCTGCAATTTGAGCTCCTAGCTTTACTGTCGAAGTGACCTCCATTTCTCTGCTTCTCTCTAATACGCTTGCTGCTACATGTCGCCCGTGGCTATCCGCAAATATCCGCATCTTTCTGGATTTTCTCTTTATCACTTTCTTCTTTTCTTCTTGAGGAAAGTCATCATTCTCTTCGACAAGCACTCCAAATGAATTTGAGACGGGAATTTCAGTTACATGTACTCCATTTATAGGCCTAGGCTTATTCAATCTTACCTTACCAGCAATCACTGTCGACCAAGTTTCCTTGCTTTCCTCTCTGTTTCCTTTTAATTTAATCATCTCTTCCATTATCTTAGCAATATCTTCCTTTTGCAGCTTTATAATTTCGTCTTTTGAGGACAGTTCGTTTCTCAGGTTATGACATTCGCATGACGGTAGCGGTAGGCCTACATTACGACAATCGGTTTCACTTTTCTCCTCATTCAATTTTACCTGAGAACTTGTGATGATTTTATTTGCATTTTTTTACTTTTATTTTGCACGACGAGCTTAAATCCGTTACGGTTACACTACCTGACGAGACACTAACACTGTTTACTGTCGTCATACTAGAGATCTAAGTTAGCCTAGATGTTTACACCAAATAACACTAAATTTATTTTAATTATTACTACATAATAGAATTAATCTAATTTCCTACCAATAAAGAAGAATGTTAATACGTATATCTTCCAATCGGGTGAAGTCTCGTAAAAGCACCACTGCTCTACTTGGTTCAAACAGTGATTTAAGAAGTCACCGAATCTTTGGATACACGTTCCCACAACTTAGTTTAAGTTTATTAAATTATCAATAAGAATTTCTAAATACTATCAATATTCCGTATTACACTTGATCTAAGGAAAGTAACTTTATAGATTTTAAACCTCTGTTATAATATTTTACCACTTTTATCAAATATTTACGCTAGCTGCTATTTCACTACACTTTCACTGTGACGCCATGTTGAACACCATGTTGCTTATGCTGTGTCTTATAAACAAAAATTAAACACAAACGTTCACACTGTTGGCTGTTAAACGTTTGGTCACGTTTCACATTATAAGATATCTTCATCCTGTTCCCAAAATAGGTCACTAGTTCCATGGGCGGGGGCAAATTCCCAAAACTGTCAAAGTACCATACGGTGGATCCCTCTTTGACATAAGCTACATAATGCGTTCCTGGTCCTCGGTGATCATCCAAATGCCAACAGCACATTCCTGTTTCCAGGGTCGTGGGGGGTAATTGGTTTCGCATAAACACACCTCGAAAATGAGAAAGCTTTAGTTGTTTAGCATAGCTTTCCACTTGTTCATGCGTCAGGGCATGTCTTGCTATGTCTGAGGTTATTTTTTTTTTTTAGTATTTCGAAATGGTGAAATCCCAAATCCTTGTTGATAAAAGGCTGGCTTTAAATTGGCATTTCTAGCCCCTATAGCAATCGCATCCATGATTTCATTGTGTCGCTGACTTTCTTTTAGTTGTTGCTTGCCCTGCTGTGCAGCTTTAATAGTTTTTGCCACCGCACTGGCGCCGCCCAAAAGTGAACCCAGAGCAGCCAGACCGGCGAATAATGCAGGTAAAAATCCAGCTCGTTTGGGGACGGGAATTACTCGACCTTGTCTTGAAACCTGTTGCCGACGTTTTGGAATAACACCTCTCTGTGCTGCTCGAAGGACTTTCTTTATTGTCAACACATTTTTTTTTTCATTCGCAAGGGCTTGTCCACTAATGACTTAAGCCCATGCTTTGAGAATGACAGGGTCTTATTTTTAGTCTTTTTAGTCTTTCTCACCACATATCTTTGTTTCACCATGATGATGACCAACAACCTTTCACAAGAAAGTTTAAGTCACAACTAAGTCAGCTTGTTTTTTCATGGCTGTATAATCTAATTCCACATAAAGTGGGAAATCGTTTATGGTTTTTCCTGCTTGCTTTTCATCCCATGTCAACATGAGATGAAAGGATAATTCATCCCCTGCATTGACCATTTCATGGTTATGGACCGACATCCTATGACCATTTATCTCTATTTGTAAATGGTTCTCATCAGGCATCGTGCATTTCATGTGAATGGTTCCATCATAGTGTAATCGAGAGTGGCTTAAACCCGAAGCAAGCACATACGTCAAGTGCTGGTCATGGACTAGCCATTCAAAGGTTTTTCATTTGTCAGATACACTAAAAATACAGATGGGTAATTTATAAAGCCTCTTCATTTCATAGGTGACATAACGTTTCGTGCAGGCATCGTCTTCGTCTTGTGGGTCTTCCACGTGAATAATGTGCTGATGATTAGCGGTATAGCCAGTCACGGTAAGGTGAGGCACTTTATCATAAAACTCATACACCTTGTTATCCACATACGTTTTTGTAGTAACGTCTGTAGACACTTGAGGATGTTTCACATGGGCTAACCGCTTTCCCTTAAAGTCATAATCTCCTTGTTTCGTGCGTGGCACTACAGACCTATCCACATATTGTTTATTAGCAGGATCTGTTTCTTGTTTAGGATCATGTATGAGAACAGATCTAGCTTTGGCCATTAACGCACGTCCAAAGACATCCATTGACAACCTGTAGTACGAGTCTACTGTTTCTATAACAAGGCTCGGTTCCATGTATATAGACAGCCTGCTAGCCTCTGTAAGCCTTAGTTGAAATGAAGATTATTAAGCAGCAAGAGTCATTCATCGCGGGGGACATGGATTCCCATCTCTGTCCCACATCACGTGAACAACACCATGGTTCACTGTTTCCATCTTCCATTCGCTGCATCATTGTGGGACCTTCGGGATGTGGAAAGACCAATCTTTTGCTGACGCTCATTACAGCTACCAATGGTCTGCATTTTCAAAATATTTATATTTTTACAAAATCTCTCTACCAACCCCTCTACGCGTTTCTGTACCAAGTCATGTCTGGATTACAAAATGAGAATATCGGTTATTTCACATTTTCCATGCAAGAAAATGTTATTTCACCGGATGAGGTAAAGCCTGATTCACTCATGATTTTTGATGATGTATCCACTGAACGACAAGGCATCATTCAAAGCTATTTCAGCATGGGTCGTCACAAACATATCGATTGCTTCTATCTTGGACAAACGTATTCTAAAACGTCCAAACAGTTGATTCGTGACAATGCCAATGTCATTGTTTTATTTCGCCAGGACGATAGGAACAGTCGTCACAATTATAATGAACGTGTGAATCCGGATATGACCTTTCAAATATTTACTCAATTGTGTGCCAGTGCTGGAACACTCAACTTCATGCCTGTTTGATCATTGACAAACAATGTGAACTCAACCAAGGGCGGTATCGCTTAGGGTTTGATCATTTTATTGCTATTTAAGGCCCTGTGTCATTCCCTGTCAAGTAATTTGTCAAGACACCATGGCGTTAGCAGAGAGTCAATTGAAAAAGCATATTATTAGAGCAAAAAATACTATTCGCCAAAAGTTCCATCAATTGAAACGATCACGTGCGGATCATGCTTTGTTTATTCAAGAACATTTTGCACCTCGGCTAAAAGCCATGTTGAAACCCTCTTTCAAGCCATCTGAAACGTTACCTACCGTTTCACAAGCCACTCAGACGCACCACGAGGACCCTGAGGAAGAGGAAGAGGAACAGGAACAGGAAGATTTGACTAGTGTTAGAAAGGTTGAGGATGGCGAGGAACAAGCGTTTACGCCTCCAAAAAAGTCCTCATCCCTTACATAGTTAAAAAAAAATCCTTGTTCACGGTCGAAACACTTGCCCTTCCAGATCGTCTCCGTTTTCACAACTCTTGGCCACCCCTCAAAATAAAGCTCAACTGAAAAACATTTTAATAAAATATTATGGATCAACAGTGGAACCCTATTTCACTGATCTATTTATTGGAAACACAGATACCACGTATGGTGTTTGCTATGAGGATGATAGTTTTAAAATTGGTGATTCATCCATTAAATTTGCTCGTACTAAAGCTTTAATTAAGAACATCAATTATAAATTAACGCCAGGACTGTTAAAGCTGCTATCCTCTCGTACAACCTCTTTCGATGATTATACGCCAGAGGACCTTGGCATATATAAATCCATTTTATTGGACACCCATGCCCACAAAAGACAGTATAATCCCACTCAACAAGTGAATGCCAATATATCTCAAAAATATAAAACCATCATTGCAAAAATGTTTCCCACCAGTTAAATTGGTCGTCGTAAAGCATCCGCCTCGGGAGTGACATTTAAACCATTAAAACCCCTTGTGGATGTTACCTACTGGCACAATCCCAATAAGCTCGTCCAACGGCTACAGTTGTTGCATGCTTCACGTCAAGCCGGCCATATCGGTCACGATTGGGAAATTCAAGAAATTGAACATGAACTGCGAAATGCCAAAATTATTGTTTAAGCCCTCACCCATTAAAATGGGTATTGCTCATGAGTTGCATCGCCCAGCTAGTCGTCACTAACCGCTACTAAAGGTAATTTCACGAGGTGTGGATGAACTTTGGCTTGCTGACTCTGTTGAAATGATACCCTATGCTAGCGTTAACAATGGTGTACGCTATATGTTGACTGTCATTGATGTGTATTCCATAATGGTCGTTGTTGAACCTGTGCGTCGCAAGTCTGGTCCACTATTCACCAAGGCCTTTCAACATATTATTCAACAATCGAAACGTCAATCTCAGTTGCTACAAACCGACCAGGAGATAGATTTTTTCAATGAGGATTTCTCCAGTTTTCTCAAATCTTTGGATTTTTACCATTACACCACGTACAGCAATCTCAAAGCCAGCGTGGTCGAGTGGTTTAACCGAACCTTGAAAACGCGTAAGTGGAAAGCGTTTACCGCTCAGGGCTCTTATCGCTGGTTGGACATGCTACCTCAGCTAGTGCCACGTTACAATGACACCAAACATAGAACCATTGGGACCAAGCCACGCCTCGTGACCAAAATATTCAGCGACTGGATAAACGGTTTAACCCCATAAAACAGCAGACCCTAAACGTAACCGACTGAAAATTGGGGATTTTGTTCGTGTGAGCAAATTCAAGTCCGTCTTCGACTACACACCAAATTGGGGGACTGAACTATTTCGAATTCGTCAAGTCAACCTAAACAGTCCAGTCACCTATTTACTCGAGGACCTCAACCATCAACCCATAAAAGACAGGTTTTATCTCCAAGATCGCCAAAGGACAGCGTTTCCAAAACATTACCTTGTGGGAAAAGTGTTGAAACAAAAAGGAAATAAACTATATGTAAAATGGTTGGGATTTAGCTCAGCCTTTAATTCTTAGATTAATAAGTTACATGTTTTCCCGTGGGGTTTCTGCCTGTTCCCCTATCGGGCGCGTCCCAGGTGGCGGATAGGGAGGCTCGCCGGACTTGTCCGGAGGGGTTGATGGAAATAAAATACCTCTCGCGGACCAAAAACAGGCACAGCTTGACAACATCTTCAGCAACCTCTGAAGCTCACTACTTCAGTTGTAACCATGACACCGACATATATCGATGTCCCCACTACTTTCAACTTGTTAGCATGATGGAAACAACCTACAATATAACTACCCCAGGCCCTAGTAGACATACTAGTTATTTTTCTCGGTCATCGGATTCTGGGGGACCGAGAACATCATGCGGGAATGTATCGGAGCTTCCCAAATCTCTTCACCCAAAATGCAAAACTTTCATTGGTAGCTTAAACATCAACACACTTCGGAAAACTGGCAAGTTAAAACAATTTACAGACATGTTGGATAACTTCAACATCCAAATTTTAGCACTACAGGAAACCAGATACACGGATGAAAATCATTTTGAATCAGGAAATTATAGAATTTATAAAGGCAAGCCAGCAATCTCCCTCCATATGAAGCCACTACAATTTGGCACTGGATTCGCTGTCAGAAAAAACATTATAAACTCAGTGCTTAACTTTTCCTCGCCTTCTGAAAGAATTTCAACACTATCCGTTAAATCAGGAAACAAAGCTTATACGCTTATTAATGCGCATGGACCCACCAACAACTACAATCGTAAAGATCAGTGGCGGCCGGTGGTAAGTAAAGCTGGGTGTTGCACCAAAATTTCTGATGTCGCAATTTTATATGGGAAGTTTACACATGTAACAAAAATTAATTAACGTTAGATAAACTACAGTTCTATAAAAACTGAAATACATGGGTTTTCCAAAATAACTGTACGTTCGACAAATAGACAAATTTTAATGGCTCTTTTGGGTTTCTTCCTATAGGAATTCATTAAAAAAATCAGATTTATGTATTTAAGCCCTATGCCTGAGTTCATGGGAAGAATTTTAAACACAGCAGGTTGTCTAAGGTTGGGTCTCAATCTCCGGGATAATAAACATTCTCAACATAAAAACATGGCAACCGAAAAGTTTGTACGTTAACGAAAAATGTTATTACTAACAAAGACGGGCACATATTCTGCATAAGGATAGGATTTTTATCATTTTAAATGATCTTGTCGACTTCGTAGTTACGCTGGTGTCTGGCGTTACGTTACGGTGACGGGAAGAAATGTACCGAGCATGCACTGAGGTGTGTGACGTCATAATACTGCTTGAGCTTCCTCCTTTCCCCGCGTGCTCTGGTGAGCGGGACATCATCCAGCCAGCTACCTCCTTTGACCTTGGTGTGCACTTGCTAACGGACTTTGAGTTCACGCAGCATTTGTAGCATTTAAAATGATATAAAGTCTAGTCTTTCAGACTATCAGTCTTTTTTTTACTATAGCTTGAACCCCATCAGAGGAACCAGCCATGAAGTGCGCTCTGTGATACGTCGGCGCAATACATTTTTGCGGAGTTTCGTTCAATTTCTGCTTCTTTAATTCATCCAGTAAACACGCTGCTAATGTGTGTGCATCATGTTTGGTTTGCCTCTTACTACGTATCGGTACACAACAGCCATCTGAAATATGCTTGAAATATCACTAGTTTCATCTGCCATAATGGCAAAATTTTCCGATTCCTTTATTTGCTTTGATTCTTCTTCTTGGCAAACCTCCAACATAATCTGTAAAAATTAATTTTGAATTGTTTTGGACGTTCCTTTGAAAACAGTTGCCCTTACCAAATGACCTTTAACACAGCATCCAACTCAGCGGTAAAATTAATTAGTTCTCTCAAAACACCTGGATTTGCTGATGTTACACTTTCATCATGATCACGCAAGGCCAGTCCGAAAGAACCACAGAAACGAATACAGTTTATTACAATATTTAACACATATCTATTGTGCCTAACATCTTCGTTATATTCCGCAATTTACCTTCTATAGGCACTGTTCAATTGTGCAGCTTCGTTAACAGTTCCAAAAAGTGTCAATTTCAAACAGCTAAAGATTGGTTGGTTGGTTCCTCAGTTTAGGAGCTGCGACAACGCAGTCATGTAGCCCCCTGTACTTTGGGTGTGTGGAGAAACTGTCTGATAACCGGTGTTAATTGTGATGGCTGTATTAGTGAGTGTTATCTGTTTTTAATTCAAGTGAGGACTACAGACATTGAATTTCAAGCAGTTCCTACTTTTGCCGCCAAAGGCCACCGTAAACGACTACTAGTTCAGAACCTGGTTACTACACGCCACCGCAGTCGGCTCCTGGCGACGAACGTTGGAACCTAAGAGCGTTGTTCAAATTTTTAACCAATAATTTAGCTTCACACAGGTGTATTAAGTGGAAGGTTCTTTAACATGCCATAAATCTATGACATGGGACCGCCGGCTTTACTTCCCCTCCGAAGGAATGCATACTGAGGGATTTTAACGCTCTTAAAAATCCGATGACTTCGGCCGGGTTTGAACCCGCGATCTTGGGCATAGAGGCTCAGCATGCTACCAACTACGGCACCGAAGCCGCTCAGCTGAAGATTCATGTTTCTTTATTTTTGGGATTAATTTCCGTAACTCCTATTTTGGTCCACGCGAATTCTCCACCAACAAACATGTAAAACAGAATAAAGCGTTTTTAATATCGCATTCACATAACCAAATATTATTGCCTTAAATATCTCCTTTAAACGCCCTCGTATACTTATATTTTGTACAATACTTATCCGGTAATGGTGTACCGAGTGTTTTTACTGAAAGTTTATCGTCATCAGGGAGCTGGAAAAACTGTCTGACGAGCAAATTACTTACTCTATTCATTTTCACTCACACTCCACAATACAATTAATGTTTCAAACTAAACATTCCGTTAAAATAAAATACTACGGTAACTTTCAAGATACACAGATGATAAATCTGGGTGCGATAACGGAAAGTGGCGCGAAAGGCAAACTAACAAAACACTGAATTTTGCTAGCCAAGAAATTTCGTAGTGAATGCATACCAAATAATAATAATAATAATAATAATCTTAATAATAATGCACAGTTAAGTATCTGCCTGGAACCAAAATACTCAATCAACTAAATACAGAACTAATCGCAACTCAAATCGCGCAAGAAAAAGAGTGGTAAAAGCAAACATAAACCCCTACAGTACACCAACAATACGTCGCAAAATAGTTCAGCCACTTATCTACTGTACTTATAGCACGATGGCGTTCTTAGGCTCGCTTCACAGAACAATTGACAAAAATATTAAATGAAGTTATGATGAGAAAACATCTAAAAATAATTGGGTGTGAACCAACTAATGTCTCCCTATGAAATTCCGATATTTGTACCGTTGTGGGTGGTATAGCATTCTCTAGTGGTGTGGGAAAGAAACTACCCTTCAGGGGCAGATGACCTCGTAGTTCCGCCCCTTAAAACAACAATAACTAACTAACTAAACTACCCTTCGCGGGGTAAGAGAAGTCGAGGGTGTTGTCATTTCCACAGAGTGGTGCAGTCTAACGGGGCCATTTGGAACTGAGTGTTGCCAGGGGGCTGGCAGCTCGTCTGCAACTCCCTGTTAACCATGCTGGTCGGCATGCTATGCACAAGCTTGGCCTCGTCCAGCCTCGTCCTGTACGCCGCGCTGTCTGCTTGGGAGTTGCCACAAGAGAGCTAACCCCCTGGAGTTTGATTTGAAGGCGGCAGCTATTATAGGTACAGTGTGAAGCATTAGGATAAATAATATCAAAATATCGATGATTTTAACACATTTTTGAGTGCATTAGATCTATAACACTAAAACATTAAAGGAAAAGAAACTACGAATTAGGTGTAAAATTATTGGGAGTTGTGCAACGCTGCAACAATGTCACCAGCCGCCACTGGTAAAGATCCACAAAAGGTGGAAGACTTCTGGGAACTGCTGGAAGAAACTACAGCCATCATTCCAAATCATCACATAAAAATCCTATTGGGAGATTTTAATGCCCAAATTGGTAGAGAAAGGAAATTCAGGACCATTGTAGGACTATATCCAGCACACAATAAAACTAATAAAAATGGAGAAAGATTACTTGATTTTTGCAAAACTTTTGATCTCAAACTAATGTCAACACATTTCCTGGCACTTCCACACAAGAAAAGGCCTGGAGATCCCCTAATTTTCACTTAGGAGAAGTCAAGAAAGGAGTCATTGACTCTGACCACCATCTATCCTTAATCAAGGTAAAATTTCAACCAAACAGGTCCAAACCAAAAATAACAAAAAATCTGCGCGTCGATCCAGAATTTCTTAAACAGAACGCCGGTACTTTCCAAGAAAGTATCCCTACTCACGATTCTTATGGCTGGTTAGAACTCAAAGATATACTTTCGAAAGCTTCTCAAAACATTGGCACACCGCCCAGGAAACGCAAGCATAGGTGGTGGAACGAAACCTGTGACAAGGCTATAAACTTCAGAATTAAAGCCTGGCAGAATTGGAATTCTCACAAAACGGAACAAAATTGGCACGAATTCACCAAAGTACAGAAACAAACCTCTAAAATCATCAGATCTGAAAAACGCAAGTACGATTACTACAGATTGGCTGAAATTGAACAAGATTTTACTAAAAACAATACACGAAACTTCTACAAAACATTCAGAGAAGAATTATCAAATTATCAGGCACCCAGTCTTTGCTTCAAACGCCCGAATGGGACATTGGAAACAAATAATCAAGAAAATTGCAAACTTCTAGCAGATTATTTCAAGGATCTTTTAAACTGTGAATCCCCTAAAGAACAACTCATCTTTGAAAAAAAAAACATACAACCAAGATTCAGAACCCCCAACATTGGAAGAAATTAAAGAAATAATCCATGGACTCAAAAATAATAAAGCCCCAGGGGAAGATGGTATAATTTCCGAAATGCTGAAGATAGGTGGTGAGAACGTAGCCCGGAAAATCCACTCAATTATTGAGAACATCTGGATCACCGAAGAAATACCTGAGGATTGGAAATGTGCGCTAATCCATCCACTGCACAAGAAAGGGGATAAAATCAACATCAATAATTATAGAGGAATTTCCTTGATACCAGTTATTTATAAAATTTTCTCCAAAGCCCTGCTCACTAGACTTGAGAAACAAACAGACCGTCTGATTGGAGAATACCAGGCAGGTTTCCGAAAAGGAAGATCATGTACGGAACAAATTCTTAATCTCAAAACTATCCTACAAATGCGCAAAACCAGACAGACAGTCATTACCTTTGTAGATTTCAGAAAAGCATATGACTCTATAGATCGTCAAACACTTTTCAATACTCTAGAAGAGTTTCAAGTGGATAGAAAAACAAGAGAATTAATCAGACAAACACTAACTGGCACTACGTCAAAAGTTAAATTCCTCGGCGAAATATCTGAGCCTTTTGCAATTAACACTGGGGTCCGCCAAGGAGACGGATTATCTCCGTTACTGTTCAACCTCGTACTTGAGAAGATAATCAGGACCTGGGAAAAGGAAACTAAGGGAATAACCCTTGGCAGACTACTCAAAGATAGAATTCATGTACATTGTTTGGCCTTTGCTGATGACATAGCAATCCTTTCTAATAACAGGCAAGAAGCAATTCATTCCATTGAAAAATTACATGAAATTGCCATCAAAACGGGACTTCAAATTTCTTATGAGAAAACTCAGTACATGGAAGGAGCCTCACGATACTTAGACGGACAACCTATGAGAACTAAATTCGGCAAAATCTTTCAAGTGAACGAATTCAAATATCTGGGAGAAATTATTCAGCCCTCTGGTTTAAACCGTGAAGCAAATAAAGAGAGAATTTCCAAATTACAGAAAGCTTACAGAATCACTTGGAATAGGTATAACAAAAAATCAATATCTCGGAAAGCAAAACTTAGACATTATAATACAGTAATCAAACCGGAGGCGTTATATGCATCAGAAACCTTAATCATTGGTGGCAAATCTTTAACCAAAGAGATTGAAAGACAAGAAAGGAAAATTTTACGGAAAATTTTTGGCCCAGTTTTTATAGAGGGAATCTGGAGGAAAAAGTCATCCCAGGAAATATATCGCCAATGTGAAAAAATGTCTCATACTTTTCGGAAAAGACGATTGAAATTGTACGGGCACATTATCAGAATGAACAATGGCAGATTGACTAAAAGATTTCTCAACTTGGCCCTCTCACTAAAAACCAAGAACAGCTGGCTACGTGAAATTGAAACAGATCTCCAGGAAATCAACATTTCAGACAAAATTATACAGGACAGATGCAAATTCAGAACCCTAATCGACAATCACCAATTTGAAGACAAACCCACCAGGGCCACCATAACTTGGACAGAAGACCGAAGACAGGCGCTCAGCGAGTGGATGAAGAGATTTTGGAAGGAAAAGAAGGCCAACACATCAGCTAAACAGGTTCAACCGTGCTCCTGAGTCGGGCATAACGATGCAAGAAGAAGTTACATGTTTTATGAAACTGTGCCCTTTGTATTTATTTTTTCACTCATGTTCTACTTAACCTATAGCCCTGTGTGTACAGTCCTCAGCTCCACATGTATTATGAGCAACAGACATTTCTTTCTCTCTCCACCTGTGTTCTCTCTTACACGACCCCTCCCCCACCCGCTCCTTTGTCGAAGGTGTTAGGTCTAATTACATAGTTAGCCCATCATAAATCCAAACAAATATCAATAAAAGTACACTTAGGACCTTTGTCAACATTTCAAAAATAGATTCATAAAGGGGGTTGTAACCCGAGTCCTACAATACCTCATACAAGTCTCTAGCCTTATTGGTTCATGAGATATTAAAAAGCCGATGACCTATTAGATTTGGATCTTTTTGGTTATTTAAAAAACTTATATATAAATCATTATTCAAAAAGCCCGACCTCTTACAAAATCCCCAATTGCGCTTGCGTAAAAACAAAAAAGGAAAATGTTAAATCATAGTTGCATCTAGGACTATGCCTGTTTTTCATGTGGAACAACGTTTAATTTCATATTAGCATTCAACATCCAACATGTCGCACTTGGAAAGCGAGATTTTCAAAAAAAAAAAAAACAATTTCATCCCCTAGTAGGGAAAGGTTTTATTTTGGGGAGGAAATATGTTGTCCATTGGAAAGGGAGTATCAGCCCGAGTCCTAAGACATCTCATTTGTCAAAATCCGACCATGGGGTTCAAGAAAGCGCGCCATGTAATTGGTTGGACTCATGCGACCGCATCTTGTAGGAGGAAAGCCGTAGGATGCTGTACAACCGGCCCAAAACCACTACTGGTGTGGTTAAACCAGTTTTGTTATTTTCGTTCGCGAAATAGTGGAAATGATGATTTAATAATATCGGGCAGAGGCGGCAGAGTCAAGATCACTTGCTTCAATTCTATTGTTAAAGTGAATTAATTACCTTGTTGGTATTTTGAGTCAGTAGGCTTTCATTCAGTTTACGTGAAATGTTTAGGACGCGTTTTGACTTTATCTTGAGGGGTGAACGACCAGCCACAGTAAAGTGTGCTACAATAGGGCAATGCTTTCTAAGTGGAGCTTTGGAGCTGGAATAACACACCTTATATTCTGACAATTCGATCCCAGCACCCTTGAAGAAAATTAAGTCTATCGTACTAGAGCCGTTGCATGAGAAATATGTTCTGTCTGCCGCTTTAACAAGAGTGTATCCTTCTTCCACCATCAACTGTAGTAGTACATATGCTAGACTAACCTAACCTACGAGGTCTGATCAAAAAGTTCCAAGTGTCAACCACCCACATAGATGGCGCGCGTTTTAAATAAAGATGTTGATTATAGCTGAAGCTAACCAAACCCAGCCTAACCTAACCTTACGAGGTGTGATCAAAATGTTTCAAAGAATTTTAAGATGGCGGTCATAGGTTAACTTAACCTAAGCTTACCTAACCTAACCTAACCGAATTGAACCTCAAGATGGTAGCCAATTATTGACTATGGATTATTAACTATCGATATAGCAATTAATAATCAACTACTAGATCATCTGCCTGAGATTTCCGAAAATCGGAAGTATTTTAGTCGGTCAACCGAAGATAGTAGTGGCTAGGGAGGGGATGGTGAGGGTAGAATTATTATTTATATATTTTATTTTGTTTATTTATTTGTCAGGTTAGCCAAGCAAGGAGTATTTTTAATCGGTCGAGCAAAGATGGCTAGGGAGGGGTGGCAACATGGTTGTCAATAGCTTAACTTAACCTAACCTAGCCTAAGCTAACCTAATTTAACCTAAGCTAACCTATGAGGGGTAATCTAAAAGCTCCCAAGATGGTGGCTATAGCTCAACCTAACCTAACCTACCTTAATCGAACCTAACCTATGTTAACCTAACTTAACCTAACCTACGAAGTATGATCAAAAAGTGCCAATATGGTTGTCAATAGCTTAACCTAAGCTAACCTAACCTAACCTACGAGGGGTGATCAAAACGTTCCAAAATGGCGGTTATGGCTTAACCCAACCTAAGTTTAAATAACCAACCGAACAGAATCCCAAGATGGTAGCAATTAATAATCAACTACTAGATCATCTGGCTAAGATTTCCAAAAATACTCGATATCTCGAAGACCAATAATCATAGAAAGATGTGCTAGAGCTGAAATGAAAGGTCTTTATACCCCTATTCCTAGAACACACATCATTTCCATACAAAGATAAAATCCACCCCTACCCTCGGGGCGAAATAGCGTTTTTTGGTATGCTTGTTTATTCGCGGCTCTTGTAAGGCGGTGAACGTTTTGAAATGATTATTTATCGATTATTCACTATCGATTATTGATCAACTACTAGGTCATTGACCCAAGATTTCTCAAACCAATAATCGGGGAAAGTAGTTCGAGGGTACAAACGAAAGGGATCACACTCTGTAGTAAACTAAACCAAAACCAAACCTAACCTAAGCTAACCTATCTTTCCCTTTCCCGAGGGCAAGTTAAGGGCCTAAGTGTAAAACTCGGGCACCCAACTAGACCGAGCTGAAACCAAACCTAAACAAGCCTTGTCTACTGCAACGATCCCAATATGTTAGTTAAAATCATGTCCACTGTAAAATGCACCAATCGATTACATGCTCATTTCCAAAAATTTACAGTTATGCTACGGAGATGTAGCTCAGTGGTAGAGCGTTCGCTTTGCAAGTGAGAGGCCCCGGGTTCAATCCCCGATTCTGCTAACTTCCTTTACCCACCTGTACTATGTTTAATAGCTATGTTTTACAACTGAATTTTAGATTTTAATTTCTGTTGTTGATGTTGCACATTATCCTACGATGCGCGATCATCATAAATAGGAGCAGTAGGGATAGAACATACAAGCTGATGCAACAGGATGCAAGGTGTCGCGTTACAGGAAGCAAGCGTGGGAAACATGATTCTTGCAGAAACTTGCAGTGTATGACGTCACGCATTTCAGGTGTCGCAACCGGATGCTAGGTGTAGCGTTATAGGAAGCAAGTGTGTGAAACATGATTCTACATGTGAGAACGCTGAATCGAATGATATTTGATGCAATGCAAGATGGCGGCCACGCGCAACTACCCCCATAAATGGTGCGCTCTTCAAATAAAGATTGTAAGCATAGCTTAACCTAACCTAACCTAGTCTAGTCTACCTAACCAAACCGAATCAAGGACAAGCCAAGGGCGTAAGTGCAATACTAGGTGGGTGGATGCTCTAATTGGGGAGGTGAAAAGGAAAGGTTACCACGCATGGGCATACAGGTAGTGGGATTTACTTTAACAACAAGAAAGACCTTGTCACATGTTGTTACAAGTAGCTGAATAGCGTAAGGGAATGGAGTATGGACTATTAAATCACAAGGGGTTATTTGACACCCATGAACATACAGATGGTGGGATTTACTTTAACGACAAGAAAGATCCGTCCGCATATTGTTACAAGTAGCTGAGTAGCGTAAGAGAATGGAGTATCCGCTATTAAATCATTTAACACGCATGGACATACTGTACCCGATATGGACTTGGTAGGATCGGCTACGCTGGCCGGGTTAGAATTTCTATGAAGGAAAGAGTGCGCTGGTGTCGTGAACATTGCTTTGTGGGAGCATGTCGTAAGACCAGTTGGAAGGAGTATGATGACCGCTCCTCGACTAGCAGGCATTATGGGATATTTGTATTTGGATGTCTATTATTTTAATATCACGGCACGAAGATCAAGTCAAGAAAGCAGATATTACGATAAAATTTTATTTTACCCCTTTTCCTGTTTGGAAACATCTTAAAGGAAGCATGGTTCAATGGTTTAATATAATGGATGTATTCATTGCACTACGAAAGAGGGAACGTGACGCCAAAGGCACTCGCATCCCTTCTCCTACCCTTGGAGGGAGGTCGAGTCTGCGGGATACAAGTTGACAACGGTTCATTACAGTTCATTACAGTACACTACAGTGATAAGTGGACAGCAGTACAGTACATTACAGTCACAAGCGGACAACTGTTCTATTACGATTACAAATGGAAAACAGTTTCTTACAGTCACCAGTGGACACAGTTTTACATTTTGCTGTACTGGTGGAACATAAAGCATGACAATATTGAAAGTCACGGCCGATTACAGTTCGTTTCCGTAAAGCGTGCACCGTCAGGGGAGGTCGTATATCCTTCGATCTCGTGTTTTCGCGGAGGGATACCGGGCAGTTCCCGTTCGATTCGGTAGTGTGTTCTCGCATGGAGAGAAACATCGAGAAGTTTCGACGTGTCTTACAATCATATAATTTGCTTCAGTGATTCTATAAAGTGAATTCAAATAACATTATAATTCGGTGCAGTGAATTATGTCTATTCTTACGACATCGCACAAGCTGACACTGGACTTGAAATGCTCAGTGAATACGCGCTGCAGCTTATCCAAGTGAGGCGTTTTGTGCTGAGCATTTCTCCGCCATGCTACAGAAAGCTCGCTCACATGTTAGCAGGTTCAGCCGTGATATCAACAGGTCGGCATAACTACATTCCAGTAAAGTATACCATCTTTATTACGATGCACATTCCGCATTTTAAATGAACAATCACATGAAATGCTTTCTTGGAACATTAATCAATATACACTGTAGTGAATTTAATACACGGGCATGTATGCAGAAAGTATTTGTGGACTCTATTAGTGCTACATTTCAAAGAACAACGGATGCATTACATCCAATATAACTATGGTAACCACGGGTATCTAACACTCGAGATGACATTTAACAGCCAAGAGAACATTATAGTAAGCCATTTCCAGTGATGAAGTGTTTCATAAGTGACTTCATATTCGAACATTCGCGAACACACACAAGCCATAGCCGTGTGTGTTGCATTCAGGTCAGCCATGAACTACAGGGTGTGCAGAAACTATCGTCATACAATATCAAAGTTTAATATACATACGATCATAATTTTTTGTGAACTAATTAACCCAATCTTGGATGAACTTAATGAAGAGTGTCGTGATATATCAGACATTACAATGGGGTTACCATTAATGCCACCTAACCCAGTGAGACTTTGGAACTTTGTCGGAACCGCTTTTGACATGGGATCATTCAACGTGGGCATAGAGCGTTAAGCGCTGAAGAGGCACGATGGCCGAGCAGAGTAGCGGTCTCAAGGTCGAACCAGAGAGAAAAGATTGCCAATCCCAGATCCGAGACGAGGGAACAAGACGTCGTCGATCTTATGGAATTTTCGTGGATCTTACGAAGTTTCGTCGATCTCTGGAAGCGAAGACTTACGAATGACTGACCCATCCTAAGGTAAAGTGAGCATCTATCTGAGTTTTTCGTCATGAAACGAATTTCAAGGAGCACATGGGTATATTAAATTATCATTTACAATATATGATGTGATTATTTCCGTATGGATTCACATGAATGTGAAAGATGTCTTTCAGATCTATATGAGCATATTATTTTCTATCTTTTACAATGCGCTGATACATTTGTATTTAGATCTGATTTATATGTCGAGTTATGACATGATATTGGTGTTGGTTTGAATAATCGGGTGTTTTTCGTGACTTGATGCCTGCAAACAGGTGTTTGCATTTTCCCATATTTTTAGCCTACTTTCGATTTTTGCAAAAAATGAAAGTAGACTTATGAGATCAACACAGGGCGAATAAAGTGTGTCTGTCTGTGTGTGTGTATGTGTGTGTGTGAGTCTGTGTGTGTGTGTGAATGTGTGTACTCTGAATGTCTGTCCCCCCCCTATCAATTCGAACACGGTGAATGCGAATTGAACGAAATTTGGTACAAAGGTAGCACTAGCAAAAGACACCTCAGTGTCATGTTTTATATCGCCGCCATCTTGACGGAAACGTAATGGCGGCCACACAAATGTTCAAAGATTAAATCAAATTACGACTAACCTAATCATCCGATCTCTACCAAATTTTGCAACAACATACCTTTACGGGGGGAGCATCCTTTGACCAAACTAATAAGTCATCAGCGTAATAGTTTGCGGATGGCGGCCATCTTTGTGTGAAAATAGATTCCCCCTATTAATTCGAACACGGTGCAACCGAATGGAACGAAATTTGGTACAGAGGTAGTACTAACAAAAGGCACCTCAGTGTCATGTTTTATATCGCCACCATCTTGACGGAAAAGTAATGGCGGCCACATAAATGTTCAAAGCTTAAATCAAATTACGATTAACCTAATCATCCGATCTCTACCAAATTTTGCAACTACATACCTTTATAGAGGAAGCATCCTTTGACCAAATGAATAGGTCATTAGTCTAATATTTTGCGGATGGCGGCCATCTTTGTGTGAAAATCGATTCCCCCTATTAATTCAAACACGGTGAAACCGAATGGAACGAAATTTGGTACAGAGGTAGCACTAGGAAAGGGCATCTCAGTGTCATATTTTATATTGCCGCCATATTGACAGAAACGTAATGGCGGCCACACAAATGTTCAAAGCTTAAGTTAAATTACGACTAAGATAACCATCCGATCTCTACCAAACTTTGCAACAACATACCTTCATGGAGGGAGCATCCTTTGACCAATCTAATAGGTTATTAGCCTAATAGTTTGCGGATGGCGGCCATCTTTATGTCAAAATTGATTCCCCTATTAATTCGAACACGGTGGAACCGAATGGAACGAAATTTGGTACAGAGGTAGCACTAGCTAAGGGCACCTCAGTGTCATGTTTTATATCGCCGCCATCTTGACTGAAACGTAATGGCGGCCACACGAATGTTCAAAGCTTAAATCAAATTACGATTAACCTAATCATCCGATCTCTACCAAATTTTGCAACTACATACCTTTATGGAGGGAGCATCCTTTGACCAATCTAATAGGTCATTCGCCTAATAGTTTGCGGATGGCGGCCATCATTGTGTCAAAATCGATTACCCCTATTAATTCAAACACGGTGAATCCGAATGGAACGAAATTTGGTACAGAGATAGCACTAGCAAAGGGCATCTCAGTGTCATGATTTATATCGCCGCCATATTGACAGAAACGTAATGGCGGCCACACAAATGTTTAAAGCTTAAATCAAATTACGACTAACATAACCATCCGATCTCTACCAAACTTTGCAACAACATACCTTTATGGAGGGAGCATCCTTTGACCAATCTAATAGGTCATTAGCCTAATAGTTTGCGGATGGCGGCCATCTTTATGTCAAAATTGATTCCCCCTATTAATTCGAACATGGTGGAACCGAATGAACGAAATTTGGTACAGAGGTAGCACTAGCAAAGGGCACCTCAGTGTCATGTTTTATATCGCCGCCATCTTGACGGAAACGTAATGGCGACCACACAAATGTTCAAAGCTTAAATCAAATTACGATTAGCCTAATCATCCGATCTCTAGCAAATTTAGCAACAACATACCTTTATGGAGGGAGCATCCTTTGACCAAACTAATAGGTCATTAGCCTAATATTTTGCGGATGGCGGCCATCTTTGTGTGAAAATCGATTCCCCTTATCAATTCGAACACGGTGGAACCGAATGAACGAAATTTGGTACAGAGGTAGCACTAGCAAAGGGCACCTCAGTGTCATGTTTTATATCGCCGCCATCTTGACGGAATCGTAATCGCGGCCACCCAAATGTTAAAAGCTAAAATGTAATTACGACCAACCTAATAATCTAGTCTCTACCAAATTTTGCAACACCATATCTTTATGTGGGAAACATATTCTGACCAAACTGCAAGAACATCAGCCCAATAGTTTGCAGATGGTGGCCAAGTATGTGTGCAAATCGATTCCCCTATCAATTCAAACACGGTGAAACCGAATTGAACGAAATTTTGTACAGAGGTAGCACTAGCAAAGGGCACCTCATATTCATGTTTAATATCCATATAGCACGTTGTATTTCAACAAGCTACTACAACCAACATGCAATCATTCTCCTTGAAAAGGACAAAGAGTTATAACAATACCCATGCATTTAGGAGAAAGTAGGCTATATGTTCTTTCCTGAACATCTTGTTTCATATGTGTGAATATTCATGGTGATGATTAAACTTGCCATTTGGGTAGTCTGGCTTCAATTTTCTTCGAATGGATAATTTGTCTTTGCAATTAAATCGCTTTAGCGAACATATCATTGATATTTGACTGAACAATTATGGTTAGTTCCATTCCAATGCATTTCTCTTTAGTCTACTTGTCTACTTGCCTTGTGCAGTGGAATGGTGTTGATTGCCTTGATCCACCCTAGGGATTTTTCATATTGAGCCAACTTTGTAGGGCCTACTTGCCATCGAGCAGTAGTGTGGTGTTAACAGCCTTACCTACAGTTAGGGACCATTTCATCTCAGACTACATACGGGGCCCATTAGCTTTAAGCAATGGCGTGGTGTTAATCATCTTTACCCATCCTAGGTTCCATATTTATCATATTGCTGAATGGATTGTAAGCGAACCAAACTATAAGTGTCAGTCACGTATCAATTGATTTTTTATTAATATACGAAAACAATAAATGTCAACAGGATCAGATATTTTGATTCTTGTCCATGATCCATTAGTTTTAATGTCAGTGTTCCATTTTGAGAACAGTAATTTAAATATTTTTGTTGGTTGATTTAAGCCATAACCAAAGATTTTTTGGAATAGTTAGTTCTTCTAGCAGACATGTTCTGAGTCAGAAATAAACCTCGCATAATCAGGAATATTGATATAACCATTGATCATACTGATGAATAGATATTTAAAAATATCCAGAGTAATACTATTATCACAAAATTTAATTCATACTTGGAGGTTGTTGATAATTAATTCAGTGATCTACACTTTCTTTGAGCGGTTGTTGAACACATTTATTTGACCACAGCATTGGTGGATCATCTTTGTTACTGTTAGAAGTCAATTTATACGAGTTTTGTTATTACGTACGTAGTCTGCCAGGTCCTAATTACTTTTGTAGAACAAGATTAAACAATAGAGGGGACAACCCATCTCCTTGTCGGACTCCTGTTTTAACATCAAATGTTTCAGATAATTCCCCCAAGAATTTGACCTTTAGAGTGGTGCCTGTTAGTGTTTGCTTGATTAATTCTTTAGTTTTCCTGTCTATTTTTAATTCTTCCAGAACACGAACGTGAATGGATCTGTCTATCTAGTCATAAGCCTTTTTGAAGTCTACAAAAGTAATCACTGTTTGCCTGCCTATACGAATTTGAAGGATGGTCTTAAGGTTATGAATCTACTCTGTGCAAGACCTACCTTTCCTGAACCCTGCCTGATATTCTCCAATGGCATGATCTGTTTGCACTTCAAGTCTCTCAAGTAGAATTTTGGAAATAATTTTGTAAGTGACTGCAAGTAGAGAAATACCTCTGTAGTTATTAATGTCAGTCTTATTCCCTTTCTTATGCATCGGGTGGATTATTGCACACTTCCAATCTTCTGGAATTGTTTCATTAGTCCAGATATCTACAATAATTTTATGGATTTTCTGAGCGGGAATTCTGCCACCTAATTTCCATATTACGTCTATTATACCATCTTCCCCTGGAGCATTGTTAGTTTTCAACTCAAGTATTGTTTGCACAACTTTTTCTATTGTTGGAGGTTCTGAATCTGGATTTGATTCTGATGTTTCAAAAGTGAGTTGGTTAAGAGGGGGCTCACAATTTAGAAGGTCCTTGAAGTGATCTGCCAAACGTTTACAGTTTTTTGTTGTTAGTTTCCAGAGTCCCATCTGGACGTTTAAAGCATAGCGTGGGTGCCTTATAGCTCGTCAGTTCTTCTTTAAACGTTCTGTAAAAGTTCCTGGTGTTGTTTTTCTTGAACTCTCGCTCAATGTCTGCCATTCTGCTCCGCTCATGGTAACGTTTTTGGACGCTTATAACCTTTGATGTCTCCTTCTGCACTTGAAGGAAGGCATGCCACTTCTCTGTGTTTTTCCGCCAATTCCAGCCATGCCACGCTTTCAGTCTGAGGTCTAACGCCTTATCACAGGTATCGTTCCACCACTTATGCTTACGTTTCCTTGGTGGCATGCCTGTGCATTTGGCTGCTTTTACCAGTTCGTCTTTAAGTTCTGACCAACTGGTAGCATTTTGCTCGGGGATATTGGCTAGAAAAATGCTTGAGTTTAGCTTCAGAAATTCTGGATCGATTCGTGGGTTTTGTTGTGATCTACATTTGGGTCTGAGTCAATGATACCCTTTTTGACTTTTACATTCATGATCTCCTTTTGTTTTTTTCTTTGCAATGGCCACATGGTCTATCTGAAATTCTCCCAAATGGATGTTCGGGGACCTCCAGGTTGTTTTATTGTGCGGACGTGCTAGAAAATGAGTCGACATCAGTTTCAGATCAACGGTTTCACAGAAGTTGATTAGTCGTTCTCCCTTCTTATTAGGTCTTTTGTGGGCTGGGTAGTCCCACACTGGCTTTATACTTCTTTTCTTTGCCTATTTGTGCATTGAAATCGCCCATCAAAATGTTGACATGATGATTGGGCATTTGGACTGCTGTTTCCTCTAGTAACTCCCAGAATTCTTCCACCTTTTCTGGGTCTTTCCAATTGTAATTATTTGCAGGTGCATGCGCATTGATTAGGGAATAGGGTTTGTTTCCTGATTTGATTGCTAGCACAGAATGTTTTTCAGAAGGAGAGGTGAAACTCAGAACTGAATTTATAACACTTTTCCTTACTGCATACCCAGTGCCAAATTGCAATGGTTTGTTAGGAATTTGGACTGCTGGTTTGCCTTTGTATAGTCTGTAGTTTCCTGACTCAAAGTGGTTTTCTCCGTGTACCTTGTTTCTTTAAGAGCTAAAATTTGGATATTGAGTCTGTCCAACGTGTCCGTTAAGTGCTTTAGTTTGCCGGCTTTGCGAAGCGGGTTGATGATGTTGGTGCCAAGAAGATGCTTGCATTTGGGAAGCTCCGATACATTCCCGCATGATATACTCGGTCCCCTAGAATCCGATGACCGAGATAAACTAATACGTGTACTAGGGCCTGGGGTAATTGGTTTGTTAACTGACATTTTCATCATGCTAGTAAGTTGAAGATAATGGGAAGATCAACCGATCACCTGCAATAGCAATTTAATTGTAACACCTGCCAATAATAGGCCAGGCGACAGGTCGGAAAAAGCCTCAATAAGGAAATAATTAGTGGAAAGCAGGAAATTGCTTTAATCGCTTTATTTGGACCCAGATAGTACTCTCCCAAGTTTTCCCCCTCGAGCGAAGTCGGCGTTGGCCCTTCTGGCCCTTAGAAGGTACCATTTTTCGTTGTTTTGCAAATATCTCTCATACCATCAACTTAATCAACAGAATACGTATTATACAAAATAATCTAGAGTAAATTTCCTACAAAAATGTTCCCTACCTTTTGTCTCTAATGTGAACCGTTACGATGCTACAACCTTTCAAAGTGGAGCCCTTTTTGATTCTTGCGGAAAATCTATGGAAATGATATGCCATATCAAAGTTTCTTCATGTTATAAATATTTGTCAGCATTCCAGGTGCACAATCTGGTAACTTGTTACAAATATAACAGCTTTTCAATGTAAACAGCTGTGGCAAAGTACCTACCATTAGTATTATAATTGCGAAGTATTGGCATAAAATCACTCTTTTCCATTCCACTTGGCGGTAGAGTAAATGGTGCGTTTTTTTTTCAAGTGGTGTCCCCAGGAGGCCTAATCCACAGCTTAAATGTCAAAGTTAGTCGATTTATAACCGTTTTGATGAAGGCTGGCAGTCTTGATCGTCTCCCTCAATGTCTCCGTCATCGCTTTCATCGTCTGTATCGATACATTTGTCCGACGTCACAGGGCGCTCAAGATTAACATCGATGTCTCCGTCACAATCATCCATATCATCTTCCTCGGCAGCATTTGTACATGACCATCCTATACAATTCATGCAGATTTTGGAGCATCGGAGGCCCGTTTTCCTGCAACCACACGCTGCGTTACATCCTGTCGAACATTTGCAAGACACTGTGTTTAGAAGCGTTTGTGGCGCCGGACCCCTCGTCGTAGGTATGGGAGCCAAACCACATTGAGAATTTTTCCAGCCCCAATCCAGTGGATTTGTATCATTTCCATACCATGTTTGGATTTGATGGTATGTTCTTATAGAGTGCTCACGTGCCGCTGATTCAGTGGGAGGTAAGCTTGTGAGATTAAATGGATGTTTGCTTAGAGATTTTGCAAACAGTTGGAACCGAAACTCATTCAGGGTATTTCCCGTGGTTTTGTTGTCATTAAGCCTAGCCAAAACCAACTGGCCCGCTTTGTCAATTTCATCGGGGTTTGCGTTCACGTCTCGGAAAACCCTAACAGCTGTCTGAAGTTCCTCATTACTCTTCAGCAGTGTTACGAATTTCATTTTGCCCTGCCTGTGAAACGAAGACGTTGTATCGCACCCACTAAACGCATGCAAAAAGAGGAAGTTTTCTTGCACACACGGTGGGAGATGGAAACTTGTGGAAAATATTTGTTGTTTGGTTGAACCTTTGCCGGGTTTCTTAAAATACATTTTCGTGGAGCGTGGCACACGAGCAGCCAAGATGACCAGGATATCTATATCTTCAGCCACTATAATGACCGAATTGTCGGGCCGAGATAACTCGAGTGCGGTGTTATCTCGAGTGCAAACAGATGCACATCGGCATCTTCTGGAGCTTGATTGGTTTCGATTCCTTCGCTTTCTAATTTGACGAGCAACAAGTCGATCAATCTTCGTTTGTTTGTGTCATTAGACAAAAAGTTTGCTTGTGGCATAGCTGCCGTCATGGACTCATCAAGAAAAACATTAGCAGCATCATGCTTGTGCGATCGTCGAAGACGTTCAGCGGACTTGGAAATATTGTTTCAAATGTGCATCGGATTTCTTTGCAAGGCAAATGCGTCGGAAAAGCACAAGAGGATCAACAGGAATATCCGTGTTGCGAATTTTTATTTTCGAATTTACCGCGCGGAGAGGCATCACGCAATTTTTTCTAAGGAACATCACATCGCGAAAGTTGTTGCCGGTTATGCCTTTTTGTGCTGCTATTCCAATTTCATAGGCCATATGACAAGTGATTTGTCCATCCCCGACAACTCCTGTGCTTAACGAAACAATGTGTTTTCCACGAGGAAAGGGATCGTGAAATGATAACCATCCACAAATTTTCTCAAGTCTGCATCATACTGCGAGTTCCGCCCACACCGTGCATCCACATGCTGCTCTGTAGTCGAAAACGCAATATTGCAAAATGATTCCATTTGTTCATTTATGTCGAACAGAGCAGGCAACGCGAGAATCCACTGCGCCAGTACGCTGTTGGTTATGCCGCGCCCGTGCGTAAGACCACCGCTACTTTTCATCGATCGCATAAGCGTTTGTTCTATGGTCATATCGGATCAAATCCCCGACCAAAACCTATCGGATCTCCGCACCGTAAAAAAGCCATTGGTCGTAAATTGGTCATATTCGGATGGAGTAAGTTTGGATCGTAGATCGAACATATCTTGCAGATATAAGTGGCAAGATTTCACATACAAAAAGTGACCACTAGCGTGGAAATAAGGCAGCATCTTCTGAATGGAGTCTAGATGTAGTTGCCAGTTTCCACTTCTTTCTGCATATACAAACTGTTTCAGCAGAGTGACCATCTCGAAATATTGATTCCAGAGCTTTGCCGTCGGTCCATGTTGGCTTAGTTCCTCCAATATTTTTGTCTTTGGTATACGATTTTTGGCACTTAACATGTACCGTAACATTCTGCAATCCTTGTAATTGCACATGTCTATTATCATGTCTTTTCACACTACTTTCACTTAAGGTTCTTAATCCGCTCTCCTTCACTATAATAGTGTCTCCATCTTCTAAACCTTTTTCACACATAAAACAAACGGTTGGATTACCAGCCGCGGCCATTGCCGCACATTCTCAAAATACAATCTTGATTGATTATGTTGTCCGTAAACACGTATGCACTCGTTCACGAGACTGCTGTGGTTGCCAGCTGTATGGGAGGCCGAGCGCGGCAAGTCAGCTTCATCGGTAGGTGTTACTATCCCCACGTACACATTGTTGCCAACGCCCTCGGTGAGAAAGTAATGAAGTCTGTCTGAAAAATGTACTGAATCAGAACTGAATGTACTTACTGACCATTTTTTTTATTGATACTTGTAACAAGTTAACAGCTTGTGCACCTGGAATGCTGAGAAATATTTATAACATGAAGAAACTTTGATATGTCATATCATTTCCATAGATTTTCCGCATGAATCAAAAAGGGCTCCACTTTGAATGGTCGTAGCATCGTAACGGTTCAATTTAGAGACAAAAGGTAGAGTATATTTTGATAGGAAATTTACTCTAGATTATTATTTATAATAGGTATTTTGTTGATAAAGTTGATGGTATGGGAGATATTTGCAAGAAAACGAAAAATGGTACCTTTTAAGGGCCAGAAGGGCCAACGCCGACTTCGCTCGAGGGGGAAAACTTGGGAGACTAATATCTGGGTCCAAATAAAGCGATTAAAGCAATTTCCAGCTTTCCACTAATTAATTCCTTATTGAACTACCTGTCGCCTGGCCTGTGTAGCCTGGCCTATAAGATGTATGACACGTTTTTAGCTATCATCAGCGGACGCTAAGAATGAGTAGCGCAATCATTTAACAAACCGCTTGGATACCAAGGTACAAGCGAGACTGCGACTGGCTCAGTTTAGCAAGCCACGAACGACACGCATGGAGGCTGCCAGTCGCCGCCATGTGAATTACGATACCCCTCCTCATCCAGCCGAGCAGTGCAACATATCCCTCCCACAGCAGTTTACACACGACATCAGGCCAGCAGGAATCACTTGAAGTCGCGTGCTTCATTTGAATGCACAGACCTATACTACTAGCAGAATAACGGTCCGAGAATACTATTCACATGCATAGTCATTTACCCCATTAACACAATAACAAAACCAAGTACCTAACAAACTAACGATCCGAAATACTATGCACATGTATAATCACTTAATCAGCTAGTCCAATAGAAAGGACAAGCACAGTTTTACTCCTACCGCCCACCACCACCCCTATCCTTATAACCTATGAGTGCACGCAACCTAGCTGTGGATGCCCAAGGGCCAAGGGGAGACACCCAAAGATCACACACCTTAAACTGATTGCATAATACACACATTATACAGCCAAAATTGCACACACACACTCTACACAAATCATAATACAAATAACTCACATATATCATACAAATCTTACACTATACAATTAGAATGACGAGAGATCAAGGGTAGACCAACCGAGTTCAAGGAATTAGCCAACCAGCGAACTCGGGGCAGTTAGCCCAAACATTGGGAAATCGACTGGGCTGAGTTATGACGTCGCCAGCCGACCAGCCAGCAAAAACAGGAAGAGGAACCAAGGTTGCATGAAACTTAACAACCAAACTGGGAGGTGACGCCAGGTTATGTTTGTTGCCCGTGCCATGCAACATTTGGGAGTCCGACCCCAGGCCCTTAAATGAGAAGACGCTGTAATGGCCACAGCCGAGATTACGGGAAAAGGTCAGCCCACCCACATTGTATGAAACGTGACGACTTACTGGAAGGTGAATCCAGGTTACGTTTGTTGCCCGTAATAGGTCATACAACATTTGGGGAGATCGACCCGCCCTGAGTGATGACGCCGCCACCATGGCCAGTGCAATGATCACGGGAAAGGATCAGCCCACCTATACTAAGATACCTATGAGGGTGCATTAGTATGGGAACACGGCGCTCTTTCTCCAACATCTCACGAGAACGGAGAAAAGCCCAAAAGATACGCTCACATACCGGACAAGGGCATACACGCACAATCACATACAAACATATACACTAATTTCGAACCTAGAAAATAAGTAAGGCCTATAACATTAATAAAAATTCGTAGGAGCTCGACTCACCCAACACAATAACACAAGTCATATAAATGCTTGCGCACAAACAATCATACTGCGTTTAGAGCCCGAATAAATAAATAAAAATTCCCCGGGATGCCTCAAAGGAGATGCCGCATAAGCGAAGTAATACTAGGCACACCAGTCACACTACAAATCATAGCGTCCAACCGTTAGACAAGTTACATACCACCCCTGAACGAGGGATGCCCAATGCCACGGAAGAATTATGAAGATTAATTCAGAACAACAAGCGTATACAAAACATCAGCGTAATATGCACCTACTCGTAAAATTAGATATTAAGAAGTTATAAAAAGAAAGCCACAACACAATACTCGAATTCGCTAGATGTACCACTCAAAAACACGGTAAAACTCTGCCAGAATATCGGCGCGCCCAACATTCGTAAACAAGACATGCTATGTTACCACAGTGAACACCTCCGTCGTTAAGATCATCGATCTTACACCAAGATAACGAGCGTACCTTAATCACACATGCACCTATACATAAAAAGTTGCAACAAAAGAGATCACATGGCCAGCAGCTGCACCATATACAGATATGTCTTAATCTTTTATACTTTCACTTCCAGAAAGCACGAGCCGCAGGACAGGAAAAAACGAACTTGGCAGAATACAGTATTTTCTTTTACAGGTCATCACATGCCAAGGAGACACCAACACGATAATGCCCGGTGCCTGTGGGGCATCGGATATTAAACAAACAATTACACACACACTTCATGCTAAAGTCTGTGTTAAGAGGGGCAGATAACCTCGTAGTTCCGCCCCTTAAAATAACAATAACAACAATATTCATGCTAAAGATACACAAAAAGACGCCTCAGATGAGGCGAAACAAACAACAGTGGGAGATGGCATGGTCTGTAAAAGACGCTTCTCACTGTTGAAGAAAAAAAGCTTATCTGCCCACAGAAGATAAGCTTACAACCTAACATAATTAATAAGTTAGACATAAGTACGGCCAATTAGACCATAAGTTAAACATTGCATGGCCATATGCAAGTAGCTACCAAGTAGCTCGCGCATAAATATAATCATAAGATGATACCATAGATGTAAGCTACGAAAGATTCAAGAAGAGTATAAAGGAAGGACTAATGAAAAACCCTAAACAAACTTCAATTGCAGACGAATGGGCACTTTTGAGGAATGAAATAACAAAATCCGCAGAAGAAAACATTGGTAGGAAAGAGAGAATAGGTAGAAAACCGTGGATCACTCAGGATATACTCGAATTGATGGATGAAAGGCGGAAGCACAAGAATGTAAGAGATGAAAAGGGGAAAGCAGAATACAGACGTCTGAGAAATGAGGTTAGCAAGAAGTGCAAGGAAGCGAAAGAAGAATGGTTGAAAGAGAAATGTGCTGGTATAGAAAATTGTCTGAAATTAGGAAAAGTAGACACAGCTTATCGAAGGATTAAGAATATTTTTGGGGAAAAGAAGACTAAGTGCTGTAATATTAAGGACACAAATGGAAAGCCTCTAACAGATAGGGAAGAAAAGGTTGAGAGATGGAAAGCTTACATAGAGAGTTTGTATAAGGAAAAGGAGATTGAGAATCATGTAATGGAAAGGGAGGAGGAAATTGATGAGGATGCGAAAGGAGATTTAATATTGAGATCAGAATTTGATAGAGCTTTGGAAGACTTAAGCAGGAACAAAGCACCAGGCATAGATGATATACCGATTGAGTTGCTACGCTGCATAGGAGAGGAAGGTCTGATCAGGTTATTTCACTTGGTGTGTAGGATTTATGAGACAGGTGAGGTACCCCCTGATTTCAAGAAGAATGAAATCATCCCTATACCAAAGAAAGTGGGAGCTGACAGATGTGAAGATTATCGTACAATCAGCTTGATTACTCATGCTTCAAAGATCCTGTCTAGAATAATTTACAAGAGGATTGAGAGCCAGATAGAAACGGAGTTGGGTGAAGACCAGTTTGGTTTCAGGAGAAATGTAGGAACAAGGGAAGCTGTACTAAGTCTTAGGCTGATTTTGGAAGGTAGAATAAGGAAAGATAAGAGAACGTTCATGGCTTTTGTAGACTTAGAAAAGGCCTTTGATAACGTTGATTGGACTAAATTGTTTGACATTTTGAAATCGATTGGAATAAAGTACAGGGATAGGAGGGTGATATACAATCTATACAGAAACCAGACAGCAGTCATTCGAGTTGAAGGACATGAGAGAGAAGCTGGTATTCAGAAAGGTGTAAGGCAAGGCTGCAACTTATCACCCATACTTTTCAATCTTTACATTGAACAAGCAATGGAGGAAATTAGAGAAAAATTTAAAGTGGGAGTGAAGATTCAAGGAGAAATAATTTCAACTCTGAGATTTGCTGATGACATCGTCATCTTGGCCAACAAGCCTGAGGATTTGAATGAGTTTTTGAATGGTATGGACTCCGTCTTACGGAAAGAATTCATGATGAAAATTAATAAATGTAAAACAAAAATACTGGAATGCAGCCGAAATAAATCAGAAACCTCTATGGAGATCAAATTGGCAGGTGAAAAGCTGAAGGAAGTAGGAGATTTCTGTTACTTAGGAAGCAGAATAACCAGTGATGGACGAAGCAAAGAGGATATAAAAAGTAGGTTGGCTCAGGCAAGAAAAGCATTACTACAAAAAAGGAATCTGCTGACATCGAATATAGATTTAGGTATTAGGAAGTCATTTTTGAAAGCCTTTGTCTGGAGCGTGGCGCTCTATGGAAGTGAAACTTGGACTATTGGTGCAGCAGAAAAGAGGAGAATTGAAGCATTTGAAATGTGGTGCTACAGGAGAATGATGAAGATCAGATGGGTAGATAGGGTTACAAACAAAGAGGTATTAAGACGAGTGGGAGAGGAGAGATGTTTCTGGCGACTGCTAATGAAGAGAAGAGATAGGTTGGTAGGACACATACTAAGACACCCAGGAATAGCAAGCTTAGTTATGGAAGGAAGGGTCGAGGACAAGAACTGTAGGGGTAGACCAAGGTTAGAATATGTTAAACAGATTGCCTCGGATGTAGGGTGTGGTAGCTATGTAGAGATGAAACGATTAGCTCAGGACAGGGAGGCATGGAGAGCTGCATCAAACCAGTCAAAAGACTGAAGACTCAAACAACAACAAGCTACCCTTAAGCATAAGTACACGTCCACACATGATCAGGGGCGTGGTGGCTCAGCGGTCTAGCTGAATGCCTCTCACCAAGGCGGTCCGGGTTCGATTCCCGGTCAATGCATGTGAGATTTTCGAAGTGAAATGCCATGTCCTGTGGTTCGGATTCCACGTTAAAAGGAGGTCCCGTGGCTCATAATCACTAGATTCACGGTCACGTAAAACTACAATCTTCCTTCCTTCCTTTCCACACATGATCGTACTGCATTAACACATAACCTGTCCATATGTATGAATAAATGTATGTAAACTCAGTAAATGTCGTAACATGCCCTCGTCCTATACAATAAAGAAACTATTTAAAGTCACCTCATCCATAATCATCATAAACTTAACTACTGTCTATTATTGTAATGCACTATAAACAGCAACACATCACACATAAACAATAACCCATTGTAAAATTTGTAAAAAATGCCATGTAAACATCATCTCACAATCATTCACACACTATGTATAAATGTACCTCACTTAACACCTACCCTCAATCTGAGTACACACAAAAGCGCCACAATCTACAGCGTCTACATCAACAACTACATCTACAACTACACACCTAAATGCCCAGGAGACACCAGACAGGAGAACAACAAGATGGAGAAGGTGGTACCGCCCCACGACTCTTACAATGATCGGGGAAGATCATTCGATCCAGGAGAGGTCTTGTTATACCCTGGGGTTCCCACAGGGTATGGCCACCCACTATCGCCTCCTTTCACCACCCTTCACACCCACTTCACGCCACATCCCCTAGAGGAACCAACAACAGCAAACATCTAGCCATCGCAAGAACACTCAGCTTGGCAAGCCAACCACACACACATGTGGCAATCCTTGCAACATCCTTACAACATAAATCCAAACAGTTAAATTCCTGTTAAATAGCACAGAAATCTGCTGACTGAATTACACAACATGGGCAATTTACTTAAATACGACCCACACCAGGAACTGGAATCTCTTTCGTCTTCCACACGCCGAGGTGTTGTCTGACGCCAGTTCAACCGCTCTACAGTCCGGTAAGTGTACTCAAAAAGGTTATCCTTAGTGAGTCCTCTCAATTCCAGACCTAGTCCTTGTATTCATCACATTCATTCTTTGCTCACTTCAAACTTACAGTAATTACATCAATTACACTCTCTTAAACCGCCTTCTTGTATTTCTTGAATCCCTTGTTCGAACTCTGGCCCTCCGCAGCGAGCTCTAGTTCGCTACGCCACGGCGGCTGTCTTATTTGTCTGGTATTTAACCTTGTAAACACTCATCAGCATTAGCCTCGTAAGCACCGCCCGCTCGCAACTTGCTTGCTCCATTCATTACCGACCTCACACACACTTCATTACACTCGAGTCATTGTCCTGCAGACAAGTACATCGTCTTTAAGACAAAACCACCCTAACTCGAGCTATCAACCCCCCAGGACAATACAATATCCTCTATTAAATTATAAGGGGTTATTTAACATGCATGGACATACAGGTAGTGGGATTTACTTTAACACCAAGAAATATCTCGTCAGTAGGTTAGTAAGGCCGATCTAAACCCACCCGGCGTTGCTTGGGCGGCGTCCATGTTAAATAGTTAATATCTCGGGAACCCATGGGCGGCTTCGGTAGCGTAGTCGGTAGCATGCTGAGCTTCTATGCCCGAGATCGCGGGTTCAAATCCGGCAAAAGTCGTCGGATTTTTAAAGAGCGTTAAAAATCCCTCAGTGTGCCTTCCTTCGGAGGGGAAATAAAGCCGGCGGTCCCGTGTCATAGATTTATGGCATGTTAACGAACCTTCCACTAATTACACCTGTGTGAAGCTAAATTGTATAGGTTAAGAATGTAAACAACGCTCTTAGGTCCCTACATTCGTTGCCAAGAGTCGACTGCTGTGGTGTCTGGTACCTAAGTTCTGAACTAGTAGGCGTTGACAGTGGCGTTTGGCGGCAAAAGTAGGAACTATTAGAAAAATTCAAAAGTATGCAGTCCTTACTTGAATTAAAAAACAGATAACACTCACTAATACAGTCATCACTAAGGCCCGGATAGTTATGTGTTTAAATATTATTTATTTAATTAAATATTTTCTATTTATTTACATATTTTTACAGTTTTTATAAATAAATACATATTTTGGAGTGTTTATTCATGAGAACATATTTCCTATATTTGGTCGTATATTGTACTTCTTGGATGACTGCTGGCCACGTTTTCGACCCCTTGAAATTCCAGTAATTGGCTTCTCTATTTCGTCAGTGCTCCAATGTCTCCGTACTGTAGTAGTATTTAGAGGCAGGGATTTCTCGGTCATTATGTACTGCAGGGGGCTGGAGTTAACAGGCTCATTAAGCTTCCACTAGTCCTTACCTAGGCGGAAAATTTTAGTTGAAATCACAGTGGTCTGCGAAGCTTGGGAATATACTGACAGTGGCGTTCTCGTTTCAACGAATACGATGAGTCCCAAAAGTGCGAAATGTGTTACTTTGAATCGTTTAGTGCGAGAGGTCGGAGACGTTTTTTGAACTGATGGAACTGTTTTATTTTGCAACATTTGTGAGAAACCCATAGCGGCAGACATGCGTTCACAAGTTACGCAACATGTTGCGTTAGCGAAACACGTCAAATGTACATCTTTAAAGAAGTCGACACAACGTTTGCTTCCCGAAATGCAGGATGTGAGATCTGGTCCAGCAAACTGCCAGTTCTTACAAGACATTTGGCATGCATTTCTTGCTGCTGATATACCACTGAACAAACTGCAGAATCCAGTGCTACGTGGCACGTTAGAAAAGTACGTCAAAATTCCTCTCCCTGACGAGTCAACACTGCGTAAGAACTATTTACCTAAACTTTACTCTGAGGCAGTGCACAGAATTCGTAGTGAAATTGGCAACAAAGTTGTGTGGATTACAATGGACGAGACAACCGACGATACTGGCCGTTACGTAGCCAACATCATAGTTGGTGAAATATGTACAACTATTTTTAGAGTAACTGGGGGACATAAATATGGTACAAATTTAAGAACATATTTTGGAAACTTTATCACATATTTTCTCACTTTTAAGCACATAAATAAATACATATTTCTGAAATGTTAAGCACATAACTATCCGGGCCCTAGTCATCACAATTAACACCGGTTATCAGACAGATTCTACACACACCCAAAGTATACGGGCCTACATGAGCGCTTTGGCGCAGGCCCTAAACATAAAAACCAACCAGCCATCGAGAACCCATGGTCGGAGTTTCACGAATGAGATGTTGGTCAACTCTGGCTGACGGGGGCTTTGCTATGGACCACTCACTATATTTTAAAAAAATCTTCTTTGTTGAAAGTAGGTCATATTTTTTAAACTAATCATGATAGAACGTTGTACAATGATTCACACGAATGGTCTTTATGTCCTTTATTTTTAGAACAAAACATTTTTCTTCATTTTTTGAAAACAGTCCAATTTTGAAATTCTTATATTTAGGAAAACTAACAAGTTTACAAAAAGTTTATTTAACGTAAATGAATGGTCCCTATCCCCGCTACCCATAAACCAAGTTTCAAGTCTCTATGATAAAAACAAAAAAGTTGAATTTTGAAAGTAGGCGATATTTCGAAAACAAACATTTTAAAAAGTGTTATATAGGCTTAAACGAATGGTTTTTGTGTCCTTTATTTTTATAATAATCCTATTTACTTTTTAATTTTTATTTCAAAAATGTTGATTTTTTAAATAGGCTATATTTTGGAAACTTGGAATGTTATAAAAGGTTTGTTTGTCATAAATAAAATAAATTAATATAAAACAAAAAAATCAAGCCTCTAGGACAAAAATTGGTAGTAGGTAGTAGTGTTAGGATGTATGTTCTAACGCACTTCGGGCCGGTCATCGCGATGCTCTGTGACGGCGGATCGTTGGCTCAGGAACGAAGAGTGTGGATATCTTGGGAAGGCATAGAGGTAGAGGGTCAAACGAAGATTCGTTTAAATGGTATTTCTTCAGCTCTATGTGATGGCGAGGTTATTTTTTAAATGGGTGGAATTTGAAAACTACATTTTGGGGTAAAATATGTTTTCTATGATTTTTTGGTAATATCTCGGGAGCCCACGATGCTAGAACGATGTGCTTGGATTCATTTTTTCGTCGCGTTGCCCTCTTGCTGAGTATACCTGGGTGGAGTAGGAGCAAAAACCCATTTTGGGGTAAAACCATGATTTTAGACTTTTTGTTATATCTCACGAACCAGTTATGTTACAGACGTGTACGAGGGGTCCTAGGACTCTGGGTGACACCCTCTTTCAAATGTGATAATAATATTTTCCCCAAAAAAATCACAAAGGGCCTAACGTTGAAAATATAATTAATTTTAATTTTTAAACACTTTTTTTACCTGTTTTTTATTTTAAATGAAAAAGTGCTGGTACACAGAGAGACGGTACCGCTGGACGTGTGTTTGCACGAGGCTATCACCGGCCACCGTGGCCGTGATGAATAGGGCAAATGGATATTTTGACGGGGCGGTCTACGACGGGTCGTTTCTCTGTAATTTCCTATGACGATTGGACGGAAGGTAATATTTGAAAATGCGAAAAGTGTGCTGCGATTTTTTTTTACCTCTAAGAATCTTTAACGTGTTACTAAACGGTGATGAGTAACATGACAAATAATAAATCTATGATGCTAATGAAAGCCGAGGAGAGCAGCGGGCATGAGCGGGGAGGAGGAAAGGGGAGGGGAGGAACCCACAGACACAACATGGAATCACGTGACCACCCTAGTGCCTGGCAAGAGCGATGCGGAGGGGAGGTAGAAGAGGGGAGATGATGATGATGATTGTTGTTTTAAGGGGCCTAATATCGAGGTTATCGGCCCAAGAGGGGAGAGGAGGGGTGGGGAGGAAAGAGAGGAGTGGAGAGCCCATGACAGCCAATAGCTGAACGAGTTGTGAGTGAACTGTGAGCGGAGGGGGAAGGGAGGGACAAGGGGCGGTGAGTGAGGGAGTGGGACAGAGGTGAGCTGTGAGGCAAAGAGAAAGACATGTGGACATGCAAGAAGCGCTAAGCGCAGTACACAGGGTTATAGTACAACATGATTGAATAAATAAATAAATAAATAATAGGCGCACAGGTTTACACAACATGTAATTTATTCATCCAAGTATTAAAGGTTGAGTTAAATCCCAGCCAATTCACATAAAGTTTGTTCTCTTTTTGTTTCAACACTTTTCCACATGGTAATATTTTGGAAACGCTGTCTTTTGATGTCCATGGAGATAAAACCTGCCTTTTATGGGTTGATAGTTGAGGTCGTCGAGTAAATAGGTGACAGGGCTGTCCAGGTTGACTTGATGAATTATAAATTGTTCGGTTCCCCAATTCGATGTGTAGCCCTTATGTGCCAGACTTAAATTTGCTCACACGAACATGGTCCCCGATGTTGAGGTGGTCCACTGTTTTTATGGGGTTAAACAGTTTATCCAATCGCGGAATATTTTTGGTCACGAGGCTCGGTCCCAATCGTTATGTGCTTGGTGTCATTGTAACGTGTCACTAGCTCAGGTAACATGTCCAACCAGCGATAAGAACACTGAGCGGTAAACGCTTTCCACATATGAGTTTTTATTGTTCGGTTAAACCGCTCGACCACACTGGCTTTGAGATTGCTGTACGTGGTGTAATGGTGAATATCAGAAGATTTGAGAAAACTGGAGCAATCCTTGTTGAAAAATTCTTTCCCCTGGTCAGTTTGTAACAACTGGGGTTGACGTTTGGATTGTTGAATAATATGTTGAAAGGCCTTGGTGACTAGTGGGCCAGGCTTGCGACGCACAGGTTGAACAAAGGCCATTTTGGAATACACATCAATGACTGTCAACATATAGCGTGCACCATTGTTAAGGGGATCATTTCAACCAAATCGCCTTGCCAAATTTCATCCACACCCCGTGAAATTACCTTGAGTCGCTGATAGTGACGCCTAGCTGGGCGATGCAACTCATGAGCAATGCGTACTTTGTTGGGTGAGGGCTTAAACCAATTTTTTGCATTTCGAAGTTCTTCTTCACTTTCTTGAATTTCCTAATCGTGACCGGCATGGCTGGCTTGTCGTGAAGCATGCAACATATGTAGCCGCTGGATGAGCTAGCGGGATTATGCCAGTAGGTAACATCCACAAGGGGTTTTAATGGTTTAAATGTCACTCCCGAAGCGGACACTTTACGACGACCACTTTGACTGGATGGAAATATTTTTGCGATGATAGTTTTATATATTTGAGATATATTGGCATTCACTTGTTGAGAGGGATACTACTGTCTTTTGTGGGCATGGGTGTTCAATGAAATGGATTTATATTTGCCAAGGTCCTGTTGCGTATAATCATGGGGTGATGGTGTACAAGAGAATAGCAGCTTTAACAGTCCTGGTGTTAATTTATAGTTGATCTTTTTTAACGACAGCACTAGTACGAGCAAATTTAAAGGATGAATCACCAATTTAAAATTATCATTCTCATAGCGAACACCATACGTTGTATCTATGTTTCCTATAAATAGATCGGTGAAATACAGCAAGGTTCCAGTGTTGATCCATTATATTTTATTAAATTGTTTTTGAGTTGAGTTTACGTTGAGGGGTGGCCAAGAGTTGTGAAAACGGAGACGATCTGGAAGGGCAAGGTGTTTCGACCATGGCCAATGATGTCTTTTTCTTCTTAAATACTCAGCAAGGTGTGAGGATTTCTTTTGAGGGGTAAACACTTGATCATCCTGATCCTCAACATCGCTAACACAAGTCAAATCTTCCTGTTCCTCTTCCTCTTCCACAGGGTCCTCGTGTAGCGTTTGCGTGGCTTGTGAAACAGTTGGTAGCGTTTCAGATGATTTGAAAGAGGGTTAAAACATGGCTTTTGGCGTAGGTGCTAAATGTTGTTGAATAAACAAAGCATTATCCGCACGTGATCGTTTCAATTGACAAAACTTTTGGCGAATAGTATTTTTTGCTCTAATAATATGCTTTTTCAATTGACTCTCTGCTAACGCCATACTGTCTTGATAAATGACTTGAGAAGGAATGAGACAGTCCCTTAAATAGTAATAAAATGATCAAACTCTAAGCGATAACGTCCTTGGTTGAGTTCACTTTGTTTGTCAATCACTAAACAGGCATGGCGTTGAGTGTTCCAGCACTTGGCACACAATTCAGTAAACATCTGAAAGGTCATATCAGGATTCACATGTTCATTATAAATGTGGCGACTATTCCGCTCATCCTGGCGAAATAAAACAATGGCATTGGCATTTTCACGAATTAACTGCTTGGACATTTTAGAATACGTTTGTCCAAGATAGAAGCAATCGATATGTTTGTGACGACCTATGCTGAAATAGCTTTGAATGATGCCTTGTCGTTCAGTGGATACATCATCGTAAATCATGAGTGAATTAGGCTTTACCTCATCCGGGCCAATAAAATTTTCTTGCATAGAAAATGTGATATAACCCACATTCTCACTTTGTAATCCAGACATGACTTGATCCAGGAACACGTAGAGGGGTGAAACGGTCTTACATTTCTTGTTGGTGTAGCAGCAGTGGAATCGTGCTCCTTAGTCCTGCGCTGGGCCCATGTAACAGGACTAGGGGATGATGAAATATGACGAGAATAATGGTAGATAAGAGGGAGAGAAATGTACCAGAGGCGTGGACTGAACGTTCATTCACATGGCAGTGAATGCAAGGTCAATACGATGCCGTACTTATAATGAACCATGGGCCTAGCCTAGAACCAAAGGAAATAGCATAGAATAACGATCCAAACATCAGACGAAAGTACTCAGACACCACGCAGATTTAATAGAGAGGTAGTGAATTGATGAATAAGAAAATAACAGGTATTGACGAGGAAGCGATACATCCTAGAAGTTAGGTTAAGGTAATGAAAAACACATGAAGTTACGGTAAGATAAAGGATGAATGATTGTGACGTTTATGTCATGGACATAAGAGGAAGAGAGGAATTCGTTAAGGGAAAAGCATGCACGTACAGTGCAAGGTTAAATTGGGAAAATAAAAGATTAAAGGGCTAGACAAGGGAGTCAGGAAAATGGGCATACCGACAAAGAAGTGAACGGTATCCCGTTTAGCCCAGAAGATACAGAGAAAGTGGTTTTTTTAGGAGGGACACGGGTAGAAAGAGTAAGTACACGTAGGACTGACGTAAGTAAGACATGTTATGACAATAAAATGATGTAATAAAAAAACAAGTGGTTGTGGTTATTATTATTTTTCATGTCCCCTGTCATACCCTAACCTGATTTTTTTAAAACTAGCATGGAATGTAAGTCAATGCCAGGGGCCCACCTTAGTCATTGATCGTCAGTCGTCACTTGAACTTGGTCCAGGCAAGCGTCAACATGTTGCGCACACTGATTGTGGATTGTCAAGGATTTAAAATTGGAGATAACAAATTTATATTTAAACAAGTGGCCATCATTGATTGTTCTACCTTTTGTATAACACAAGCTACGCATTTGGTATTTAAACAACCCTATGCTTTTGATTTGTTGTGTGAAAAAGACCGTAAACAAACTCAGTGGATTGAAAATCGTTGGCAACTAGACTGGAATCAAGGAACCATTTTGTATAAATATTTGGACATGGTGATGAAAGCCCACTTGTCCTCTGCCAATGTGGTATTTGTGAAAGGGGTAGAAAAATGAGAATGGTTGCAACCATTTTTGGCTCCTTACTGTCAATGTATCGATATCATCGACTTGGGCTGCCCCTGACTGCAAACACTCATGGGCCGCTGTCCATGTGGCAACATTACCCATACAGCCCTAGCCCATGTGTGGCATCTCCTTCATTGGTTAACCACCAAGGCCTACTGGGAGTTGTTAAATAAAACAAGATTTACCTATGAATGACGCCAGTGAGATTTCTACAAGCGACGTGTAAACATCTACAGGACGTGATATAATGGAGAAAGGGGGTGCTACAGAAAAAGCGATCGGGAAGTTCTTTGTGTGCAAAAAGAAACTAAACAATTTTACCAAAGAGGAATTATTGGCGCTCCCCAAGTCATTCATTTATTATGTGGCTGCCAACGCTGTGAAAGAAACTTGGCAACATGTAACAAAATCATGGACTCAAGACCCTGTGTTGAGTGAATTGCTATCATGAACGGATTACCACAATAAGCAAGTGACCATGGCAAAAATACCCTCTATGCGACAGTGCGCTACTTGCCAGCAGGTCAAACTGTATCACGGTCATAACAGTCAGTGTAAAGACTTTGTTTACTCATTCCACGGGTGTCATGGCTAGAAAAAGCAGCAACTACAACAACAAAACATCGTCCACAGAGAAGGAGGAAGGTCAGACATTTTCACCATCGACGGAAAAGGATATGCCAGACCTGTACTGGCAATGGCGTCATTGACTTACCTTTCGAAATCCATCTTCCTGGTTACCGTTCTTGTGGACCTGGAACTCGTCTTGAAGAACGTTTGCAGCGTGGTGATGTACCCGTTAATCTTTTGGATCAAGCATGCAAAGAACATGACCTTTCTTATCGCCATAGTCATCCTGGTTTCAGACATGTGGCAGATAAAATTGTTCAAATAAGCTAAACAACGTTTGACATCCTGTAACGCTTCAATGGGAGAGAGGATGGCAGCCCGATTGTGATGAGTGCTATGAAAGGAAAGTTAATGATGCACGGACGGAAACATTGAGGAATTGAGGATTCAAGAATTTGGATTTGTTTGTATTCTATTTTTTTTGTAAATCCCCTATGGCTATGAAGTATAAACAAGGTTTACCAGTGCACGATGTTTTCTTAAATTTTTTAAATGATGTTAATTTTTTCATTTTGACATTTCACACATTGACAATTCACCATTTCCAATTTCACTTTTTTTAAAAATGTCAGTTTTAAGTTTTTGTGTTTTGATGATATGGAAAAATGGATTTTCCATTTTGTTGTTTATACTTTTTAAACAATGTCAGTTTGAAGTTTTTTTGAATTTTGATATTTCACACATTGCCATCTCCACGTTTACACTATTTTAAATACAGTTTAACGTTTTCAAATTTTATGATATGGAAACATGGATTTTCCATTTTGTTGTTTGCACATTTTTCATTTTGTGTATGTCGAAAGTTCATTTTATATTTTTGTCAATGATGTTGGTGCGAGTAATTAATTTTGTTGACATGGAAACATGAATTTTCCATTTTAAGTTTTTATCAATGATGTTGATGCTAGTGCTTGACCATGGCGACGGTGCAGTCTGTTTACGTGTTTACAGAAACGTAGAGGTCTACTAGAACGACTACAGGTAAGACTGTTTTACAAAAATAATGCCTATTTACCGCTGCATTTGAAACAAACAAAACTATTAAAAAAGAAAACCACTAATTACCATTTACATATAAGTGTTGATATCACCCTCCCCCACCCACCTTACCTCACTGTGTTTGCTCTGGTCAAACCATCAATGCCATCCACTCATGCACACCAGCTTTTTCTTTCTACTCATACATTCACACAGCCATACCTGTCTTTGGGAACAAACACAACCACTTTTTTATTGCCAAAGCACTTTCTTGACATGCACACTCATCCGAAAATAACTTTTTTTAAATTATAAATTTAACATTTTACCATTACAAAAAAATACTATTCATTTAAGTTACAAAAAATTATTCATTTAATATTTACAAAAACAGCATATTTGTACAGCTTAAAAAATCAAACTATTTACCATTACCCATTTTTTAATTCCCAACTGTATGATATTTAAAATAATAAATACAAAAAGGGTTGCACTGGGCTTTTAAAGAGCAAAAGTCTAAGTAGTTTTCCACTATTTGAACAAAATATATTCTATTTACAAAATCCACTAATTACAATGACAAAATAACAATATTTACAAAATACAAAATATTAAATCTACAAGTTACAAAAAGCCATGTCCCTAAACCATGAAACTGAAAAATCACACCTCCTCCTCCTTGTGGTCGTAACCTCATTGTAGGCTGGTGAGCTGGTCATCCGCTGATACACGTTTTTTTGTCCATGGAGGTGAGGGTGAGTTTTTTCTGCTCTACAAGATACAAATTATGGTTGCTGGATTGTATCCTGCACTGTTTATGTGACATAGCTTTGCCAGTTTGTAAAACCGCTAGGTAGTCGTCTACATGTAGCGATTTTACCACTGCCCTACCTACACCTTTTGCTCTTTTAGCATCCTTACAGTCTAGTGTGTGATAAGCATATATTTTGGAAGCCAAACCTACGAATTCCGTCATGACGGAATCACCGCATTCATCTTTTAAAACGCCCATTTCCTTCTTGTTTTTGATGGGCAACTGAAACACGTTGTCAGCGCTATACGAAGAGGTGTCGAACCAGTCACTATGTTGCCTCATGTCGTCATAGGTGTTGCAGTGGCGAATGTGGTAAATGAATGTGTCCATATCCATATACAAAAGAGATACGTCCTTAAACTCTTGTTTGGCAAACTCGTAGTGGAATCGATACATGACCGATTTGGAAAAGTATAAAATGACTTGGCCCAAGTAAATTGGCTTATCCATGGTCACACTGGTCTTATTCAATTTAATGCCATGGTACTTGCGGACATTATCCATGGACTTTCCATAGATGCAGTTGTTCATCAATTTAAAAAAAATCAAACTGCTGTGTTGCCATTTGTCGGTGCTCAGTGTTGAGTTGCATATATGGCTTGAGCCATGCTTTTTGTGCAAAGGAAATACCTCTATGGACTTTCTTCAACACCAAGCTTTGGGATAGGCATTGCACCAATATTTGGATATGTAACACATACTGATTTTTGTTGTTAAGTGTGCACATGAGTTTTTCAATTTTCACTTTACTGTCAGGGGGACCATTTTCTCTGGCAGAATGGGAAATGGGCATGTGCATCATACAAGGATGAGGGATATTCAATACCCACTTCTAACACATATCCACGCCCTGTTTCTTGGCTGGCCATGTTCACATAAAATTCTGACACTTGTTTGTCAGTCAGGCAAGCAAAATCCCCATAGGGTAAAGGCTGGCTCATGGCGTAGCCATACATATTATTCACATCGTAGTACATTAAGTACGATTCAGGTCTGTCTTGTGAATAATAGGGCATGCAGGAATTATTCGCTTCGGCATGGAGCTGGTTAAGCGACATAAAGCCGCCGCGAATGCACTTTTCAAAGAATAAGAACATGTCGACATCCGTGAGTAAATTCAATTCCAAATCAGTGTATTTCAAAGCTGCATCAAACGAGAGCTCAGCGCTCGTATAATAGTGAGCCGGGTCGAGACCAGGAATGTGTTGACACAACTCACGGAATTTTTCAAACACATCTGTGAGCAGCAATACATCGAGTTTTAGGTATTGCATATTCACCAAGAGTCTTGATATCAAACGCTCGCCAAACTTGACATGCATGTGCATAGTCTTCACCAGAACGGTGGTGCGTGTTAGTTTTGAGTAAAATTTATCTTGTGAAGTGAGAGTTTTTTGGTTTAACACGTTCCAGTTTTTACGGAAATCATACGGGAAAATACCTTTCTGAATACACAATTTAAATTGCTCAGGGTGTTGAAAATTCATTCTGGTGTATTTTAATTCATTTTCATCCAAGCCGTTGACCAAACTATATAGCGAGGATGCCATAAACTTAAAGGACTCCAAAATTCGAATGCAAAAGTTGCCCAACCACCATGTCAAGGCTGTAAAACGTTCATGGTTTTGGGGATAATTGAAAATGAGCCTTTGTTGACATGACCCAGTTCACAAATGTGATAATTTGCCAGATTGTGGAAAAATACACTGATAAATCGAGCAGCTGGAATGTTCAAATTTCATTTCCTGTGCGCAGCTCCCCCGAAACTCTCCCGTAAAGTGTGAGTGGTCTCTGACTTTTTCCTCTCCGCCTAAAATAGGCTTTTCGCAAATATGGCATTTAGTGGCATGCTCATACTGCTGCTGATGTTCTGGAGTTAGGCTCATGGGTACTGGGTGGTCCAGTAACTCTTGAACATGATGAGCCAAATTGACAAGTTAGTCCAAAGTCCATCTGGCACAATCTTGTCCCTGACGGGATTAGTATTGGATTTTGTGGGGTCATAAGCACACACCACATTAAATCCTATAGCAAAAGGTTCATGTTTTTGAATGGGTGTGGTTGAGCTGATAGTGGGATCTTGTTCACATCCCGCCATGGGTGTGGTGAGAGCTTCAAAATCTGCATACACCACATAGGGAACAGTGTCACTCTTGTGAATGTTCTTAAACTTTAACACAGCATTGTCCCCCCTGTGGCAATACTAGTCTCACCGCTTCCTGAGATGCACAATATACCCTATGTCGTTCCAAAAGCGTAGGGGTTTTAAAATATTGCAGGCAACGATCACAAATATAATTCTTATGTTGATCTCTAGACGCTTGACTGCCTACCAATTTACCTACATTCTTAATCAGGCAATGGTGATTCACCACTCCTACAGATAGATATAAAAGTTGAATGTGGTGTCGTTTCGGTTCTTTTGTAGCATAAAGAGGACCCACAATTTCATCACCATCAAGGCCATACACCATGAACGAAAAGTCATGGTTATATTGTTCAAACCTATGGATCTCGGTTAAGACCATAGGGAACGACACACTAGTTAAATTTAAATTTTGTTTTAATTCATCATAATTGGCCTTGTACTTTCCTGGTCTCTCACAGTGACGATGTGCTGGCTGCAAATAGCGGCCACAGACCACAGGAAACATTTATCGTCACGGTTCTTTATATTCACCACCGCTCTCCGGCAGGCAATCGCTGGTGGTGTTTTAATAAAGCTAGACCCAGAATTCAACGGGTTGAGTTGACAAATGTTGATTTGCAAGTGATGGATTTTGTTTAAGGCAAGGCCACTAGGTCCTTGTTGCAGTTTATCAAATTTTGTTAGCAAGGCATTAATAACATTCGATTCATACCACTCTTTCATGTTATCGGCTATGAATAGCTCTTGCATTTTACCGCAAATATAAAATGTTTTTATGCTCACCGTCCTTGTATTTATATATGAAATCGCACACTAGTTCTGTATTGGCCTTTAAATCCCTATGCAACCCTTGCGCTGTACAAATTTGATGTCTAAAAATTTCAAAACAAGATTCGACAAAGTTTTTCGGGATTAAACTTTCTCAAATTTTGACCACGCGACCAGAGTGCACACGGGACTTGAAACATGACTGGAGGGGTACCAATGTTAAGCTATCGGCCACGGCAAAAGACATGATTTTTATAAAACCAATGTCACCTAAGTTTTTCAGCACTAGACTGCCTCACGATGGTTGCATTGACGCATGTTCCTGGTTTTTTCCAACACTGTAAAAAAGAAATAAAATAAACCACCATAAGTATATCACTTCCAAATAGCACCTTTGTACAGCCTAAAATAAAAAACAACAATCAAACAGGCTATATCAACAAAATCTTACCTCAGTTTTGTAAAAAAAACTTGCGTTTGCCTTCTGGTGGATTCGAGTGGAATGGTTTGCCTCTCTCTCTCTGTCTCTTTGGAAGTGTGCTAACATACGTCCAGTGCCAAAAAATAAAAACCCCACTAGCTGTAGTGACTTTAGACCAATAAATATCCTTTGTGCCCTTAGTAAAGCGCTTGAGAAAATAGTTCATGAACAAGTATGTGAATACCTAACTAAATTTAATATCTTCAATCCTTACCAATCCGGGTTTAAAAAGGGTCATAGTACCACCACTGCATTGTTAAAGGTCAGCGATGATATACGCTCAGCTATGGACAAGCGTCAGCTTACAATCCTATGTCTTTTCAATTTCAGTAAGGCTTTTGACTGTGTGAATCACAATATACTTCTTGCAAAGCTGAAATCATTTGGCTTCTCTCAGAGTGCACTTTCCTGGTTCAAATCCTACCTTTCCATGCGTACATCCTCGCGGATGGCTACTCCTCAGACTGGAAATCAGTAGAAAGTGGAGTACCTCAGGGATCTGTCTTAGGTCCACTATGCTTCTCGATATATATATATAAACGATGTTTCTAATGAATTCCGAAATAGTTCTGTTCATATATACGCTGATGACCTCCAAGCATATTTTCACCTTACGCCTAACACTGCATGTGATCGTATACATCTGTTTAATGAAGACATTGACAGGCTTTGTGAATGGGCCCTAAATCATAATCTTAACTTGAACATACCTAAAACACAACTTATATCCATTGGATATACAAAACTTCTAAATTCAGTAGATTTTAATTCACTACCACCCATTAAGATACTAGATAATAATATTAAATATAGCAACACTCTCAATAATCTCGGAGTGATATTTGATAGAACACTGTCGTGGGCAGAGCATACGCCTAATGTGGTAAGGAAGGTTGTATCAACTATGCATCTCCTGAAAAGAACTGTTTCTTACACCCCTCCTAACATACGTAAGCTCTTCGTTCAAACTCTCATTTTTCCAATCATTGATTATGGCTCTGCTGTATACAATGATTTACCAGAAACACAGAACATCAAATTACAAAGAGTCCAGAATGCATGTGTTCTGTACATTCTGGATATAAGGCGAGATGAACATATCACACCTTACTACGTGCACCTGAAATGGCTGAAACTCCACGAGCGCAGGCAGTTATCAGTTGCCATTCTGACACATAAAATATTACATACCAAGACCCCGTTATGTCTCTACAATGCCTTTACACCAATGCATTCTGTTCATAATCGAGAAAATAGATACACAAAATTAACACTCCAGATTCCTATACACCGAACCATGAAGTTCAATAAATCTTTTGTTTGCACCGCCTCACGCCTCTTCAACACCTTCGATTTATATAAGTTCGTCAACATTGCAAGCACTGCAGCTTTCAAAATACATCTTTCATCCTGCTTCTTGGAGCAGTATACCTCTTACATTTGATTACTCTATAATGTTAAAATACTTTTTTAAAGTTCAATCATAACACAAGGGCAATAGCTGACAACCTGCCTACTTTAATAGCTTTTCTTGTACAGTATATGGTGTTTGTTTTTCGGGCTGATAGTCTGTATGCACTCTCACTCTCTTGTATATAATTTTTCCATTATTATTATTATTATTATTATTATTATTATTATTATTATTATTATTATTATTATTATTGTATTGTTACTATCTTTTTTTGTTAGACTATGATTATTTATATTGTGAATGTAAGTGAAATGTTTTATTTTTATAAGCCCTAATCTTATTTTATGTAGGGCGCTACTGTAAAGGAGCTCTTAAGCTCTAAGTGTAGCCGTGAAAATAAAATCAATCAAAAATCAATCTCTTTGGCCACACCAACAGGTATGGGGATTATCTAATACAAACAAAATAAAACAATCCATGAACAAAATTGTAAACCAATAATAATAATTTAAACATCCATTAGCATTTAAAAAAACTAATCAGCATTAATGATACACTTACCTCTGAATATATAATGAATACAATATGGTCACTGTCAGGGGTTAAGCACACAAATCCAATCACTTTTACACTGTTTAATCCGGAGCCTAAGTGTACACTATAGAGATCACCACAGTAATGACATAGCATGCGCCATGATGTGCACAACACTCTATTACCCCGCCCCTCTCCTTCCAGCCTTCCCCTCCCCTCTATCCCTCTCACCGCTCTTGACAGGCTCTGGGTTGGTCACGCGATTCCATGTTCTGTCTCTGTGTTCCCCTGTACCCTCCCCGCTCTGCGGTTCACGCTGCTCTCCTCGGCTGACTTCTCCGGTATCAGTCTTACAGTGTTGCCAGTTCCTTGAACATCTTATCGCAAGCCAGCGGTGTTGTCAAGTCACGTCCTGATAAGATTTCATATTCAGATGGCCAGCTCCAAGCTGTCTCGAGCATATCTCTTTCTTTGCTGTTCTCACTTGTAGCGAGACATAGTCAATTTCTTGTTGTCAACGATAAAAGCCCGCTTTCATTCGCATCATAGAATTATCATTTGTCATGTTACTCACTACCGTTTAGTAATGCGTTAAAGATCCTCTTTAGAGGTATAAAAATAAACTTAGCACGCTTTATGCATATTCAAATATTAGCTTCCGTCCAATCGTCATAGTAAATATCAAAGAAACGACCGTCGTAGACCGTCCCGTCGAAATATCCATTTGCTCTATTCAACACGGCCACCGTGGTCAGTGATAGCCTCGTTCGACACACGTCCAGCGGTACCGTCTCTCAGTGCACCACCACTTTTTCATTTAAAATATAAAAAAACAGGTAAAAAAAGTGTTTAAAAATAAAAATTAATTATATTTTCAACGTTAGGCCCTTTGTGATTTTTGGGAAAATATAACTATCACATTTGAAACAGGGTGTCACTCAGAGTCCTAGGACCCCTCGTACACGTCTGTAACATAACTGGTTCGTGAGATATAACAAAAAGTCTAAAATCATGGTTTTACCCCAAAATGGGTTTTCGATCCAACTTTACACAGGTATTCTCAGCAAGAGGGCAACGCGACGAAAAAAATGAATCCAAGCACATCGTTCTAGCTTCATGGGTTCCCGAGATATTACCAAAAAATCTTAAAAAAACAGGGTTTACCCCAAAATGTAGTTTCCAAATTCCACCCATTTAAAAAATAACCTCGCCATCACATAGAGCGGAAAAAATACCATCCAAACGAATCTTCGTTTGACCCTCTACCTCCATGCCTTCCCAAGATATCCACACTCTTCTTTTCCGAGCCAACGCTCCGCCGTCACAGAGCATCGCGATGACCGCCTCCAAGTGAGTTAGAACATACAACCTAACACTACTACCTACTACCAGTTTTTGTCCCAGAGACTTGAAATTTATTTTATGGGTAAAGGGGGTAAAGAACTTTTATTTATGTCAATGAAACCTTTTTGTAACATTCCTAGTTTCCAAAATATAGCCTATTTAAAAATTCAACGTTTTTGAAAAAAATAACGAAAAAAAAAGTTTTGTTAAAAAAATAAAGGACACAAAAACCATTCGTTTAAGCCAAGAAACACTTTTTAAAATGTTTGGTTTTTGAAATATCGTCTACTTTCAAAATTCAACTTTTTTTGGTTTTTATCCTAGAGACTTGGAACTTGGTTTGTTGGTAGAGGGGGTAGAGGCCTTTCATTTACGTTAAAGAAACGTCTTTCTAAACTTGTTAGTTTTCCAAAATATAAGTATTTCAAAATTGGACTGTTTTACAAACAAAATGTAAAAAATAAAAATTTTTGTTCTAAAAATAAAGGACATAAAGTCCATTTGTTTGAACCATTGTGGAACATTCTATCATGATTAGTTTAAATATGACCTACTTTCAAAAAGAAAAAAATCTAATTTTGTTAAATAATATAATGAGTGGTCCATAGCAAAGCCCCCGTCAGCCCGAGTTGAACAACACCTCATGCGTGGAACTCCGGCCATGGTTCCCGAGATATTAATTATTTAATATGGACGCCGCCCAAGCAACGCCGGGTGGGTTTGGATCGGCCTTACTAACCTACTCTTGTCGTATGTTGTTACAAGTAGCTGAGTAGCGTAAGGGAATGGAATATGGACTATTAAATCGCAAGGGTTTATTTAACACGCATGAACATACAGGTAGTGGGATTTACTTTAACGACAAGAAAGATCTCGCCGCGTATTGTTACAAGTAGCTGAGTAGCGTAAGAGAATGGAATATCCACTATTAAATCGCAAGGGGTTATTTAACGCGCATGGACATACAGGTAGTGGGAGTTACTTTAAGAACAAGAAAAAATTGTCGTATATTGTTACAAGTACCTGAGTAGCGGAAGAGAAACCATTAGCATTGGCTACGCTCGCTATTTCAACACCAGGCAAATGCTGAGATGGCCTTCTCGGGAGGCCACGCGACAAAAAAAAAAAAGGTAAGAGAATGGAATATGATCTATTAAATCTCAAGGGGTTATTTAACACACATGGACTTACAGGTAGTGGGATTTACTTTAACAACAAGAAAAATCTTGTCGCATGTTGGTACAAGTAGCTGGGTTGTGTAAGAGAATGGAATATGTACTATTGAATCACAAGGGGATATTTAACACGCATGAACATACAGGTAGTGGGATTTACTTTAAACAACAAGAAATATCTTGTCGCATATTGTTACAGGTAGCAGACTAGCGTAAGAGAATGGTATATTCACTAAGGGGTTATTTACCACGCATGGACATACAGTTAGAGGGATTTACTTAAACAACAAGAAAGATTTTGTCGCATGTTGTTACAAGTAGCTGAGTAGCGTAATAAGGGAATGGGACATGGACTATTAAATCACAAGGATTTATTTAACACGCATAAACATACAGGTAGTGGGAATTACTTTAACGACAAGAAAGATCTCGCTGCATATTGTTACAAGTAGCTGAGGAGTGCAAGAGAATGGAATATCCACTGTTAAATCACCAGGTGTTATTTAACGCGCATGGACATACAGGTAGTGGGATTTACTTTAACAACAGGAAAACAAGATGTTCAGTAAATAACTTATAGCCTACTTTCTCCTAAAAGCATGGGTATTGTTATAACTCTTTGTCCTTTTCAAGGAATATAATTGAATGTTGGTTGTGGTAGCTTGTTGAAATACAAAGTGCTATACGGATATTAAAACATGATTATGAGGTGCCCTTTGCTAGTGCTACCTCTGTAAAAATTTTCATTCAATTCGGTTTCACCGTGTTTGAATTGATGTGGGGAATCGATTTGCACATATACATGGCCGCTATCTGCAAACTATTGGGCTGAAGACCTTGTAGTTCAGTCAAAAGATGCTTCCCACAAAAAGGTATGTTGTTGCAAAATTTAGTATAGATCAAATGATTAGGTTGTTCGTAATTTGATTTAAGCTTTTAATATTTGGGTGGCAACCATTACGTTCCGTCAAAATGGCGGCGATATAAAACATGACACTGAGGTGCCCTTTGCTAGTGCTACCTCTGTACCAAATTTCATTCAATTCAGGTTTACCGTGTTTGAATTGATAGGGGGAATCTATTTGTACACATACATGGCCGCCATATGCAAACTATTGGACTGATGACCTTGTAGCTTGGTAAAAGAACGCTTCTCACTTAAAGGTATGATGTTGCAAAACGTGGTAGAGATCAGATGATTATGTTGGTCGTAATTTGATTTAAGCTTTCAATATTTGGGTGGCCACCATTACGTTTCCGTCAAGATGGCGGTGATATAAAACATGACACTGAGGTGCCCTTTACAAGTGCTACCTATGTCCCAAATTTCGTTCAATTCGGTTTCACAGTGTTTGAAAAGGTAGGGTAAATAGATTTGCACACATACATGGCCGCCACCCGCACATGATCGGGCTGATGACCTTGTCGTTAGGTCAAAACATTTTTTTATACATAAAGGTATAATGTTGCAAAATTTGGTAGAGATCTGATGATCAGATTGGTCGTTATTTGATTGAAGACTTTAACATTTGGGTGGCTGCCATTGTGTTTTGTCAAGATGGCGGCGATATAAAACATGGCATTGGAGTGCCCGTTGCTAGTCCTAGCTCTGTACCAAATTTCGTTGAATTCGGTTTCACCGTGTTTGAATTGATAAGGGTAATCGATTTGCACACATACAAGGCCGCCAACTGAAAACTATTGGGTTGATGACCTTGTAGTTGGGTCGAAAGACGATCGCCATATGACTATATGTAGTTGCAAAATTTGGTATATATCGGATGATTAGGTTAGTCGTAATTTGATTTAAGCTTTGAACATTTGGGTGGCCGCCATTACGTTTCCGTAAAGATGGCGGCAATATAAAACAAAACACCGAGGTTCCCTTTGCTAGTGCTACCTCTATACCAAATTTTGTTCAATTCGGTTTCACCGTGTTTGAATTGATAGAGGGAATCTATTTGTACACATACATGGCCGCCATATGCAAACTATTGGACTGATGACCATGTAGCTTGGTGAAAGAACGCTTCTCACTTAAAGGTATGATGTTGCAAAATGTGGTAGAGATCAGATGATTAGATCGGTCGTAATTTGATTTAAGCTTTTAATATTTGGGTGGCCAGCATTACGTTTCCGTCAAGATGGCGGCGATATAAAACATGACACTGAGGTGCCCTTTGCTAGTGCTACCTCTGTACCAAATTTCGTTCAATTCGATTTTACCGTGTTTGAATTGACAGAGGGAATGTATTTGTACTCATACATGGCCGCCATATGCAAACTATTGGACTGATGACCTTGTAGCTTGGTTACAGAACGCTTCTCACATAAAGGTATGATGTTGCAAAATGTGGTAGAAATCAGATGATTATGTTGGTCGTAATTTGATTTAAGCTTTTAATATTTGGGTGGGCACCATTACGTTTCCGTCAAGATGGCGGCGATATAAAACATGACACTGAGGTGCCCTTTACAAGTGCTACCTATGTACCAAATTTCGTTCAATTCGCTTTCACCGTGTTTGAAAAGGTAGGGTAAATCGATTTGCACACATACATGGCCGCCATCCGCACATGATTGGGCTGATGACCTTGTCGTTAGGTTAAAACATTTTTTTATACATAAAGGTATAATGTTGCAAAATTTGGTAGAGATCAGATGATTAGATTGGTCGTTATTTGATTCAAGACTTTAACATTTGGGTGGCTGCCATTGCGTTTTTGTCAAGATGGCGGCGATATAAAACATGGCACTGGAGTGCCCATTGCTAGTCCTACCTCTGTACCAAATTTCGTTGAATTCGGTTTCACCGTGTTTGAATTGATAAGGGTAATGAATTTGCACACATACATGGCCGCCAACTGAAAACTATTGGGCTGATGACCTTGTAGTTTGGTCAAAAGACGCTCGCTATATGACTATATGTAGTTGCAAAATTTGGTAGATATCGGATGATTAGGTTAGTCGTAATTTGATTTAAGCTTTGTACATTTGGGTGGCCGCCATTACGTTTCCGTCAAGATGGCGGCAATATAAAATAAAACACTGAGGTTCCCTTTGCTAGTGCTACGTCTGTACCAAATTTTGTTCAATTCGGTTTCACCGTGTTTGAATAGATAGGGGGAATCGATTTGCACACATACATGGCTGCCATCCTCAATGTATAGGGCTGATGACCTTGCAGTTTAGTCAAAAGATTTTTCATAAATAAAGGTATAATGTTGGAAAATTTGGTAGAGATCAGATGATAAGGTTGATCGTAATTTGATTTAAGCTTTTAACATTTGGGTGGCAGCCATTACGTTTTCGTCAAGATGGCGGCGATATAAAACATGTCCTTGGGGTGTCCTTTGCTAGTGCTACCTCTGCACGAAAGTTCGTTCAATTCGGTTTCTCCGTGTTTGAATTGATAAGGGTAATCCATCTGCATACATACATGGCCGCCATCTGAAAACTATTAGACTGATGACCTTTTAGTTTGGTCAAAAGACGCTCGCCATATGACTATATCTAGTTGCAAAATTTGGTAGATATCGGAAGATTAGGTAGTCGTAATTTGATCTAAGCTTTGAATATTTGGGTGGCCGCCGTTCCGTTTCCGTCAAGATGGCGGCGATATAAAACATGACACTGAGGTGCCCTTTGCTTTTTCTACCTCTGTACCAAATTTCGTTCAACTCGGTTTCACCCTGTTCGAATTCATAGGGGGGGGGGGGGGGGCAGACATTCAGAGTACACACACTCACACACAGACAGACACACATTTGGCCCTGTAGTGATCTCATAAGTCTACTTTCATTTTTTGCAAAAATCGAAAATAGGCTAAAAAATTTCGCATATTGTTCCAGGTAGCTGAGTAGCGGAAGAGAAACCATTTGCAGTGGCTATGCTCGCTAAAGTACAGCGCTAGACCATGAGGCCAAGCTCTCTGCTGACTGCGAAGATGCGAGGGTTCAAGACCCATCGTCGGCTGTCCTTGAAATGGTTTTCCGTGGTTTCCCCATTTTCAACATCAGGCAAATGCTGAGATGGTAGCTTCTGTCAGGCCACGGCCGCTTCCCTCCACATACTTGCCCAGTTTCATTCATCTTCATCCATTCCATCTCTCATCCCGACGTGCAGGTCGCCAACGGGTATTGTCTAGAAAGCCCTGCACTCGGCCTCTCAGGAGGACACGTGACAAAAAAAAGCGTAAGAGAATGGAATATGATCTATTAAATCACAAGGGGTTATTTAACACACATGGACTTACAGGTAGTGGGATTTACTTTATCAACAAGAAAAATCTTGTCGCATGTTTTTACAAGTAGCTGGGTTGTGTAAGAGAATGGAATATGTACTATTGAATCACAAGGGGATATTTAACACGCATGAACAAACAGGTAGTGGGATTTACTTTAACAACAAGAAATATCTTGTCGCATATTGTTACAGGTAGCAGACTATCGTAAGAGAATGGTATATGCACTATTAAATCACAGGGGTTATTTACCAGGCATGGACATACAGTTAGTGGGATTTACTTAAACAACAAGAAAGATCTTGTCACATGTTGTTACAAGTAGCTGAGTAGTGTAGGAGAATGGAGTATGGACTATTAAATCAAAAGGTGTTATTTAACACGCATGGACATACATGTAGTGGGATTTACATTAACAAGAACGATCTTGTCGCATGTTGTTACACGTACCTGAGTAGTGTAAGAGAATGGAATATGGACTATTAAATCAAAAGGGATTCTTTAACACGCTTGGACATACAGGTAGTGGGATTTACTTTAACATAATATCCATCGATTGCTAATATTGATCGATCGATTGACTAGAAAAAGAAAGTATTTTGCTAGGCTACACTTAAAATAGAGAGCATTTACTACTCAGAGTAAATTTTTACAGGGAGTGACTGGTAGTTAAGCCAAGAAGATAGAATATTAATAAATGACGAGTTTTATACTAAATCAGTTTTATTGATCCAAGAACGTTTTTGGTAGAGTTAAACCTCAACCATTTTATCGAGAGATTTTTTCATATGTTTTAACCACTTTCTTCCACCAGGAAGTGTTTTGGAAACGCCGTCTTTTGTAATTCTTGAAAGTAGAAGCCTCCTTGTATAGGTTGTCCTGTGTCGTCTTGGAGTAAATAGGTGACTGGATTGTGAAGTTTTACTTTTCGAATACGTAGCATCTACGTGCTTTAGTTGAGTGTGTATCCATTGTCGAAAACAGTCTCAGAGGATGGGGTGTTGCCACGTTGACCCATCGCACAATAACACCAGCAATTCGAAGTTTATCTTCTATTTCTAATAGCTCTTCCTCATAACCAGTATGACCAGCCTCTTTAGAGGCATTCAAGAGCTGTAGGCGTTCGGCTAATATACATAGGATCGTTCCAATAGGTATTATTGATGAGTGGTTTCCCACGACGTGTAATGACTGATGTTTTCAAAAACTGGGAAAGCGGTGATGGTTTTATAGGTGTAAAACTTCATCATCATCATCATCATCATCATCATCATCATCATCATCATCATCATCGTCATCATTATCATCATTTTCACCTTTCTCCACAGTCTCTTGAATGGTTTGAGTTGCCTTTGGTAGTGTTGAAAACTTTTTTAGATGTGCCGGAGTGCTTTAGCATTGTTATTTTATTATTATCATCATAGCCATCCTTTTCACCTTCGCCCAACAACTCCTTGATGGTCTGTGTTGCCTCTGATAGAGTTGAGGGATGAGTGCCTCAACATGGGTTTTAGAGGAGGTGTTAAACGTTTCTCATCAAACAAGTCGCTATCAGCACGAGTACGTTGTAGTGTATTAAACTTAAGGTTAATATTATATTGAGCAGCAGTATTCTTTTCTCGGACTTGATTTTTTGCTTTTTTTTTTTTTTACTTTTAGACTAGCATCATTATAAAGTATACAATGATGATTGTTTGAAGAACGTATGTTGAAGTCATTTGTCTTAAGCATTCCTCGACACTGTCTCGATCGTTGCTTTGAACAGCCCCGTATTTATTTGTTCTTTTTATTATATATGAGTATCCTTCATAGTAATCATATGGCTTACCATGGCTGGTTGTTGATACTTTCATATCAACTGATAAGCACGACCCGAACTCTAGTAAAGTTAACACAGTAATAAGAATGATAGAGTTTGTGGCGAGCGCGATTTGAGGTGAGCGTGATTATAGTGGGCGCGATTTGACGTAGGCGCGATTTAAAGTGGGTGCGATTTGAAGAGAGCATGATGATATTGTGCGCGATTTGACGTGTATCATTGTGGGTAAGGGTAAAACTGACCCTTGTAGATAGGACTAACATGTCCCTCACTGAGGCATTGTCCAATCCAATAGAAGTCTCATTTCTAATCATAGGAATAATCGTCTGTACTAATTCTACTGACGGACATTGAGTGGTAATTTCCTGTCTATATTCTCCATGATTACCATCCGAGTGTTTCCTGGACGCTTTTGTATCCTTGGGTGGTCTGTCTTTGGGCGAATTGACCTTATTGTCCATTCAAATATAAGTGTCATTTCTAATCATAAGAATAATCGTCTGCACTGATTCTACGGACGGACCTTGAGTGGTCATTTCCTGTCTATATTTTCCATGATTACCATCCGAGTGTTTCCTGGACGCTTTTGTATCTTTGGGTGGTCTGTCTTTGGACGGATCGACCTTTCTTTGGCTCTGGCGGAATGGGTGCCTTGCATTTTAATATTACAGAGTTTATTATGTCTGTTAGATCCTATAACTTCAAGTTCATTTCCTCCCTTAAGGATTCCATCTCCCTTTGAACGGTCTTGCTCGCCTTATAGTGACCATAATCCTGTTAACAACCGTGGCATAGCCACATAACCTTATACCCCGTTTAGACGTCCCGGTTGCGATCGCAATCATGCCCTGATCCAGATTAAGTTGGGACGTCTAAACGCAACAGGATTACATTATCGCGTTCAACTTTCCCTCCAACAAGATCAGCCCGATCCCGTACCCACAACTAGATAATGGCTCTCGTCGCCATTGCGATTGTCGGCGTGTTCTATCCTCCTGCTGTGTGAGTGAAGTAGGCAGTGGAAATGATAGCCATTTTGAATTATCTTGTGTGTTGAAAGCGAGAAGTATGTAATGTTGGCCATGATGGTTGTATTTATGTTGGTTGATATCAGATATATGAAGATTTAGAGACACGAAATGATGGATGGAGACAAACTTACCAGTATTTAAACACGGAAAAATGATTATTAGTGTTGGGGAAAGTCTATGAAGACGTTTTTTTTTTTTTTTTTTTTTTTGTCGTTTACCCTCCAGGTTGGTGGAACCCACGGACTCAGCGAGGGAACTCACCACTACCGCCTCTACGGGCAGTGTCCTAGAGCTGGGAACATCGAATCGGAAGGGATACAACTGGTGAGGTGTGATTGGCACCTCGCCCAGACGGCCTCACCTGAAAAGCGAACAGGGGCCTCGTGAGGGAAGGTAATGGATGGTCAGGATGGATAGGCAAGGAAGAGGGAAGGAGGCGGCCGAGGCCTTGAAGAAGACGGTACCATCCCGGCATTTGCCCGAAGACGAAGTGGGAAACCACGGAAAACCACTTCGAGGATGGCTGAGGTGGGAATCGAACCCCTTCTACTCATGTGGAACACCCGAGGCTGAGTAGACCCCGTTCCAGTCCTCATACCACTTTTCAAATGTCGTGGCAGAGCCGGGAATCGAACCCAGGACCTCCGGGTCGGCAGCTAACCATGCTGACCGCTACGCTACGGAGGCGACAATACGATTAATAAAGACATAAATTTCTTGTCATAGACATAGATGGAATTCCGTTAGGGACAAATGACTCTGGACGAACAAAGAAGTATTTATGCAATACATATCTTAGACCTGTGCATACAAGTCTAAAAATATTTTTTTTCCACACCAAGATTAGGCCTTGCCTACACATCTCCTCCGGATTTGTATATATTTAAGAATATTCATTAACAGGTTGAATTATGTAAAATATAAAAATAATAAAAAAATAGGCGGCTTCGGTTGCGTAGTTGGTAGCATGCTGAGCTTCTATGCCCAAGATAGCGGGTTCAAACCCAGCCGAAGCCGTCGGATTTTTAAGAGCGTTAAAATCCCTCAGTATGCCTTCCTTCGGAGGGGAAGTAAAGCCGGCGGTCCCATGTCATAGATTTATGGCATGTTAAAGAACCTTCCACTAATTACACGTGTGAAGCTAGATTGTATAGGATAGGAATGTAAACAACGCTCTTAGGTTTCTACGTTCGTTGCCAAGAGCCGACTGAGGTGGCGTCTAGTAGCTACGTTCTGAACTAGGCCTAGTAGTCGTTGACGGTGGCGTTTGGCGGCAAAAGTAGAATCTATTTGAAAAATTTAAAGTTGCAGTCCTTACTTGAATTAAAAAACAGATACACACACTAATACAGCCATCACAATATTAACACAGGTTATCAGACAGATTCTACACACAACCAAAGTACACGGGGCTACATGACCGCGTTGTCGCAGCCCCTAAACTTAAGAACCAACCTACCAACCAATTATGTAAAAAGAATAACTGAAACACTTCAAAACTGGAGGAAACAAACTACTGTAAATTTCTGCTATAACACTTGGAATTCAAAAGTTGCAGACCTTGGCGATGTCATGCTGTTTTACACGATTATCCTGTTGTGTCATGATGGGACGTCTAAACACGTACTTGGTACGTTGATCGCGATAGGACATTATCCACATCACAGATAATCGGGATCGCGAGCGAGACGTCTAAATGGGGTATTAGATTTCTTCTTGTTGCTGGATCTTAGCGCATTGAATTGACCTTGCTGTAGCTCGGCACATGTAATGTGATGCCATCTTTGACAAATCCCATCGCATTCGACGGCTGAATCAGTTTCTACAATCTTTCTCCCGCAGATGGGGCAGTCGTCAATACAAACAGTTTCGGTTTGTTGTTCGTTGTCAGGCATGATCTGACAGGTCTTGAATTTCTCTTACCTTAGATGTTGGTATAATCTATGACCCGTGTCGAACCTAGCCTCTAAGTTGGAATCCGTTATCAATGTATGTCCCTTTATAACACCTGAAGTACTTGTTTGAATATTCTAATACCTGATAATAAATATTTTTGCTGATTTTGGAATTGTACTTCTTGAGAAGTGTAACCGAAATTGTCTTTACAATAGCTCACCCTCAGGTTTTCGCCTTGTGCGGTTTCTTTTGCATTTTTATTTTTTTAGGTTACCTACCATGGCCACCTATTGGTGGGGGACCACAGAGAGTCTGGTGTCCAGTGCCATAGAGATTCTTGGTGGTGGTCGGCCAGTAGGTGGACCAGGTGGCTTTGGCTAATGGCAAAGGTTTGCTTGGACATGACTATGTTACAAGGTGATTCTTGATAGTTTGATGATGCCATGCAGAATGGAAGCTGGGTTTTATAGGAAGATCTGATAGCTTGGGTAGATGTTTTGAAGAAAGAAGAATGTCATGCTCGAGTGGAAGGTGGAATAATAATAATAAAGAATGGGAGCTGGTTTGTTTAGATAGTTGTTGAATGATATGTGATGTTCTGTGGTATGTTTGTGAGGATTGGGAAAATAGATGTTATATCTAGTAAGAAGGAGGACAGAAAGAAAAGTTTAATAAAAGGCAACCAGAAAAGAAAGGTGCAGAAGAATATTAAAATATAGTGAAGAGCCCCTTTTCCTCATGAAAATTGTTGTGGATACTGCACAACAGATGCAGAGAATGGAAGCTTGCTTACATGTTAACAAACAAGGTATTATTAGTTTTGATTGCCAGAGATCGACGAGAAAGAGGAATTATTATTGTTATATTTGTGTCTATTATTGGTTATAAATAAATGGTGTGTGATTTTGTAAAATGGTGTACTGTGTTTTTGTGGATTCATTTTGTCGAGTGTATCACCTCACTACCTTGAGGTGACAAGCTATATAAATGTTTCAATGGCGCCCAACATGAAAGCACGAAGAATTCAATGAATCACACAAGGACAGGAATAGAGATGAGGGAAAATAGACGAAATGAGGAAGTTTCAATGATGGCCATTTGGAGACGCTTCTGCTCCGATATGAGAGGAGGAATAAGATGGAGGAGAGGATGACAAGCTTGATGAATGCTATGACAAGCCGGATGAATGGCATGGGGGTTCGGATGTGCAGTCGGATGGATGGTATGGAGGTGAGAATGTCTGAGAAGCTTGACAACGTCCAAGAGCAGGTGGCTAGCATATGCATCGTAGAAGAGAAAGTTGAGATAGTAGGATCTGAGAGCGTGTCTGTAAACGAGGGGGAAGAGGAGAAGATCTGTGAAGTACGTGACGCTAGGGGGCGTAAGAAAAGAAATGAAGAAGTGGAAAAGATACGGTCAAGGAAGATTGGTGAGGTCCTTGATGAGGCCAGTGAGCAATTGTCGGAGAAGCTTGATAAGGTCTCGGAGCATTTGTCAGAGATTATCCCAGACAGTCATGTTACTAGCCAGGTCAGTGAAGTCAGTTTAGAAGCCACTAATCTGGAAACTAACCTAGGTGGTCAGATTGCTGTTCAGGAACAGAGCCACCCTGAAGTAGAGAAGTTGGCTAGGAAAATTTCGAGCCATACACTGGAGACTAGCCAGAAATTTTCCAGAGCAGATAGGAAGTTGGAAGAACACAGAGTGGATATCATCGTAGAAGAGAAAGTTGGAATAGTCAAATCTGAGAGTGTGCCTGTAAAGGAAGAGGAAGAGGAGGAGAAATGAGAAATATGTGATGCTAGGGGGCGTAAAGAAAAAAAAACGAGCCTTACAGTAGTCGCATATGATGTGTAACATCTGACATGGAAGAAACCTCATGTGAAATTGTTGCTACACCGGTATTTTATACTATTATTGGCACAAATATTAATCTATTGTAAAAGGGAGTGTTTTACAGATATTGTAGTTTATAATACGGAACTCATTTTATTAGATGATTTGCAGCTTCCACCAGCACTAGCCTAAAAAAAGAATACGATATGGATCAACTAGATTAATATACGCGACACCGATCATAACCTTAAATTCCTTATAAACAGGTCCTCTTCATTCACAGACCAACACGTAATTTCATATGGATTTTGTTAAAATGAGTCATATTGATACGATAAATATCGTTTAAAATGATAATCTGGTAGCAAAAATATCTACCCCGTCCGGGATTCGAACCCAAGATCTCTAGATTCACAGTCATAAGCACTAACCCCGAGGCTATTTCGACTACGCAAATTTTGTGCACAAGATGGTGACTTATTTCCACGTTCCAATAATACTGCATTGCGGAATTACATTTTATTTATATTTTGCTTGTTTCGATAATGTTCCTGCGTGAAATTGTGTTTAAAATGCCTTATGAGTAAAGAGAATGTATTCAGTAATAGTTCATGAAGGCTTGCTCAATTCTCCTATAACCACAACGATTATATTATATTATATTGATGACTGCATTACCGTTATGTGGGTTAATATTTGAATAGCCATTGTGCAGGAACATAATACCGGCAATGCCGACTACTTACAATGTTTGATATTAAGGCATTTTACCATTTAAATACTGATACGAAGACTTCGAACATGTACCATGTCATTTGTTTCAATCACTTGACACCAGAGTTCGCATGAGCGTTTTCCGTTCAGTATGTCATATACATTCCACATGGCCGAGAGTACGTCGTGGTATCAATTTCCGACACCGCGCGCTCATTGTTTCTCGTACCACTGCCAGCTGGGTCTTACCACTGCCCGCTGGATCGATCGATCGAGTTGGCAGTGCATCTTATACTTCTGTTCGTTCCACCACTGCCAGCTAGTACACTTCCGTTCGATCGATCGAGCGGGCAGTGCATACTTCCGTTTTTCACCACTACCAGCTAGTACACTTCCGTTCGATTGATCGAGCGGGCAGTGCATACTTCCGTTTTCCACCACTGCCAGCTCGATCGTTCCGATCCACTTCCGTCCCCAATTTTCAAAATCACCCCAACAAAACTATCCAGCAACCGAGCGGAAAGATGTTACACATCAAAAGTGAAGAAGTGGAAAAGATAAGGCGAGGTTGTAGAGGTATATATTGGAGAGACCATAGCAGGCGAAGAAGAGAGAGCAGTTGTGGAGGTAGACACAGAGGTCACCGGCGTCGTAACAGAAGAGGACGTCAAATGGAGTAGAATAAAACAAGGAGGAAGATGCGATAGAAGATAACGTGAAGAAGCGTTGGAGGAGAAGGACGAGAAGGATAGGCAGGAGAACAAGTTGGAGGAAGAAATGGATCAGATGGAAGGCAAAGAGAAGGAGTTAGGAAGAGGAAGAAATGTCAGGCAGATCGAGCTAAGAGAGTGAACGATCAGAAGACGAAAAATGAGAAGAGGATAAAAGGGATAAACGGAAAGAGAAAAGAAAAGATTAGAAGAAAGGAATTGCTGAGCAAGACAGTAAGGCAGATTGGGAACAGAAGGAAAGAGAAGCAGGAAGGGAAGGTGAAGAAAAAGAAGGGAAAGGTGAGGAAGGAGAGACTGAAGGCTGAAGGCAAGTGGCTGACGCCCAAGCAGAAGGCAGACCGTGTGCGGTAGACGACCGCAAGCCTCCTCGAACACTTGACGTTACAGACAGTTAGGAACAGGGCTCCGAGTGAAAGCCGAAGTTAAACGATTGACTCTGCGTCACCACATGGTAGCTTTACGATTGTTTACGAAGTGAGCAGCTTATTATCCTCTCTGTTTCAAAATAAATCAAGTGATTGTGCCAGAGCTTACCTACATTTAAGCCACTTTACTAAATGTAAAATATTGTAGTGTAATATTCAACATTATCATATTCTCAGAATTCATCACATTGAAGTACTTCCATTTTCTACACATTACGAGTCGGCCTGGTGGTATAGGGGTATAATTCCTGCTTAAACTGTGAGAGGTCCCGGGTTCAAACCCCGGAAGTGCCTAGAATTTTTACTTTTGTTTTATCTCTTGAAAATATTCAATAACTGTATAAAAGAACCTTGGGAACGTTACTTTTTTCGTGCGAGACTTGTACTTATACCGGTAATATAAATAAATACATAGTTTGAGGTAAACGCTTCTTTTTTTTAACCAGTCGTTAAGATAACCACCGCAGCGTACCTTCGTCCTGGTGGAATGACTGGAACTGATCGGCTGTCGTACCCCCTCCGTCTAATAGGCCCTGCTCATGCATGGTTGTTTACATCTTTGAGCAGTTTTAGTGACATCTATGAACAGTCAAAGGGACTGTATCTTTGATACAATATACACAGTCAACGTCTATATGCCGGAGATCTGGGAACCGAGGTGATGCAAAACTTTTTTTGATGTGTGTATATAACATAAATTTTAGAACTGTGGAACGTTAGTTGAAAGTAAAGGTCAATTTGATCTTTGACTGGTTAATTATTTCAGAAAACTATAAAAAATAATTATAAAACAAGAAATAAAATTTTTTGGTGAACATGTGTGTATTTTAGAACCGAAAGTATTTAATTTTTTTCAATTACGTAAAAAAAATTGAAATAATGTACATTGTATGATTTGTAGCCTAGTTGGCCTACATTAAAATTTAATATAGACCAACTGCTATGGAAAGGAAAATGTTGCAATCATAATTAGATTGCTATTTTGTCCACTGATTAATTTTTAAAGGTGTTCAGAAAATCGTAAAAATATTGGTTTTAGAACTTTATATTTCAATATTCCGCATACCTCCGTGGCTTAGGCGGCAGCACGCCGGCCTCTCACCGCTGGGTCCGTGGTTCAAATCCCGGTCACTCCATATGAGATCTGTGCTGGACAAAACGGAGACAGACAGGTTTTTCTCTGGGTACTCCGGTATTCCCTGTCAAAATTTCATTCCAGCAACACTCTCCGCTATAATTTCTTTTCATCTGTGATTCATTTAATCATTGCCCCAGAGGAGTGCGTCAGGCCTCGGCAGCCGGCACAGTTCATATCCTCGCCGCTAGATGGGGGCTTCATTCATTCCATTCCTGACCCGGTCGGAGACTGGAAGCAGGCTGTGGATTTTCATTTCATATTTCAATATTCCATCAAGCCCCCACCCCTCACACCCTCCTTCCACCACCTGGTAGCCCACAGTACCGGAACCTCTTTTTTTTTACAAATCAAGCACTGCATAAATCTATGACATGGGACCGCCGGCTTTACTTCCCCTCCGAAGGAAGGCATACTGAAGGATTTTTAACGCTCTTAAAAAATCCGACGACTTCGGCCGGGTTTGAACCCGCTATCTTAGGCACAGTAGTTCAGCATGCTACCAACTACGCCACCGAAGCCGCTATAGTGACGGTGAGGAAGTGGAAGGAAGTACTATGAAATCTGCGGCGCAAAAGAAGAGAGAGAAGAAGGAAAGGAAGAAGCAGAAGAAACTGGAACAGAAGAAGGAGGTAGCCAAGAAGGTGAAGGAGCAGGCGAGACACAGCCGGCTCCAGCTGAAGTACCTGAAGAAGTACCGCTACCAGCCAAGACTGAAGCAGGAGAAGCACCTGCAGAAGTGGACGATGCGGAGGGAGATGACAAGAAGAAAAAGAAGATGACCGAAAGCATAAGAGAAAGAAAATGGGAGGAAAATCTGATGGTAGTGAAACACAGGACAAAGACCAAAGGCAGAAGAAAAAGAAAGGAAAATATGATGATATTGAATCAGATGAGACAGACTAAAAGGAGGAGGAGAAGAAGAAAAGAAGAAGAAAAGAAGAAGAAGAAGAAAAAGAATAAAGGAAAATATGATGATACTGAATCATAGGAGACAGACCAAAAGAAGAAAAAGAAAGTAAAATATGTTGATACTGAATCAGAGGACACAGACCAAGAGAAGAAAGAGAAAGGAAAGAGGATTTTGGATTCTCTTAATGATGATAATGATGAAAACGAAGATGATTATGATGACGGCACAGACAGGTCTGATGACGATTCTGCCGTTCCTTCTAACTATGATATTGTTGTCGGATTTTTCCGATAGAGCAAGAGTGTCTGTTAGACTCGATGAGATAGTTTCGGCTACTCTATCAGAAGAAAATATTTATGCTGGTGATTCTGGTGAACTTAGAATAATTGTTTCTGGCGATGATAGTGCCAATGGTCTTTCTGAAGATGATACCGCCATAGAAATGAAAGATAGCGATGCCACTATTGGGGAAGATGATCATGTTATCTTTTCTAAAGAAGATGAACAATATGTGTTCACTTTGTGTTTTTTTTTGTTCTTGATAGTGTTTGTTTCATGCATTTTATTTGTCTGTTTTGTGTGATAATCGAGAAAGAATCTGTAACCTTGAGTTACATATTATTTCTCGTGGGAGCGTATGTAACCGAAATTATGGTTACAATAGCTCACCCTCAGGTTTTCGCCTTGTGCAGTTTGTTCTGCATTTTTATTTTTTTAGGTTACCTACCATGGCCACCTATTGGTGGGGGACCACAGAGAGTTTGGTGTTCAGTGCCATAGAGATTCTTGGTGGTGGTCGGCCAATAGGTGGACCAGGTGGCTTTGGCTAATGGCAAAGGTTTGCTTGGACATGACTATGTTACTATGGTGATTCTTGATAGTTTGATGATGCCATGCAGAATGGAAGCTGGGTTTTAGAGGAAGATCTGATAGCTTGGGTAGATGTTTCGAAGAAAGAAGAATGTCATGCTCGAGTGGAAGGTGGAATAATAATAAAGAATGGGAGCTGGTTTGTTTAGATAGTTGTTGAATGATATGTGATGTTCTGTGATATGTTTGTGAGGATTGGGAAAATAGATGTTACATCTAGTAAGAAGGAGGACATAAAGAAAAGTTTAATAAAAGGCAACCAGAAAAGAAAGGAGCAGAAGAATATTAAAATATAGTGAAGAGCCCCTTTTCCTCATGAAAATTGTTGTGGATACTGCACAACAGATGCAGAGAATGGAAGCTTGCTTACATGTTGACAAACAAGGTATTGTTAGTTTTGGTTGCCAAAGATCGACCAGAAGAGAGGAATTATTATTGTTATATTTGTGTCTAGTATTGGTTATAAATAAATAGTGTGCGCATTTGTAAAATGGTGTACTGTGTCTTTGTGGATTCATTTTTGGCGAGTGTATCGCCTCACTACCCTGAGGTGACAAAGTATATAAAAGTTTCAGAAGTAAACTGCTTGCGTATTTCTATTAATCTGAACTCGTTTAAATCCTAAGCAAGAGTTGATCTCATGCATCAACGACATCTTCCCCAGCGGTTCACAAATAGTAGCACGTGGATTGGTGACCGCGGGACTCCAGCTGAGCATGGCATTACTTCCACTTGAGCTGGGCTACTCTCTGTCATTTTTCATTTCAACCTCTCTTCGCGCAGTTAATCTGCTACCCTCCCCTCATTCACGCTGATTTGATTAGTTTGGCGTCATATTCAAACCTCGAGGTCCTACAGGGATGCATGTTTCGCCTAGCATTATGGGCAGAGAAGAATAAGCTGCAGATAAATGAACAAAAGACAGTCCATATGATATTTAGGAAGGGAGGAAGAATAATGGGCTCAGAACAGCTGTACATTACACCTATTCAGGAACAGATTAAAACGGCTAAGAAATTTACATATCTTGGAATTACACTTCAGACAACTGGAACGACATTCACTAAACACGTCAGAAATAGAACAACAGCAGCTACGAGTATATTGGCTATCAATGATATTCAGCTCTTACGTAGACTCTCTGTAGACACTGCCATGTAGATTTTCAATACGGTACTAAGATAATGCCCATAGCGACATATGGGATTGAACTAATATGGACATACCTGACCAAAACAAATTTCGAGGAGATCGAACACATAAAAATCAACTTATCTTAAGAGACTACTGTGTGTTTCGAAATTCACCCCATCTAGACTAACATATGGGCTCGTCGGAGAGCCTTTCTTCATAGAAGAAATAAGTCAAAAAATGCTCCTTCCATCTACAAGGGCATATCAGAAAATGGTAGAAGAACTGCAGCTCAAGATAAATGAGATATGGTTGGAAGTAGTGTGGTACGGAGAGAGCTGTCTCACTTAGCAAGTTGTGAGCCCCTGCGACCTTGGAATGGAAGGAGTCATGATAGGAGGGCGTGCTTGGATTCGTTTTTTTCGCCTCGTTGTGCTCTTTACGGGAATGTAGGTGTCGAAAAGGTGAACTTAGGGTTTTGGGTCTAAAAATGCGTTTTTCACATTTTTGCCGATTTTTGGAAAACGAGCCTCGCTAGGAGGGGCGTGCTTGGATTCGTTTTTTTCGTCTCGTTGTGCTCTTTACGGGAATGTAGGTATCGAAAAGGTGAACTTAGGGTTTAGGGTCTAAATATGCGTTTTTCACATTTTTGCCGATTTTTGGAAAACGGGCCATGCTAGGAGGGGCGTGCTTGGATTCGTTTTTTTCGTCTCGTCGTGCTCTTTACGGGAATGTAGGTGTCGAAAAGGTGAACTTAGGGTTTTGGGTCTAAATATGCGTTTTTCACATTTTTGCCGATTTTTGGAAAACGGGCCATGCTAGGAGGGGCGTGCTTGGATTCGGTTTTTTCGTCTCGTCGTGCTCTTTACGGGAATGTAGGTGTCGAAAAGGTGAACTTAGGGTTTTGGGTCTAAATATGCGTTTTTCACGTTTTTGCCATGTGCGCACACGGACGGCTTTTGTCAAAAGGACCTAACTATACGTTTGTTAATATTTTCTGAACCCCTGATGGGATTTTGCCATAGGCAGTATCCTAACCCTGGTGGTGACGCGTTTTTGAATGTATGATTCGTTTTTGTCGAAAGGGCCTAACTACACTATTGTTCATATCTCGCGAACCAATCATGCTAGGGACTTGTATAAAGGGTCCTAGCACTTGGGGTGACGTCCCCCTTTGCGGGGTGAAACTACCCCCCAAAATTGAAAAATCCATATCTAGGAAACGAAGAAGCCTAAAAATAGGTGTGATAGCTTAAAAAATAGGGGATGATAAGGGCCTTTACCTCGATTGGTCATTTCACCCCTAAGACAGTAAATAGTCATGTTATGGGAAAAAAAACGTGTTAAACACCTAAAAAAGATAAATTAACCTAAGATCTTTTGTTTTTGATGAAAAATAGCAGGGGGTGGAAACCACCCCCCAAATTGAAAAATCTATATCTTGGAAACGAAGAAGCCTAAAATTAGGTGTGATAGCTTAAAAAATAGGCCATGGCATGCGCTTTTACCTCGATTGGTCACTTCACCCCTAAAACAGTAAATAGTCATGTTATGGGAAAAAACGTGTTAAACACCTAAAAATGATAAATGAACCCCCAAAATTGAAAAATCCATATCTTGAAAACGAAGAACTCTAAAAATAGGTGTAATGGCTTAAAAATAGGGGATGATTAGGGCTTTTACCTCGATTGGTTATTTCACCCCTAAAACAGTAAATAGTCATGTTATGGGGAAACGTGTTAAACACCTAAAAATTATAAATGAAACTAAGATCTTTTGTTTTTGATGAAAAATAGCAGGGGGTGGAAACCACCCCCCAAATTGAAAAATCTATATCTTGGAAACGAAGAAGCCTAAAATTAGGTGTGATAGCTTAAAAAATAGGCCATGGCATGCGCTTTTACCTCGATTGGTCACTTCACCCCTAAAACAGTAAATAGTCATGTTATGGGAAAAAACGTGTTAAACACCTAAAAATGATAAATGAACCTAAGATCTTTTGTTTTTGATGAAAAATAGCAGGGGGGTGAAAACAATCCCCCAAATTGAAAAATCCATATCTTGGAAACGAAGAACCCTAAAATTAGGTGTGAAAGCTTAAAAAACAGGCCATGACATGCGCCTTTACCTGGATAGGTCATTTCACCCCTAAATCAGTAAATAGTCTTGCTATGGGAAAAAAGGTGTTAAACGGGTAAAAATGATAATTGAACCTAAGATCGTTTGTTTTTGATGAAAAATAGCAGGGGCTGAAAACAACCCCCCAAATTGAAAAATCCATATCTAGGAAACGAAGAAGCCTATAATTAGGTGTGATAGCTTAAAAAATAGGGGATGATGTGGGCTTTAACCTCGATTTGTCATTTCACCCCTAAAACAGTAAATAGTCATGTTATGGGAAAAAACGTGTTAAACACCTCAAAATGATATATGAACCTAAGATCTTTTGTTTTTAATGAAAAATAGCAGGGGGTGGAAACTACCCCCCAAATTGAAAAATCCATATCTTGGAAACGAAGAAGCCTAAAATTAGGTGTGATAGCTTAAAAAATAGGCCATGGCATGCGCTTTTACCTCGATTGGTCACTTCACCCCTAAAACAGTAAATAGTCATGTTATGAAAAAAAACGTGTTAAACACCTAAAAATGATAAATGAACCTAAGATCTTTTGTTTTTGATGAACAATAGCAGGGGGGTGAAAACAATCCCCCAAATTGAAAAATCCATATCTTGGAAACGAAGAACCCTAAAATTAGGTGTGCAAGCTTAAAAAATAGGCCATGACATGCGCTTTTACCTGGATAGGTCATTTCACCCCTGAAACAGTAAATAGTCATGTTATGAGGAAAAATGTGTTATACACCTAAAAGCATAAGCGTTTTGTGAAACCATGCTTTAATGGACGTGTGTATGGAGGATGATGGTTATTATTATTATTAGGTAATTATGGATTAATGTGTGTATAGATAACTAACCAGTGGGGAGCGTGATGGCGCAGGCGCTTAGCTGCTCGTCTTTACCCGGACGGCTGGGGTTCAAATCCCGGAGACAGCGGGGGTTGGAATTTTCAAATGAAAAATCACGTGGCGTCAGGAAGGGCATTCGGCCTTAAATCCCCGGCCAAAACCAAAATGAGCCTGGTTGGCTCCGGCGACTCAAACTAATAGGGAAAAGCCGAAGAAAGAAAGGTAACTCACCAGTAATAGTAACCGACAGCAGTGGCTCAGCTGGCTAAAGCGCAGCGTTAGGTCATGGGACCAAGCTCTCTGCTGACTCGGTAGACGCGTGGGTTCGAGCCCCACCGTCGGCCGTCCTTGAAATGGTTTTCCGTGGTTTCCCATTTTCAACACCAGGCAAATGCTGGGACGGTACCTTCTGATAGGCCACGGCCGATTCCTTCCACATCCTTGCCCAGTTTCATTCATCTTCATCCATTCCATCCCGACGCGCAGGTCGCCTACGGGTGTCGAATAGAAAGACCTGCACTCGGCCTCTGAGGAGGCCACACGATAAAAAAAAGTAATAGTAAACATTGGTTTGAGGGGTTGAAGAAGTCAGGATGGCCAACCCTTTGCCATGGTTCACGAATGGACCCCAAAAAGTTTTACCTGTCAAGACTCAGTATACCCTGTTGCAGCCTTTAGAAAAAAAATCGAACCGGGGCCTCTGTGGTGGCAGTGGAGTTATATTCATGATGCTTTTTAAACAAACATACGCTTGCATACTACCACTGGGTCGAATCTGCACAGAGACTCTGGCTTTGGTTTGTGTAGTGTGCCTTGGTGATAACAGCACAGCGATCTTGCCAGCAAGTTTCATATTACTCGTCTGCTTGATAGTGGACGTGCTCTGCACCGTGTTATCATACAGGACATGACTAGATCGTTGTTAGGTTTGACAAAGGCTTAGTGAAGCTTATTGCAACCTTGAAATGAATGTCATGGTATAGTCGGGGTTGGAAGCCAAGACCTTAGGGTTGACAACCAAGTAGGTTAACCACTACACGGTGAGATGGTCAAATAATATTCTAACAGAACATATAGAAACGTTTTCTATAGTTTAACGAATTGGCTAAGAGCCACACAATGAGAGGTGTAGGTAATGGAAATTGAATCCTTAGCTGATGATTATACTACTTGTAATCTATAGCCATGCCCACGTATAAGCTATCATGTTAGAAAAATAATTGTATGGCTTGTTTTAAACGGAGAATAATTGTGTTTACCGTGAAACACAAATCTGAATTTAAAATTAATTTAAAATAATTAATAATTTAAAATAATTAATTTAAAATTAACTAATTTAAAATTAGTTTAGTACGCTGAAGTTAAAATGAATAATGATCACGTTACAGACAGCCAGTTCAAAGCCATGAGAACTAAGTGAACAAAGAATAAAATTCATGAGCCAGTGAGGAATTCAACATGCTGTCCTTTGGACAAAAGAGAAGCGTTCTACAAACTTAACCACCAAGCTGTCCTATCGACCCTCAATGGTTTGGGTCATCGTAAAGATGAAAATTAGATCTAAGCTATAACTAAAACTAACTACACTCTTATATACTAGAAGAAGGAATGGAAAACAATAGGCCAAATGAAGGACAGAAGGAATAAAAATGGCCCTCAACCCTCAAGCATGTGGATCGAGGGAGTTGGAAGGAAGGAGAGCCATGAAAGGCAGATAAAAAAGTATACTAGGAGTGGCTCTGCCCCAGAGGTAATGAATAAAGAGGAGGAAAACTGGACTCACCTCAGAAATCCCTTGGGGTCGCCAACTTCCAAACTGATCAGCCGTAAGCCCCTTGAGGGTGTAGCCATATGCAGAGTGCACCGCAAGTGGTGGGGCTATATACACCCTACCTTCTTGAGGGGGGGGGGGGCTTGAGCAAAAGACAGGAAATAACATGAAAATAAAACAAAGCTGCCTCCTCACACTAGTAGGATATTAGAAAAAATAAATAAACAGGGGCCAATGAAGTTGCAAAAGGAAGAGACTCCCTAGGCCTCGGATACCCTAATCATGTTGGGGTCGGTAGAGAACAAGAGTTGAGCAAGTGTGGTGGACAGGAAATAAGACAGAGAGGAGCCTAGCACAAGTTAGTGGAAGCAATGACGGTCTCAGCTGGAACTCCGTGATCGTCAACCTACATGACACTAGATATGACGCCCCAGGGGTGGAATTAAAGACCACTTTTGTTTTATATCACGGGTTTTTAAGGACGCTAACACATGGCATGCCTTATAATGCAATACTGGTCCTAGGGTATGCAAAATTGTATTAGAAACTCAGCTAATAATAGTGTGCTTGCCCATGATTATTTTCCCAAGTATAGTACATGCGACTGATAACCATGATTTCCAAGCCCCTAAGTAAGACAAAAACAAATGATTTTCATTTTCCAATGAGTTGGGGTGAGGTGAGGTGAGTTTTCTATACACCAAACTGATGTGGTTTCCCACTTCTACTCCAGGCAAATGCACATTTGATGTTAAGAATAGTGAAATGGTTTGCAACTGCCCAATGCTAGGACCTGATTAGTGGCTTTTAAAAATGGAATGGAATGGAGTACACTTCCCCCAAAACCAACAAGAGGAGTGTTCGATCCCCCACAACAACCATTCTTAAAGTCAATATAAATGACTATGCACTTCAGCTCATGACGCTCTCCTCTCTCCAATCCTACCCCTTGGTGGTGAAAGGCACACTCTAATACAACCATCACAGTGACAGGTTATCTGTTAAATACCTAACTATCCCCAGATTTACCTTAAATTTTCCTATAATCCACTACATTTTCCGCCAATTGACCAAATGACACAACATTCCAGCAAAATTCAACAAATGACTACCAGATTTATTGAAATTCCATTGATTTACCTAAGCATGGTTTAAACCATCTCAAATTCATATAAAATTAGACGAATATAGATGAAAATTCACTAAAATTTACCGAATTTAGCCAAGTGGTGTACAAACCATGAAATTTATCCAATTTTTATTAAAATTGACTACATGTACTCGAAAATTCCATAATATTCCCTTTACATGTATGCTTTTTGTTGTTGTTGTTGTTTCGTTTTCCACACTCCCTGTAGACAAACACCTCAACATGACTTTCTCCTAGACTAGGAGCTTCACATTCGACATGATAGCTGAGTTTCATTTCCCATAAACTTGTCTCTGAGGTGGGTGTCAGGAAAAGGCATCCAGCTGTAAAAACCATACTCTCACGTAGACTTTCATAACCTCTTACGTTGAGGTTCCTTACACTAACGACATTAAATGATTGAACGGTTTCCTTTTCACAATTCCTGTCTATACTTTCCTCTTTAAGGTTGCAAGATGTTTGCAAGATTCCTAAAATGCAATTAAATGTAATAAATACCTTAAGATGGTTTCATTTGTTTAATGATATGGTGTTGATGATGGATATATATACGTTAAGACTAATTTTTGTTAGGTCTTGCCTGGACTTGCAATTAGAAATTGACAAACCAAACATGGGTTATCTACCAGGGGAACACTTTGACCACTATGTTGGTTATTGACCAGTAAGTACAGTTCTAGTAATGAGACAGAAATCCAACACAAACAATGAGCGCGCAATGCGGTGGAGATTGGTACCACGATGTACTGTCGGTTATGTAGCTATGTGGAATGTACATCACATATGGTTTACTTGAAGGTTTGGAGGTTCCATTAAAGATATTTCTACAATAAACCATTTTCAAATGGTCATTCGTTGGTGTGAAAATATTTATTATATGGTATTTTATGAAAACAATTATAATTTATAAAAAAAATTATACGTTTACTGTATTCTTATTTAATGTAAGCACTGGAAGCACTATCGACCAAAATACAGCACTATCTGGAATGTATAATGCATACTTGAAGGTTTGGTGATCCCATTAAAGGTATTCCTGCAATAAATGATTTTTAAGTTCTCGTTTTATGGCATGATTATTTAATATATGCTATTTGCTAATAGGATTTGACACTGGAATTATTTTACAAGTAGTTATTTTAATGACCAACAAGTTTAATGTTAACAAGGCACAGCTCTATTTGAAATTTTGAATAACATGTTGCATGTTATACATCATATGCAACTACTGTAAGGCTTGTGATTTATTTAATGCCTTTAACCCTATATTAAACACTCAGTTTGCAATACAGACAACTGCAATGTTACTGAAAAAAATTGAAACAAAACAAAAACCGGCATTGAAAAACCAAAAAGTGGTTGAGCATATATATAGTGGGGAAAAGAAAGGTTTTGTAAACACTAATGTCCAACAAGACTAATTAAATCAGTAATTGTCAGGGTGGCCGAGTGGTTAAGGCGTTTGACTTAAGATCAAATTTCCAAATATATAAGGAAGCAAGGGTTCGAATCCCTTCCCTGACATAACTATTGCTTGAACATGCAAGAAAACAAGAAATATACACAAACTATGTTCATCAATTTAATAATTTTTTTTACAAGAGATAGACACACAGAATACAGCTCTTTTGGTTTATCATTTCTTTTAAACATAACACTTGTTGAAAATTATTTTTAGGGGATGGCAGTGTTGCTACGTTGACCCATCACACAATAATAGCAGCTTTACGAAGTTCATTTTCTATATTTAATAGCTCTTTCTCATAACCAATATGACCAACCTGTTTACAGGCATGCAAGAGCTGTAGACGTTCGACTAATATATTAGGATCGTTCCATTTGCTATTTTTTATGAATGGATTCAGAATCTCGGGAAGCAGTTCATCATTATCACCATCATTATGATTATCATTCTCATTATTATAATCATTTTCATAATGATGATCATTATCATCGTTATCATTACCATCATAATTTCCACCTGTGTCCACAGTATGTTCAATGGTTTGAGTTGTCTTTGATAGTGTTGAAAGCTTCTTTTTAGATGTGCTAGAATGCTTTAACATTGTTATGTTATTATTACCACTATTACCTTTCCCCACTAACTTTTTGATGGGGTATATTGTCTCTGATAGGGTTGAGGGCTTTTGAGATGTGGGTGCATGTCTGAACATGGGTTTCACAGGAGGTGTTAAAGGTTTCTCATTAAACAACTCCTTAACAGCATGAGTGCGTTGTAGTGTATTAAACTTGAGGTTAATATTATCTTGAACAGCACTATCTTTCTCTTGGACTTGGTTTCTTGCTTTGGTTTGTGTTTTCCTTATATTTAGACTAGCGTGATTATTAAGTTTACATTCATGATTGTTTGAAGAAAGTACGTCCAATTCTTTTGTTTTAAGCATTCCTCTACACTGTTTCGATCGTTGCTTTGAACAGCGCCAAATAACAGTTCCATTTTTATTGCTTCGTTTCACAATATATGAATATCCTTTATAGTATGCATAAGGCTTACCATACCTAGTCACTGATACTTCCATATCAACTGTCAAGCACAAACTAATCTCTAGTAAAGACAACTTGGTAATAACAACAATAGTTTACTGTGGGAGCATATATACATGCAAAAAGTGGGAGCAATGGTGGGGGGTAAAAAGTGGAAGCAAAAGTGGTAACAAATGTGGGAGAAAAAATAACTGTGAGCAAAAAGTGGGAGCAAATATGGGATCAAATGTGGGAGCGAAGCAAATATAAAAAGCGGGAGCAAATATGCTAACAATTATGTCAACAAATATACCAGCAAAAGTAAATACACAAGTCAAGATAGATTAAAGTGCAAAGAAAATATGGAAGCAAATATGAGAGCAAAAATGGTGTTTTTCTAAAACAACTAGACATAACCAACTTAGTCATAACCTAACCTAACCTAACCTAACCAAACCTAACCAAACCTAACCTCACCTAACCTCACCTAACCTAACCTAACCTCACCTAACCTAACCTCACCTCACCTAATTTCACATAACCTAACCTAACCTGACCTAACCTAACTTCACCTAACCTAACCCATCATAACTTCACCTAACCTAACTTTACCTAATCTAACTTCACCTAACCTAACGTTCAACTCTCAGATCAAAATTAAATTATAGGCATAGTTGAGTTGGAACCCATGACTTCAGGGATAACACACAAGTATACTAGCCACTACACCGCAAAATGGGCAAATTATCATGCAACACAACATAAAGTAAAAGTTTCCTGTAGTGTAACTCATTGGCTGTCAACCATAGTTCGGGAATTCAAACCCAAGACCTCAGGACTTTTGTTTTGAACATTATCAGAAATATTATTCCATTTACATTTTGCTGCTGCTTATAGTTATAAGAGTTGGCATTAATATGGGAAGCAAAAAAAAGTGGGAGCAAATATGGGAGCCAATATGGGAGCAAATATGGGAGCCAATATGGGGGCAAAAGTGGGAGCAAATATGGGAGCAAATATGGGAGCCAATATGGGAGTCAATATGGAGGCAAATATGGGAGCAAATGTGTGAGCAAATGTGTGAACTAATCATCTCACCTCGGATATCGCCAGTGAGTACTCATATCCACCGCTAGGTAGTGGAAACATACTTTGTGTGTTGTATGTAACTATCTTACAAAGTTTGACTGCATGCAAAACGTCCTTGTATAAGCTGTGCATATAATTTTCATATACAATTAAGACTAAGTGTTCAGAACTAACATGTATAGCCTTGTCTAGGGTATATAGAGGATCCTTAGCAAGAAAGACTGACTAACCCAGGAGTGTAAAGCCTTGCCATATGCAGTAAGCATCTGTTGGCAGAAATGGTTCCTAATAATAACGGACTTAATGAATATGAAACGTGTTTTGAGTGTCGTCTTAAATCCTATTTTATACGTTGTGATACGTGTAAGGGTTTAAGACGATACAAACGTCTTTTGGGTGTTGTCTTTTGTGTGTCGTCTTAAATCCTTACACGTATCACAACGTATAAAATAGGATTTAAGACGACACTCAAAACACGTTTCATATTCATTAAGTCCGTTATTATTAGGAACCATTTCTGCCAACAGATGCTTACTGCATATGGCAAGGCTTTACACTCCTGGGTTAGTCAGTCTTTCTTGCTAAGGATCCTCTATATACCCTAGACAAGGCTATACATGTTAGTTCTGAACACTTAGTCTTAATTGTATATGAAAATTATATGCACAGCTTATACAAGGACGTTTTGCATGCAGTCAAACTTTGTAAGATAGTTACATACAACACACAAAGTATGTTTCCACTACCTAGCGGTGGATATGAGTACTCACTGGCGATATCCGAGGTGAGATGATTAGTTCACACATTTGCTCACACATTTGCTCCCATATTTGCCTCCATATTGACTCCCATATTGGCTCCCATATTTGCTCCCATATTTGCTCCCACTTTTGCCCCCATATTGGCTCCCATATTTGCTCCCATATTGGCTCCCATATTTGCTCCCACTTTTTTTTGCTTCCCATATTAATGCCAACTCTTATAACTATAAGCAGCAGCAAAATGTAAATGGAATAATTTTTCTGATAATGTTCAAAACAAAAGTCCTGAGGTCTTGGGTTTGAATTCCCGAACTATGGTTGACAGCCAATGAGTTACACTACAGGAAACTTTTACTTTATGTTGTGTTGCATGATAATTTGCCCATTTTGCGGTGTAGTGGCTAGTATACTTGTGTGTTATCCCTGAAGTCATGGGTTCCAACTCAACTATGCCTATAATTTAATTTTGATCTGAGAGTTGAACGTTAGGTTAGGTGAAGTTAGATTAGGTAAAGTTAGGTTAGGTGAAGTTATGATGGGTTAGGTTAGGTGAAGTTAGGTTAGGTCAGGTTAGGTTAGGTTAGGTGAAATTAGGTGAGGTGAGGTTAGGTTAGGTGAGGTTAGGTTAGGTTAGGTGAGGTTAGGTGAGGTTAGGTTTGGTTAGGTTTGGTTAGGTTAGGTTAGGTTATGACTAAGTTGGTTATGTCTAGTTGTTTTAGAAAAACACCATTTTTGCTCTCATATTTGCTTCCATATTTTCTTTGCACTTTAATCTATCTTGACTTGTGTATTTACTTTTGCTGGTATATTTGTTGACATAATTGTTAGCATATTTGCTCCCGCTTTTTATATTTGCTTTGCTCCCACATTTGATCCCATATTTGCTCCCACTTTTTGCTCACAGTTATTTTTTCTCCCACATTTGTTACCACTTTTGCTTCCACTTTTTACCCCCCACCATTGCTCCCACTTTTTGCATGTATATATGCTCCCACAGTAAACTATTGTTGTTATTACCAAGTTGTCTTTACTAGAGATTAGTTTGTGCTTGACAGTTGATATGGAAGTATCAGTGACTAGGTATGGTAAGCCTTATGCATACTATAAAGGATATTCATATATTGTGAAACGAAGCAATAAAAATGGAACTGTTATTTGGCGCTGTTCAAAGCAACGATCGAAACAGTGTAGAGGAATGCTTAAAACAAAAGAATTGGACGTACTTTCTTCAAACAATCATGAATGTAAACTTAATAATCACGCTAGTCTAAATATAAGGAAAACACAAACCAAAGCAAGAAACCAAGTCCAAGAGAAAGATAGTGCTGCTCAAGATAATATTAACCTCAAGTTTAATACACTACAACGCACTCATGCTGTTAGCGAGTTGTTTAATGAGAAACCTTTAACACCTCCTGTGAAACCCATGTTCAGACATGCACCCACATCTCAAAAGCCCTCAACCCTATCAGAGACAATATACCCCATCAAAAAGTTAGTGGGGAAAGGTAATGAAAATCCACAGCCTGCTTCCAGTCTCCGACCGGGTCAGGAATGGAATGAATGAAGCCCCTATCTAGCGGCGAGGATATGGACTGTGCCGGCTGCCGAGGCCTGACGCACTCCTCTGGGGCAATGATTAAATGAATGACAGATGAAATGAAATGATAGTGGAGAGTGTTGCTGGAATGAAATTTTGACAGGGAAAACCGGAGTACCCGGAGAAAAACCTGTCGGCCTCCGTTTTGTCCAGCACAGATCTCACATGGAGTGACCGGGATTTGAACCACGGACCCAGAGGTGAGAGGCCGGCGTGCTGCCGCCTAAGCCACGGAGGCTTGTGGGGGAAAGGTAATAGTGGTAATAATAACATAACAATGTTAAAGCATTCTAGCACATCTAAAAAGAAGCTTTCAACACTATCAAAGACAACTCAAACCATTGAACAGACTGTGGACACAGGTGGAAATTATGATGGTAATGATAACGACGATAATGATCATCATTATGAAAATGATTATAATAATGAGAATGATAATCATAATGATGGTGATAATGATGAACTGCTTCCCGAGATTCTGAATCCATTCATAAAAAATAGCAAATGGAACGATCCTAATATATTAGTCGAACGTCTACAGCTCTTGCATGCCTGTAAACAGGTTGGTCATATTGGTTATGAGAAAGAGCTATTAAATATAGAAAATGAACTTCGTAACGCTGCTATTATTGTGTGATGGGTCAACGTAGCAACACTCCCATCCCCTAAAAATAATTTTCAACAAGTGTTATGTTTAAAAGAAATGATAAACCAAAAGAGCTGTATTCTGTGTGTCTATATCTTGTAAAAAAAATGATTAAATTGATAAACATAGTTTGTGTGTATTTCTTGTTTTCTTGCATGTTCAAGCAATAGTTATGTCAGGGAAGGGATTCGAACCCTTGCTTCCTTATATATTTGGAAATTTGATCTTAAGTCAAACGCCTTAACCACTCGGCCACCCTGACAGTAACTGATTTATTTAGTCTTGTTGGACATAGTGTTTACAAAACTTTTCTTTTCCCCACTATATATATGCTCAACCACTTTTTGGTTTTTCAATGCCGGTTTATGTTTTGTTTCAATTTTTTTCAGTAACATTGCAGTTATCAGTATTGCAAACTGAGTGTTTAATATAGGGTTAAAGGCATTAAATAAATCACAAGCCTTACAGTAGTTGCATATGATGTATAACATGCAACATGTTATTCAAAATTTCAAATAGAGCTGTGCCTTGTTAACATTAAACTCTGTTGGTCATTAAAATAACTATTTGTAAAATAATTCCAGTGTCTAATCCTATTAGCAAATAGCATATATTAAATAATCATGCCATAAAACGAGAACTTAAAAATCATTTATTGTAGGAATACCTTTAATGGGATCACCAAACCTTCAAGTATGCAATATACATTCCAGATAGTGCTGTATTTTGGTCGATAGTGCCTCCAGTGCTTACATTAAATAAGAATACAGTAAACGTATATTTTTTTTATAAATCATAATTGTTTTCATAAAATACCATATAATAAATATTTTCACACCAACGAATGACCATTTGAAAATGGTTTATTGTAGAAATATCTTTAATGGAACCTCCAAACCTTCAAGTAAACCATATGTGATGTACATTCCACATAGCTACATAACCGACAGTACATCGTGGTACCAATCTCCACCGCATTGAGCGCTCATTGTTTGTGTTGGATTTCTGTCTCATTACTAGAACTGTACTTACTGGTCAATAACCAACATAGTGGTCAAAGTGTTCCCCTGGTAGATAACCCATGTTTGGTTTGTCAATTTCTAATTGCAAGGCCAGTCAAGACCTAACAAAACTTAGTCTTAACGTATATATATCCATCATCAACACCATATCATTAAACAAATGAAACCATCTTAAGGTATTTATTACATTTAATTGCATTTTAGGAATCTTGCAAACATCTTGCAACCTTAAAGAGGAAAGTATAGACAGGAATTGTGAAAAGGAAACCGTTCAATCATTTAATGTCGTTTGTGTAAGGAACCTCAACGTAAGAGGTTATGGAAGTCTACGTGAGAGTATGGTTTTTACAGCTGGATGCCTTTTCCTGACACCCACCTCAGAGACAAGTTTATGGGAAATGAAACTCAGCTATCATGTCGAATGTGAAGCTCCTAGTCTAGGAGAAAGTCATGTTGAGGTGTTTGTCTTCAGGGAGTTTGGAAAACGAAACAACAACAACAAAAAGCATACATGTAAAGGGAATATTATGGAATTTTCGAGTACATGTAGTCAATTTTAATAAAAATTGGATAAATTTCATGGTTTGTACACCACTTGGCTAAATTCGGTAAATTTTAGTGAATTTTCATCCATATTCGTCTAATTTTATATGAATTTGAGATGGTTTAAACCATGCTTAGGTAAATCAATGGAATTTCAGTAAATCTGGTAGTCATTTGTTGAATTTTGCTGGAATGTTGTGTCATTTGGTCAATTGGCGGAAAATGTAGTGGATTTTAGGAAAATTTAAGGTAAATCTGGGGATAGTTAGGTATTTAACAGATAACCTGTCACTATGATGGTTGTATTAGAGTGTGCCTTTCACCACCAAGGGGTAGGATTGGAGAGAGGAGAGCGTCATGAGCTGAAGTGCATAGTCATTTATATTGACTTTAAGAATGGTTGTTGTGGGGGATCGAACACTCCTCTTGTTGGTTTTGGGGGAAGTGTACTCCATTCCATTCCATTTTTAAAAGCCACTAATCAGGTCCGAGCATTGGGCAGTTGCAAACCATTTCACTATTCTTAACATCAAATGTGCATTTGCCTGGTGTAGAAGTGGGAAACCACATCAGTTTGGTGTATAGAAAACTCACCTCACCTCACCCCAACTCATTGGAAAATGAAAATCATTTGTTTTTGTCTTACTTAGGGGCTTGGAAATCATGGTTATCAGTCGCATGTACTATACTTGGGAAAATAATCATGGGCAAGCACACTATTATTAGCTGAGTTTCTAATACAATTTTGCATACCCTAGGACCAGTATTGCATTATAAGGCATGCCATGTGTTAGCGTCCTTAAAAACCCGTGATATAAAACAAAAGTGGTCTTTAATTCCACCCCTGGGGCGTCATATCTAGTGTCATGTAGGTTGACGAACACGGAGTCCCAGCTGAGACCGTCATTGCTTCCACTAACTTGTGCTAGGCTCCTCTCTGTCTTATTTCCTGTCCACCACACTTGCTCAACTCTTGTTCTCTACCGACCCCAACATGATTAGGGTATCCGAGGCCTAGGGAGTCTCTTCCTTTTGCAACTTCATTGGCCCTTGTTTATTTATTTTTTCTAATATCCTACTAGTGTGAGGAGGCAGCTTTGTTTTATTTTCATGTTATTTCCTGTCTTTTGCTCAAGCCCCCCCCCCCCCTCAAGAAGGTAGGGTGTATATAGCCCCACCACTTGCGGTGCACTCTGCATATGGCTACACCCTCAAGGGGCTTACGGCTGATCAGTTTGGAAGTTGGCGACCCCAAGGGATTTCTGAGGTGAGTCCAGTTTTCCTCCTCTTTATTCATTACCTCTGGGGCAGAGCCACTCCTAGTATACTTTTTTATCTGCCTTTCATGGCTCTCCTTCCTTCCAACTCCCTCGATCCACATGCTTGAGGGTTGAGGGCCATTTTTATTCCTTCTGTCCTTCATTTGGCCTATTGTTTTCCATTCCTTCTTCTAGTATATAAGAGTGTAGTTAGTTTTAGTTATAGCTTAGATTTAATTTTCATCTTTACGATGACCCAAACCATTGAGGGTCGATAGGACAGCTTGGTGGTTAAGTTTGTAGAACGCTTCTCTTTTGTCCAAAGGACAGCATGTTGAATTCCTCACTGGCTCATGAATTTTATTCTTTGTTCACTTAGTTCTCGTGGCTTTGAAACTGGCTGTCTGTAACGTGATCATTATTCATTTTAACTTCAGCGTACTAAACTAATTTTAAATTAGTTAATTTTAAATTAATTATTTTAAATTATTAATTATTTTAAATTAATTTTAAATTCAGATTTGTGTTTCACGGTAAACACAATTATTCTCCGTTTAAAACAAGCCATACAATTATGTTTCTAACATGATAGCTTATACGTGGGCATGGCTATAGATTACAAGTAGTATATTCATCAGCTAAGGATTCAATTTCCATTACCTACACCTCTCATGGTGTGGCTCTTAGCCAATTCGTTAAACTATAGAAAACGTTTCTATATGTTCTGTTACATTATTATTTTACCATCTCACCGTGTAGTGGTTAACCTACTTGGTTGTCAACCCTAAGGTCTTGGCTTCCAACCCCGACTATACCATGACATTCATTTCAAGGTTGCAATAAGCTTCACTAAGCCTTTGTCAAACCTAACAACGATCTAGTCATGTCCTGTATGATAACACGGTGCAGAGCACGTCCACTATCAAGCAGACGAGTAATATGAAACTTGCTGGCAAGATCGCTGTGCTGTTATCACCAAGGCACACTACACAAACCAAAGCCAGAGTCTCTGTGCAGATTCAACCCAGTGGTAGTATGCAAGCGTATGTTTGTTTAAAAAGCATCATGAATATAACTCCACTGTCACCACAGAGGCCCCGGTTCGATTTTTTTTTCTAAAGGCTGCAACAGGGTGTACTGAGTATTGACAGGTAAAACTTTTTGGGGTCCATTCGTGAACCATGGCAAAGGGTTGGCCATCCTGACTTCTTCAACACCTCAAACCAATGTTTACTATTACTGGTGAGTTACCTTTCTTTCTTCGGCTTTTCCCTATTAGTTTGAGTCGCCAGAGCCAACCAGGATCATTTTGGTTTTGGCCGGGGATTTAAGGCCGAATGCCCTTCCTGACGCCACGTGATTTTTCAGGTGAAAATTCCATCCCCCGCTGTCTCCGGGATTTGAACCCCAGCCGTCAGGGTAAAGACGAGCAGCTAAGCACCTGCGCCATCACGCTCCCCACTGGTTAGTTATCTATACACACATTAATCCATAATTACCTAATAATAATAATAACCATCATCCTCCATACACACGTCCATTAAAGCATGGTTTCACAAAACGCTTATGCTTTTAGGTGTATAACACATTTTTTCCTCATAACATGACTATTTACTGTTTTAGGGGTGAAATGACCTATCCATGTAAAAGCGCATGTCATGGCCTATTTTTTAAGCTTTTACACCTAATTTTAGGGTTCTTCGTTTCCAAGATATGGATTTTTCAATTTGGGGGATTGTTTTCACCCCCCTGCTATTTTTCATCAAAAACAAAAGATCTTAGGTTCATTTATCATTTTTAGGAGTTTAACACGTTTTTTTTCCCATAACATGACTATTTACTGTTTTAGGGGTGAAGTGAACAATCGAGGTAAAAGCGCATGCCATGGCCTATTTTTAAGCTATCACACCTAATTTTAGGCTTCTTCGTTTCCAAGATATGGATTTTTCAATTTGGGAGGTAGTTTCCACCCCCTGCTATTTTTCATTAAAAACAAAAGATTTTTTAACACGTTTATTTCCCATAACATGACTATTTACTGTTTTAGGGGTGAAATGACCAATCGAGGTTAAAGCCCATATCATCCCCTATTTTTAAGCTATCACACCTAATTTTAGGCCTCTTCGTTTCCTAGATATGGATTTTTCAATTTGGGGGGTTGTTTTCACCCCCTGCTATTTTTCAACAAAAACAAAAGATCTTAGGTTCAATTATCATTTTTACCCGTTTAACTCCTTTTTTTTTCCCATAACATGACTATTTACTGATTTAGGGGTGAAATGACCAATCGAGGTAAAAGCCCTAATCATCCCCTATTTTTTAATCTATCACACCTAACTTTAGGGTTCTTTGTTTCCGAGATATGGATTTCTCAATTTTGGGGGTGGTTTCCACCCCCTGCTATTTTTCACAAAAACAAAAGATCTTAGGTTCATTTATCATTTTTAGGTGTTTAACACGTTTTCCCCCATAACATGACTATTTACTGTTTTAGGGGTGAAATGACCAATCGAGGTAAAAGCCCTTATCATCCCCTATTTTTAAGCCATTACACCTATTTTTAGAGTTCTTCGTTTTCAAGATATGGATTTTTCAATTTTGGGGGTGGTTTCCCCCCCCCCTGCTATTTTTCATCAAAAACAAAAGATCTTAGGTTCATTTATCATGTTTAGGTGTTTAACACGTTTTTTCCCCATAACATGACTATTTACTGTTTTAGGGGTGAAATGACCATCGAGATAAAGGCCCATATCATCCCCTATTTTTTAAGCTATCACACCTATTTTTAGGCTTCTTCGTTTCCTAGATATGGATTTTTAGCCTATTTTCAATTGTGAAAAAATAGGCTTATGAGATCGCCTTTTGTCCGTGTGTGTGCGTGTGTGTGTGTGTGGGGGGGGGGGGGGTGTGTGTCCCCCTAATAAAATCTAAACGGCTGGAGCGATTTCAATGAAACTCGGTAAGTTCATAGCACTATTCCCGGCGCCCTCGACCGTGCCCATCAAATATTGTTACGTCTCACCAATCCAACATGGCGGCTGTGCGAAATATTTCACTATCATTCAATATCTCCGAAACTATTACCGATATCGCCCTGAAATTGTGTACGGTGATAAAGGGCACTACTAGAAGTTCACCTATGAGACTTTCAAAAACCTGGTTACTACAAAACCAACATGGCGGTCAAGCGAAATTGAGACTTTGAAATAGACATTTCTCGCGATTTATCTATCCAAACGTAATGAAACTTGGTACAGCAAATGTTTATACACATTGTAATGCACTGGAGTCTAATTTAGTTCAATTGTTTGCATAACCTCAAAATGGCGGCTGTGCGAAATATTTCACTGACATTCTATATCTCCGAAACTATTACAGATATCATCATGCAATTTTGTACGGCGATAAAGGGTACTGATACAAGTTTACCTATGTATATTTCATATACCTGTAAAGTACAAAACGAACATGGCGACCAAGCGAATTTAAAATATTTTAATAGACTTTTCTCGTGATTTAACTCTCTGAGCGCAGTGAAATGTGGTACAGTAAATGATTTTGCAGATTGAAATGCACTGCCATCTAATTTAATTCAATTGTGTACATAACCTCAAGATGGCGGCTGTGCGAACTTTTAAAATTAAGTTTTTATTCTTGTGTCGTAATCATGCGATCGAAGTGAAAGTTTGAATAATGAAGCTAGGCAATAATTGTCCTTGAATGGTACATAACTCTATGGCCTATACATATAACAATCCTAAATGGCGAGCTTCCGAAGTATTTAGACGGTTCTCAATATCTATGAATCTTTTACAGCAACCAAACTGATTTTTTTTTATGTTCATAGAGACTATGAACATATGTTCACCAATAGGACTTTCAGTAACCTGGTGAGCACAAATACAACATGGCGGCGACGCGAAGTATAAATATTTAAATGGACGTTTCTCGCGAATTAACTATCCGAGTGCCGTGAAACGTTGCACGTTAAATGCTTATACAAATGTTGATCCACTGGCATGTAATTTATTTCAATTGTTTGCATAATCACAAGATGGCTGGTGTGCGTACTTTTAAAATCTCGTTTTTACTTCTTGTGTTCTAATCATGCGATTGAAGTTTGAATACCACACGTACACAATAATCTTAATGTAATAGTACAAAAATAAAAATCCATCCTGGCGACCATATGAAATATTTAGACGGTTCTCAATATCTACGAATCTGTTACAGCAATTAAACTGAAATTTTGTATGTTGATAGAGACAATTAACATGAGCAGGATATATGAAAATAGGCTGTATAGTTCTTCACGGAACTACTTGTTCAATTTTGGGGGGTAGTTTTACCCCGCAAAGGGGGACGTCACCCCAAGTGCTAGGACCCTTCATACAAGTCCCTAGCATGATTGGTTCGCGAGATATGAACAATAGTGTAGTTAGGCCCTTTCGACAAAAACGAATCATACATTCAAAAACGTGGCGTCACCCCCAGGGTTAGGATACTGCCGATGGCAAAATCCCATCAGGGGTTCAGAAAATATTAACAAACGTATAGTTAGGTCCTTTTGACAAAAGCCGTCCTTGTGCGCACATGGCAAAAATGTGAAAAACGCATATTTAGACCCAAAACCCTAAGTTCACCTTTTCGACACCTACATTCCCGTAAAGAGCACGACGAGTCGAAAAAAACGAATCCAAGCACGCCCCTCCTAGCATGGCCCGTTTTCCAAAAATCGGCAAAAATGTGAAAAACGCATATTTAGACCCAAAACCCTAAGTTCACCTTTTCGACACCTACATTCCCGTAAAGAGCACAACGAGACGAAAAAAACGAATCCAAGCACGCCCTCCTAGCATGGCTCGTTTTCCAAAAATCGGCAAAAATGTGAAAAACGCATTTTTAAACCCAAAACCCTAAGTTCACCTTTTCGACACTTACATTCCCGTAAAGAGCACGACGAGACGAAAAAAACGAATCCAAGCACGCCCCTCCTAGCATGGCCCGTTTTCCAAAAATCGGCAAAAAATGTGAAAAACGCATATTTAGACCCAAAACCCTAAGTTCACCTTTTCGACACCTACATTCCCGTAAAGAGCACAACGAGACGAAAAAAACTAATCCAAGCACGCCCTCCTAGCATGACTCCTTCCATTCCAAGGTCGCAGGGGCTCACAACTTGCTAAGTGAGACAGCTCTCTCCGTACCACACTACTGTTGGAGTTTTACTCCACTGAAGCAATGACTTCAACATTACGGAAAGGAGCGGACTACGATCTACGCCATTCGATAACGCGATTTGCAGTTCACGGATTCCACCACCGTGTCTGCAGAAAGAAGACTTTCACATCCCGGACGAAGCCACCTGCGAATGTGAACTGTGCGGAAGACAGTGCGACTGTTATCTTGCCCTATGGTGTAATCAGAGACTGGTTGGTTCCTGAGTTTAGGGGCTGCGACAACGCGGTCATATAGCCCCGTGTGCTTTGGGTGTGTGTAGAATCTGTCTGATAACCGGTGTTAATTGTGAAGACTGTATTAGTGTGTGTTATCTGTTAGGTAGATTTCATTAGAAAGCTAACTATTGCAATGGGTCCCATGTTTCGACTTCCGGAAAACTCCGACATATCTTCGCGTTTCACATCCCCCAGACCCCAAAACCACCGTCAGTTCAAAAGTTTATATATAATTTATGTATATATATGTATATCAGTTTCTTGTGGACACGATAACTGCCGTAATTTTTCACCAATTACTTTGAATTTTTTACCGAATATGTATACCTATAAAACCTCGGTCGAGTTCGTTACTGGGCTAAATCGGTCGAAGGGGGTGAAAAATGGGGGGGGGGGGCTTTTTTCGAAAAATGAAATATTGCTATAACTCTCTTAATATGTGAAATATCGAATCCGTTCAACGTTCATACTATGTGTCGGATAAAGCCCAAAAATTTATGTTTGAAGAGTTTTTTATAGCACCAACCATTGACCAAAGGGGTGGGAAAAAGTGGGTTTTTCGGGAAACATTAATCATATCTCTCTTAATAGGCACACTATCAAAACCGTACAAAATGGACAATATTCCCCTAATAATTACCTAAAACTTTTGTCTGAAAGAATTTTTTATATGACCCACCATTACGCCAAGGGCTGAGAAAAATGATTTCGGAATTATAAGAAAATGCCAAGAGGTATCAGAGGTTGCCATGGCAACACTACCAATTTGATGAGGGATGAGCCATCAGACGTTGCCAAGGTAACGCACTTGCACGAGATCAGATTCAGTATTTCCATCTGACTAAGTGGGAAGCGGCTTCGGTGACGTAACTGGTAGCATGCAGAATGTCTATGCCCAAGGTCGCGGTTTCAAAGCCGGCCGAAGTCGTCGGATTTTCTAAGAGCGCTAAAATCCCTCAGTATACTTTCCTTTGGAGGGGAAGTTCCAACGTTCGTTGCGAGTTGCTGGTTGGGGTGGCATCTAGTAGCCAAGTTCACAGCTAGGTGTCGTTGACGGTAGTACCTGGTAGCAACATTAGGAACTACTGCTTGAAATTGACCGTCTGCAGTCCTTACCTGAATTACTGACTAATACAGCCATCCCTAAGTACACGGGGTTACATGAACGCGTTGTCGCAGCCCCTAAACTGAGGAACCAACCAAAATCTCTGCGGGAGATATAATTTTGCGTGAAGAAGTAACAGACCGTTACATAGTTACACATCAGTGTCGAAACCTTGCATAAGGACAGTGTGACCACAAGTATAAAAATGGACCCCAAATGGCAAGAAGGTTACCGTTCCCATAAGACAATAAAATGTTTAAAATAAGCATAAAATGACGAAAAACAAAGTTAATTAAGCTCCAATTATAAAATACCTTCTCGCAATAAATGAGGTCTGATCTTTCTACGAAAACCTGCATATTCTGCCTATTTTCGCCTATCCCCAAGGTTGTCCGGTGAAATCTACCTCCGCATTCCGGCGTGCCGAGAGGACTTTTTTTTAATTCAAGAAAAGACTGCAGACTTGGAATTTTTCAAATAGTTCCTACCTTTGCCGTCAAACGCCACCGTCAACGACTACTAGTTCAGAACTTAGCTACTAGACGCCACCGCAGTCGGCTCTGGGCAACGAACGTAGGAACCTAAGAGCGTTGTTTACATTCTTAACCTATATAATTTAGCTTCACACTGGTGTAATTAGTGGAAGGTTCTTTAACATGCCATAAATCTATGACATGGGGCCGCCGGCTTTACTTCCCCTCCGAATGAAGGCATACTGAAGGATTTTTAACGCTCTTAAAAATCTGACGACATCGGCCGGGTTTTAACCCGCGATCTTGGTCATATAAGGTAATCAGAGACTGATAACTCTGACACAGTTCTGTTGTGAATAGAGTGATATATAGGCAGATCTTTTATATTTAGGTACGGTATTATGTAAGAATTTATGTTCTATGGCCATTGGCTGCAATAAATGTTTATTCATATACAGTAAGACAGTGCCTGGGTCTGTCAGCACCTCTTGTCGGTGTTCTATTTATAAAAATGCCGACTACAAATACCTTAATTACGGTGGCGTTTCTTCTACGAATGTGCTGTTTTTGTTTCTGTATACGAAGAATTACGTTCCAGGTGGATATTTCTGTATGTGTAGTTACATTCAACCACTGAACGATTTGCTCTACTCTCTGTAGAACTTTTACCATCTTGAACTAGAAATCTTTCCGCAACATGATCTAATCACGTTGCTTCACTCACACACAAGGCCTACAGAATATTTGAGTGGCTCGCCGCCAGAGCGCAGCAATGTTCATTCGCACGAGGTCTATAGAAGAGAAAGTGCGGGGCTAGTAGTAGGTAATCTGTGGTGCGGGGTATTCCAAATCTGCCACATCTTTAGTATGGGTAGTTGCAGCGCCGGCGACAGACTGCTCAGCAATTGACAGTTGCTGACTGGAGTCACTTTCTATGCGCTCGCGAGTTTGAAACACAGAAATGCTGCCGTATTTAGTCCTTATTCCTTGGTGTTGAAAAGCGTATGCGGTCAAGAAGCGATTTCCACGATTTAAGTGAGTTGCTGTGCAAAAATCAAGTTATAGATTTCAATTACTACGGAAAAGCTTGTGCCATGGACACGTCGCTCGAGTTCGCAGGTCTTAATGCTTGTCCAAAAGTGACTTACGCACACATAAACCCTACGTCTTTCCAAATAATAAACGAAAGACTCGCTTTCCAATTAATCAGAAATGCGACCGCGAAACCTGCAAACTAACCCTGACATTTTTTGCGGCACTGAGAATACAGAATTATTCACAAGAGGCATGAATAATCTAGCAGATGCGCTTAACTCCAGAATACCAGCAAACGCACTCTACAAAGATGCCCCTTCGCACAAGACATTAATAGATTTTTAGCCTACTTTTCACATTTTGCAAAAATGAGGAAAAAGTAGTCTTATGAGATCGGGCAAATGTGTGTCTGTCTGTCTGTCTGTCTGGCTGTGTGTGTGTGTCCCCCTATCAACTCCTAAACGGCTGCAGCAATCAAAACCAAATTTAGTATGAGTAAAGATGTGCACCGGAATAGCTCACGTCCATATTTGAAAATGATGTCAGTGCTACCAACTGCTGAAAAAACGCACTAGAAATTTGAGCTCCATGTTGGATATCATGCAAGGTATGCATAGGAGCTATTCCAAAATTGGCACACATGTAGATAATACTATTTCAGTTTAATTTCCAGGAGGCCAACCATGACAGTGTTGCCAAAATAATTTTAAGCCTTCTGATAGGTCCAATGTTTAAATGCATATAACTTCTACACTATCAACTGGATTTCAACCAAATTTTGTATGTAATATCTGTACATAAACAGATATGACTGAGCGTATTCTTAGGAGCCACCAGGGCTGCCAACTGTTAACAATTGCTCTCTCTATTATTTTTTATTCAAATACCAATATATCAGAATGTGTGCAAGCCGACAGCTTTAAACTATGCACACTTATAGTACCTGACATGTTTGATTAATTTTGGAGTAACTTATATACGTCAGTTCTACCAACATGATTCTAAGCCTGCTGATAGGGCCAATTTTTAAATACATGTAACTTCTATACTATCTGTAGGATTTCATCCAAATTTCGCATGTGCTATGTGTAACATATCAGATATGACTTTAAGTATTCTTCAGTGCAATCAGGGCTGCCAACTGTTAATAAATGCTGTCTATATTTTTTACCCTAATATCAATATATCAGAAAGTATGCAAGCCAACAGCTCTATACTTTGCACACGTATAGCACCTGACATTCTAGATTAATTTGGAGTAATTAATACAAGGCAGTGCTGACAACATGATTCTATGCCTGCTGATATGTCCAATTTTAAAATACATGTAACTTCTATACTAACAAATGGATTTCATCCAAAATTGGCACAACAAGATATCATAATATTTCAGATTATTTCTGACCAGCACACGCATGGTATTGTTGGCAACATGCTTTTACGCCTGGTGATAGATCGAGTGTCTAACTGCATGTAACGTCCATTGGACTTCAACCAAATTTTGTATTCTGTACCTTAAGAGATGGAACTAAGAATATATTCAGTCACCAGGGCTGCCAACTGTAGTGCTCTATTAGGCTACATTATACCAGGTATATTTTGAACTAATTAGATATTTCGATATTACCAACTTAATTTCGTCATTATTCTAGATAGGTTCATATTCTGTAGAAAAATCATTGGCATGAAAAGTAGGCTGTATAGTTCTTAACGGAACTTCTTGTTATGAAACAATTTAGCTCAGAAAATTTGCCTCAAATTGGACACTGGAATCTCTTATAGTCACGCTAAAGCGTACCTTAGAAGTCGCGCAATATTTATGGTCCAAAGGCTTTAGGTACGTGCTGACAGGGAAATTCAATCAAGACCCCTTGGAACGTCATTACGGAATTTTAAGGTCCATAAATTGAGTTGATCACCCATCAATTGTAGATTTTCTGCATTTGCATATGTTACAGGGCGTGTATGTTCCAATTACGATGGCTATGTCACTGTCGGGGAACTGTGAATCTTAGTTAGAACCACCTCTCACGTCATTTGTTAATCAAATACGATTGTGTGTGAAGCAAACCGAGGAAAAAAAATCTGTTAAGTTGTCGGCGGAGGACAAACTTAGAGACAAAGTGGTGATAACGGACTGGGAGAATGATCTTCCCCTTCCTTATGAAGACAACGTCACAAATGTGGGTTTTACTCGCTAACCGTTGGAGATACACGAAAAGTGATAAGGACCTTTCGGATAGGAAATTGAATTTTAAAGCTCGTATGTGCCATCAAAAGTTTGTTTTTTCTTAGCGTTCTCTTTTTATTTGATATGGAAATATGAAATTTTGAAACCAATGGCTGTAGTGACGTCACTAAAATGGTCGCCATCTTTAAATAGTGCAAGATATCGAAATCAAAAGTAGCCTATCGACGGTAGGCAATGAAAAGCTCGTAACTCCATCAGTCTGTGAAAACCACTAACTCCAGTAACCAGCGCAGTACAACATGACACGTAACTTGTTGATAGCTAGAACTTCGCGCTCCACAGTGTCGCCATCTAGGAGGAAAAAATAAAACCTCGTATCTTTCGTGCCCTTTCGTTTGTGCTGAAGACCTCGTAACTCCAGTTAGCTCCATTGAGTGTACATTGAGAAGAAATGTGGTGTGATATTTTAGTGTTTCCTCTACGACTGTGACGTAACTAATTCGTAACTAAAAGTACGTGTGCATTGCTAATAATAATAATTTATTATAATACAACTATTCATGCTTAAAAATGATTCTGTTTAAGTGCATGTGGAGTTGCGTGTTTTTCACTACACATGGCAGTGTTCACGAGTGTACTTACGAGGTTTACAATGTCTGAATTTAATGAAATATTTAGGTTTAACATATCTATATCTGCTTTCAGATGAGTGAGAGAACAAAACTTATCCTTAAACTTGTAAAACAAGGAAGGATGCACAGCACTTACACGATAAAACCACCAGAAACGTGTTCAAGTGAGGTGCTTATCCGTGATACACGATTGTTGGAATACCAAATGAAGGTAAAATAATGTCACTAAGCTGTATTTTGCCATTTACAATTTTTGAAAAATACCGTCCACGGTGGCCGAGAGCGCTAACCCTCTACCTCGTACCTCACTGGCATCTGGAGAGCGTGGGTTCGAATCCGTCCTGAAAATAGTTTTCGTGGTTTCCCATTTTCACCACCAGGAAAATGCCGGGACGGTTCCTTTCAATAGGTCCATGGCCGATTTCCTACCAAAATCCCTTCCCTGACCCGTACTGAAAATAGATGGCCATTGGCTGCATAAATAAAATTAATTTTTCAAATTTTGTTATTTATTGACAATAACTTTATTGTTATAGATGATGTGGGAACTAATTCATCCATAACAATAGAAAATGGAGTTTCAAAGAGTTCTGTTGAAGTAGATAGTGAAAACGAAGATTTGTCTAGCGGCAGCAGTGATAATCATACCCCAGAGTTGGATAAAGATGAATATAGCAGCAGTATGAGTGATGACGATGATGAAGGAAGGAAATCTACTCAAGCAAAGGTAAAATAGGCATCCAGGGCGATTCAAAATTTTAGTACACCTAGTAAATGAATGGTCCTTTTATGTTTAAGATCATTTAAATATCTCACAAATGTCAGTATTATTAATTAAGTCAATTATTTATCATTTCAGGTCATTTCATGAAATGTCATGGAGCAACAGAAAATCGTTCATTAGATGTCATGTAGAAAGTCTTCCTGTTAAACGCCGAAGAAATCAGACAATTCAAGTAAAGAAGACACTCCCATAAAACATAAAAAAGGAAGGGGTCAGTCACAACAGTAAGTAAATAAAGAGAAACGTAGGAGGGGGAGAAGATTATTCAGGCATGCGAAAAGACGAATCTGGAAAGAAGAGACCCATAGTACCCGGGAATAAAAGAATAATGAAAGCACTGTGTACATGTAAACACGCCGCCCTAAATAAGAAAAGAAATTGCAGTGTGATTTCAGAACAGCAGAGGGAAATATTTTATAATTTCTGGAATGAAATGTCATGGAGCAACAGAAAATCGTTCATTAGATGTCATGTAGAAAGTCTTCCTGTTAAACGCCGAAGAAATCAGACAATTCACATCGCTCAAACACATTGTGTTACTATTTTGTCATTGAAGGAAAACGATTAACTATCTGTAAGACCATGTTTCTTAATACATTGTGCTTAGGAGAATGGAGTGTCAGAAACTGGGTTCACAAGGGACCAAACAGAAAGAAGCTGAAAGATGATGACTCCTTAAAGAAGGTTTCAGGGGGGAGGAAATCAGTATCTCTGTTTCTAACCAAGTTACCGAAACTTGAATCGCATTATTGTCGCAGTTCTTCCCAGAAATTATATCTGGAACCAAATTGGCAAAGCAAAGCAGAACTACATAGGGAATATAAGAAATTTTGCAACTCCGAAGATCTCACTCCCGCTGCTTATAAACAGTTTTGTGAAGAATTTTCTGAAAGGAATTTCCGTTTGTTTTCATCAAAAAAAGATCAGTGTGATATCTGTTGTTGATATGAGGCAGGCAATCTTCCAGAGAGTGAATATTTGTTGCACTTGGACCGAAAAAATGAGGCAAGAGATGCCAAAAGCCTTGATAAATCAGGATCAGCTAGGTTATTTGTCATGGACCTCCAAGCCGATTTGCTATCTCCCAGACTACAGGCATCGGCATTATACTACCACAACTTTACAATCTACGATCTGCAAAGAAATGATGGCCATTGCTTCCTGTGGCACGAGTTTGAAGGAGGTATGAATGCTTCCGAGTTTGCCAACATAGTCGTGTATTTTATTCAAACCTACATCCAAGATGAATCAGAAATTGTTTTCTTAGAAAAAGGTCACACTCAAATGGAGTGTGACTCCATGCATGCAGTAATAGAAAGGCGATTGAGAAACAGATATATATATACACCCCTGCTGGATATGTTGAAGTTTGTGCTACTGCAAGGCAAAATCCCAAACCCTATGTTGTGAAATACTTGGACCATACATTTTTCAAGGCTTTTCACAAAATGACAATACATTCGTCTATTCGACCTGGGTCACGAGCTAGGGACCCTACTGTGACTGATATCCGATGTTTGAAGCATGATCCCTCAGGTGGAATTCAGTACAAATTGAAATATAGTGACGAATGGCAGGCACTCCAAGAAGAATGTCCAATATTGACAACTCGTTTGAAGTTCCTGCTCTGTGCAGTTCTCCACCGAAGATCAAAGCAGAAAAGTTTGCTCATTTGCAGCAGCCGAAAGAAGTTATTCCAAAGGATTATCATTTTTTAAATGATAATTTGCCAGTTTGCAACAGTTGAAGTTAAATGACAAACTGATGTCTTGCTGCCCGGTGTATAAACATAGAACTTGTGTAACAGTGTTTTCTAATGTAACTGTAGGAATTTCATTTTATCTCAATACATACCAAAATTTGTTATTTTGTCTTCACTAGCCAATCAAAAAGTGTTCAGTTATCATATTATTGAACTAAATATAATTTAAATTAAATTATTTCACTTTTTGTGTCACTGTATAAACCTCGTATCTCCAGTTTTAATCCAGAATTTCACAGTGAAAACCTCGTAACTCCTTTATCACGGAGAGATTTGGAAGTGCATGGATGTCTCTAATCTACCAATAACTAGGCTTGTACTGTGTAGTAATACATGTAGCAACCATATCTGTATCACTTCATACATTCTTTTTAAATATATTTTTGCCTCTCCTGTAAAATTTAACAAAATGGAGTTACGAGGTTTTCATTGCCTACCATCGCTATATGTTATCCAGGTAAATCAGCTATATCCATGCAAAATTTCATGTAAATTGGACCATTGGTTCTTGCGTGAGTGAGTAACAGACAGAAACACAGACACACACCAACTCATTTTTATATATTAGTATGGATAAGCCTTTTCTCGAGTGCAAAATGGTATTTATTTAATTGTGAGACATTTAAGGAGTAAGTGAGTGTGATTCGCGCACACATTGGGTTATGCGGAACCTGTAGGTACCCCATATGTGTAGGTTGGTGTTAACAGGACCTTATTTTCGGTACAAAACTGGAATGGGACCTTATAAGAATAATATAGGGAGGGATTTACTGTATTTGTGCAGTAGTAAATAGACTGTAGCTTATGATTTTTTACACATTCGGTTCAGTAACATTTTGATCCCCGTCAGAATGTTTTATTTCTTTATTATATGAACCTATGACGAAACATGATGTTTCATAATTAACTCAACGGACGTCAGCGTTTTATATACTCAGTGCGGATAATTTTATATTGGGTCATCTTGTCTAATACAACGTAGTGGAAGCTGATAACTGAAAACTAACATTCAACTACTGGTATTGATAACGTCTGCACTCAGCGCCAGCCGACGCTAGAGCTGCCTAGCGGCTGGACCATACAAACTCCACAAGTCACGTCTCTTTCTCTTCTCGCGGCTTCGGTGGCGTAGTTGGTAGCATGCTGAGCTTCTATGCCCAAGATCGCGGGTTCAAACCCGGCCGAAGTCGTCGGAGTTTTTAAGAACGTTAAAAATCCCTCAGTACGCCTTTCTTCGGAGGGGAAGTAAAGCCGGCGGCCCCATGTCATAGATTTATGGCATGTTAAAGAACCTTCCACTAATTACACCAGTGTGAAGCTAAATTATATAGGTTAAGAATGTAAACAACGCTCTTAGGTTCCTACGTTCGTTGCCCAGAGTCGACTGCGGTGGCTTCTAGTAGCTCAGTTCTGATCTAGTAGTCGTTGACGGTGGCGTTTGGCGGCAAAAGTAGGAACTATTTGAAAAATTCCAAGTCTGCAGTCCTTTCTTGAATTAAAAAACAGATAACACACACTAATACAGTCATCACAATTAACACCGGTTATCAGACAGATTCTACACACACCCAATGCACATGGGGCTACATGACGGCGTTGTCGCAGCCCCTAAACTGAGGATCCAACAACCAACCTTTCTATTCTATAAGCTATGTTAACGAGTTGAAACTTCGCGAACTCAATCAAATGTAGGTGGCAGGTCGGTCGCGACAAAATGGTGAGTAGTAGGAGGTTGCCGGTTCTCCTGCAAGTCACGTGCGTGCTTGAATACGGATACCTATTTTGTAAATGGTTATGTTGGGGAAGGAATAGGGTTAGAGGGTCGAGTGAGGGGTCGTTTGAATGGTATTTTTCCCGATCTATCTGATGGTGCTGTTATTGTTTTAATAGGTTGACTATTGGAAATGGATTTTGGAGTAAAAACGTGTTTTTTTTAAACATTTTTAGTGATATTTCAGGAAGGGATTGTGGTAGGAGGGTGTGCTTAGTGTTATTTTTTTCGTGGCGTTGTCCTCTTTTAGAGGACGGCTGTGTTGAGAATAGGGGAAAACTATTTTGGACTAAAAACAGTTTTTTCTCATTTTTGCTAATATTTCGGGAAGAGGTTGTAAAAAAGGAAGGAAGAAAGCTTGTAGTTTAACGTGACCGTTAATCTTGAGATCATGAGCCACGGGACCTCCTTTTTACGTGGAATCCGAACCACAGGACATGGCATTTCACTTCGAAAATCTCACATGCATTGATCGGGAATCGAACCCGGACCGCCTTGGTGAGAGGCATACAGCTAGACCGCTGAGCCACCACGCCCCCAGGAAGAGGTTGTCGGATTGGGATGTGGGTGGTAGGGATGTTCTGAGGAGATGTCCTCTTTTTTATGAGGCAGGAAAAGGCTTGAAATTGAGTGAAACAGAATGTTTTTTTTTTGTGGAAAAAGTGAGATTTTGGAGTCTTTTAATATTTGCTGAAAGGAGGATTGAGGTGGTGAGTGTTTGTATTGAGTTTGTCTGATAACCTGTGCCACGGTGTTGCCTGTAGAGGCTTAACATTGGCGTGGCGTACATGTGGGGGACCACGGAAACGATCAGAGACATGATTCGAACCCGAGGTCATTGCGGCGACACTTGAGCCTGTTAGCCACACCACCACGAGGTGGATAAAGAAGAAACGTGACTAATAACTTGTATTGTTGTACGGTGTGCGTGTTTACCATGGCGTGGACCCCTGGGCTTTGATGTGACCAACGATTTAGACCTCTTTTCTCAATAGGATTATTATTATTATAATTATGAATAAGAGTGCCAGCACTGGCTGTGTAATCAAACTGGCCGTGGGTGACTGGAGAGGCTACATGCAGATAACGCCTGCAGCGAGAAAGGGTGCGTTGTCATCCAGACAGGTAACCTGATACTACGGCCAAGGCCTTTCGCATGCACCAAACCTCCATTGTTTTTAATTAAAAATAGTGGCACCCTGACATCCAGAAAATCTAAAATAAGACCTTGGGTTAAGGGTCTGTTAACAGCTAACATATTTTTTGTATGTGTACAACCTGGAGTTGTTTATGTTGTTTAAGTAACTGATCTTGAACTTCTGAGCAAGGGGTTTGATACGTCATATTGTTTTCTAAAACATGAAAAAAAAAAAAAAACGTAAAGTGATTATTAGTATTCTTATTATGATGATGATTAGTATTACATATCTAAACATGTTATCATTATTATTTTCTTACATGGGAAGTCAATGATTTGTGGCAACAGCCTACCCGTCATGTTGACGAAAACGTAGGCGTATGGGCAATGCTCGCATGACCATTGTATCACCAATCCGACAACCCCTTCCCAAAATATTAGCAAAAATGAGAAAAAACAGGTTTTTAGCTCAAAACAGGTTTCCCCCATTCTCAACACAGCCATCCTCTTAAAGATGAAAACGCCGCGAACAAAATAACACTAAGCACACCCTCCTACCACAATCCCTTCCTGAAAAATCACAAAAAATGTGAAAAACACGTTTTTACCCCAAAATCCATTTACAATAGTCAACCTATTAAAACAATAACCTCACCATTATATAGTTTGAAAAAATACCATTCAAACGATCCCTCATGCGACCCTCTTACCCTATTCCTTCCCCAACATAACCATTTACACCATAGGCATCCGTATTCAAGCACGCACGCGACTTGTAAGAGAACCGGCAACCTCCCACTACTATGGTGGACGCAAGGGTGATAGACTTCATTATGTATTGAATGTTGTTGGCAATTCTAGTCGGGCTCTTGTTGAAAGACTGGCAGTGTTAGAAGCCAAACACACAATTATGTGCGGGAAAGTGCTAGAAACAGATGATTTTATGAGACTTGAAGCTTTATGCGTACAAACTAGTAATTTAAAAGGAGTAGCCTACCTCACGAGATTCAAAATGAAATTCGGTCACCAGTTGCCGAGAAAAGAATAATTTGTTCAGGAATATGTAATAAGCGTATAGTCGGTACATTGCTCTAAATTTGGAAGATATAGCCTGATACTGTTGAAGTCGAAAAATCAAAGTCTGTACAAGTTGACTACAAAGATGTTTTACTAGCTACATGATTGAAAACATAGAAGACCTGAGGTGTTGACCTGAGCTTCACAGATTTGAAGGAGCAATGGGGCAAGACAACCACATGTAGGCCTACGATAAAGCGACCCCTAAAAGTAATGTTTGCCACGGGAAGAACAGCTGTCAAATCGACCTTGCTAAGTCGCCTAGTTTGTAGTGCAGGGAGAATGTAGGGTACCGGTACTGGATATTGTAAGAAATTCATTAACATGTATTAATAATCATTTCTCCATTTTAATATGCCAGTCGCATACGATCATATACGGTACTTCGAAATCGGCTTTGCGACGCGAAGTTATCGACTCCATTCCGTCTGAAAAGCTTTCTTTTTGTGAAAGTAATGCATTAATTTGGCAATTGTTGACTTTGAAGAGCACAGCGGAACTGGGCAATTATATAAGTCATCTTTTCGCCTCAATTATTATGATAATAACCGAAAAAACGAGATAAGAGCACCAATCAACTCAAATCACATGTTATAGCATCTGTTTGTTTGTTTCCATCACCCTTACGCTAGTTCCAGATAACGGCAGCACCGCCGCTTGAGTTCGCGAATATCTCTATACATCTACATTCTGTCCGACACCCGTTTTCTTGGCGTTCGATCGCGTATGGGTGCATGCGGATTGTGATTTGTGTCTGTGTTGCAAGCTACCAGGCGCGGATTCAGGGCGGGGGGGGGGGGGGGGGCGCACGGGGATCATGAACGCCCCCCTCCCCCCAAACGGAGACCAATTTTTTTTTGCAAACTCAAAAAACGAAAACACAATAACCAGACAAATAAAACTTAACGAATTTTGACTGAAAAACGGTGTTTTTCATTTTATTCAATACTGAAAATATCTTTATTGCAATTATTATGTTCTGTTATAACTGGACATAATTACAACTTCAAACCTGTTATATAAAAGCGATTATTTATATAACAAAATCAACTCGTCTATTTTGTTTAGCAAACCTTGTGATAACCGAATCGATGTTTATAGTGATGTCACGATGAATGTGCAGCAACGCACGGATAGGAATTTGGGGCTTTTTTTTTTCGCACCAAAATTTTTTTCGACGTCCAAACTGCAATCTTGGTTGGCAATTTAAGCTGTGACTATCTATCTCCCTTTGTCGGTACCAACTCGACTTGCCGAAACTGTAACGTACCTTGATACAGTACTTTCTTCGAAGCTCGATGTAAAAGTCGCAAAATACGCCGTTGCACTTTGTACGAATATTTTTGGTGCGCTAAACGCATCAATTTTCTATCCATGTAGCTTGCAAAAAATTGGTCTGGTTTTGTACGTTTGTTTATTATTTGATTGCGTTTTTAGTGATACCATTTTTCTTAACAATTTCGATTTTATGACCCCCCCCCCCTCCCTCGTCCAAAGCCAAACTCTAGATCCGCGCCTGCAAGCTACGAGTGAAATAGAAACTTTACTTACTGTTAGAACGTTACTAGTACCCTACATTCTCCCCTGCACTACAAACTAGGCGACTTAGCAAGGTCGATTTGACAGCTGTTCTTCCCGTGGCAAACATTGTGAAAGTTTGATGCTTTTCAGTCGGCCAACACGATCCTGAATTAGGGAATAACCCATCTCATTTGGGTACAATCGTGTAGACCGACTGAAAAGCAACACACTTTCGTTTATTAAGACAACACTGAAAGTGGCTTCAAACACCATAAGTAAGTGTTGTTATGTAATGTAAGATGTCATGTAGCATCATATTAGACACACCGTATTTATTTTTGTGTAGATAATAGGCTCATGCCTAGCCTGGTCTAAGCGCGACTATAAACGAACAATATTGTTTAATATTAAATAATATTTAAGGCGCGTTCTAGGTATATTATTTTAATATTAAAATATCGGTAATAGTTATTAATAATGTAAAAGAATGTTTGTTATATTTAGTCTCTACAGGAAAGGGGGCGCCACAATGAGATCTCGCACCACTTGTAAATATTGCTGGGGCCGCCTCTGTTGTTAACACTGCGTAAGCACATAGATTTTAAAACTCAGCAATTTTTCTATGTTTATGCCGTGCCTTGTTTGGGGTTACGCCTAGGAACACCAAGCTGGCTCATAAGCAGGCTCTTGGTCTCCGCGCCAGGACCTCCCTTCTTATGAAGCACACCTACGCCTCTTAACTGCAAGAGCCAGAAGCTCAAGCAGCCGTTCACCTCCCTATAAAGGCTTCCAAAAAGATGAAAAATTGCTGAGTTTTAATTCCTTGGCCGTGAAAGCCACTATACCACATAGATTTTGACGAAAAATATTTCCCAAAAAACAACAGAACATAACGTCCGCTAAATCTACACATAAAATAAATAATAATATCGTATGGCCTCGGGTGCCTCGTGCAAGCTTTGTTAATTGACACCCAGAGGGTAGCTTGCATGTCGAATTTCGTCGTTCCTTTGAACGCTATGAAAGTCAAGGAGGTTAGATATCTAAACTCTTTGACACTACAGCGCCTTCAAGTAGAGAATGGAGGAACTTTGTGTTGGCGGAAAATCCCGAGATTAATTTTGCCATTGAACACGGCCTACTGAATTCAAATTGGTTCTTTAACATGCCAACAACGTATGACATGAGTATCGTGATTTTTGTCGCCTTCAAAAATCACTTACCATGGCCAGGGGTGAACCTGCAATCTTGGGGTTGGTAGTCCGACATTATAACCACTCACCCACCGTGGCAAGCAATCTACACATAAATATTGCAAATAGAGGATAAATATTATCATTCCATGTACTGTCAATTCCCGCTAAAGTAATAATAACATGCTGGTTACTGTACCTCAATGTCCCTATGTCTGGAGTTTCCTTTTCTTGCTGCTATGCTCACTGCCGTCAATGACGTGCTCAGAAAAAAAGTCTATTCTTACGAACTTTGAGACTGCCTTTGATAATAAATTCTTCACTTTTTGTCCACAGATGCACTCATAGTCGCAATAGGCCTCCAAGCTCAATGTTAACAGTCTAACAATAATGCTCCACTGGCCACTTAATTTAAAAATAGGTAGCTTTCTAATGAAATTAATCTACCTAAAAGCACTTGTCAACTGGTTAAAGTTTATAATGTACCTACTGGAATATACAGGCTACATGAAGATATTATACCAAAACCCGACAGCGGTAGCTACGCTCGCTAAAGCGCAGTGCTAGGCCATGGGGCCAAGCTATCTGCGGACTCGGTAGATGTAGGCTCGAGCCCCACCGTCGGCCGTCCTTGAAATGGTCTTCCGTGGTTTCCCCATTTTCAACTCCAGGTAAATGTTGGGATGGTACCTCCTGACAGGCTACGGCCGCTTCCTTCCACTTCCTTGCCCAGTTTCATTCTTCTTCATTCATTTCATCTCTCATTAACTTATCTCATGAAGTTGGCGTCAGAGCATCCGGCCGTAGATACCATCCGCCGCATAGGCTTTCATCGCATCTCATCCTCGACCCCGTTGGAAACGGGAATAATAAGGGGTAGACATACACGAAGATATATACCAAAACTAAAATACTAGGCACTTTAAGTCCATCTCGCTGTAAAGGATCGAAACGTAGTATTATAACCAGTTAGCCTATTTTAATAGTGCTGCCATAATTTGAATTACAGCCAGGCACACAACACCTCCTTGGCACTTGAAATGAAATACTCACTTCTACAACTTTCAGCAGGTCTGATTTACTACGAGGAATTTCAATGGGTGTTGAAATAGTTAACATGAGCTGATTTTAGATGATGTCATATCAAAATAAACGATATTTATGAACGGAACTTAGCATGTGATCTTACATGTTTATACAACTTAGAGCCCACATCATGTGTTGCCAATTCCACCAATAGCACGGCTTGAGAATTATAGACGGCGTTGACATATATTATTAGGTATCTTTGCTAAAGTAAGTAAATTACTCTCTGGTACAGTACTCTATCTGTCCCACACACCTTGATGTGGTAACGATCATTATGCATGCTGCACAATTCACAAACACACTGTTCGCCTGGGTCCATTTTAAAGCACTTCATTGTGTCTATAATAAGTAACCCGGCCGAAGTAGTCGGAGTTTTTAAGAGCGTTAATACTCCCTCAGTATGCCTTCATCCGGAGGAAAAGTAAAGCCGGCGGGCCCATGTCATAGATTTATAGCATATAAAAGAACCTTCCACTAACTACAATTGAGTGAAGGTAAATTTGTAGGTTAGATTTGATTAACGATCTATTAAGTTCCAACGTTCGCCGCCAGGCGCCGGTCGCCAAGTTCACAGCTAGGTGTCGTTGACGGTATCATTTGGTAGCAAAAGTAGGAACTACTTGAAATTGATCGTCTGCAGTCCTTACCTTACCTGAATTACAGATAACTCACACTAATACAGCCATCAACACCGGTTATTAGACAGATTCTACATACACCCAAAGTACACGGGGCTACATGACCGCGTTGTCGCAGCCCCTAAACTGAGGAACCAACCATCTATAATAAGTAAGATACAATTTACTTTAGGTTGACGCATCATCCAACACTGCCTCCTCGAGCCTTCTTGGAAGGAAAAAGAAATTTTCGAAAGTGATTCTGTGACTGACCTCTGAGAATGGAATTACAAAGATTAGAAATAACCACAATACTCGGATAAGTTAGGTACTTATCACTATTACAATAGGACAATTTTAGGATAATTTTGGTAGTGCATTAACATATTTAATACTTTATATCCCGCCCAGTCATTGGTCAAATTCGTGCAGACCAACGGAAGAGCTACAAATGACGGTGGTAGCCTATTGTAATGTGGTTATGTCAATGGACGAATACACAAATTATACACTGCACTAGAATGAAATAAGATCGTGTAAACTTAGCTAGTACCGGTATTTGAAAAATGAGTCCTATACAGCGTCCGTTCTGGTTCACTGCTCACCTCGGACCAAGGATCATGTAAACTACAGTATAAGAGATTCGTCACTTTTGGTTATAGAATTTCCGAGAGAGAGAGCAACGCCTGAGGCTATGTACTGCTCCGGCAAGTCTGGCAACATAAAAAGTAAAAAGCCATATGAAAGTAGCTATATCACTCGTAATTGAACAGTATGTTCTGCGATGAGTTATTGATTATTCATGAAAATATTACAAACATAACTGCGCTTTTCGCTAGGCGCTGAAATATACGTCCAGATAGGAAAATAATACATTTTGATATATATCAATGTTGGCAATAGATTTGTCACGAAGGACACAGTTATGCCGTTCTAGAGCTTAATTCACCTTTAGGCTAATTAAACATTGCTCTCCTACTCTACAGAATTGTTGGGATTTTGGATGAATATAAAGAAAACTGTCCAAATGCACACTACACGGTCGACTCTAGAAAGGTCGGAAGGTTCAACCTGACAACACTGTAGCTACGGCTATTGTCAGTCATACTTCGTCACGAGCGTCTGAACTGAAACAGCTGTTTGCTAGCAAGGGAGGCGACAAAAACTACAGAATAAATATTGGGCAAACATAATGTACATGTTTAGCAAAACATCTGTTGATTTTTATTTACACATGACCAGTGTTACAATCGGAAATAAATGAATAACGTGCATATGATCGTGAAAAGTTGTAGTAAGAGCCAAGCAGCTGATATTAGGCATGAGTGACACGGAAATAATTTACCAACACAAAAGTGTTCAGCAAAATAAAGAAAATTATTTTGATTTCTTTTCGTATTTTACTACTCTGAAGTATGGTAATAAAACAATTGTCGGTGTTATAATAATAATAATATGGAGTAAGTAGATGCAATTGAGGGTTATGTGATGCAAAAATGTAGGCTCTCTCCCATAACATCTTCACTCCGTAGGCCTATAATAAACCCTGGATTCCGCCGCACATGTGTGTAGATAATTTACTACCATTATAGATATAGTATGTTGCTGCTGGTATTCCATAACTGTATCAGATTACTTCTGTTTCCTTCCTAAAGTGCTGCAACTTTCACTTCCCATAACCAAGTTTGCTGACATCAACAGCATCATTCCTTGCCTGTGAATAATTGTTTAGCAATACAGTGGCAATAACTGAAAGTATTTTTTCACTTGACTAATTTATGCAATCTACGAACCATTTCGAAGGTTCCCTAATCCTGGTCTGGCGCAGATTTTCGTCACTTGTGAACCTAAACACTGATGTGTAGCCTCCCTTACTTGGTTAATTTGCATTACAGTAGGGGATACAACATGTATCTGGCATTGTTACGGTGCCGAAACATTCCAGGAAAATCGAAGTTTAAAACATGAAGTACGATATGTGTTAATTCCATGTACCGTAGGCATTTAAAAATACCATATTTTCCAGATACAAAGCACACTCGTCAGTGTGTTCTCGATTAGGGATTACAGTAAAAAAACTCATCTGGAAGGGTATTATAAACGCTACTATAAAGCGTATAAACGTAAAAAGCGTAAGAAACAAAATATAGAAGGAAATATCCCTATAAGATAAGCAAGAACACCTGCCAGACAGAACGTTCCCTCGTGTTCCCGCATGACAAGGGTATGACTGTTGAACATGTTGCCAAGGGGTCTCAGCCTTCCGACCTGTCTAGAGTCGACCGTGCACACTATATTGCCATAACCTCACTTTTTGCCTAGCATGCCTGCTGCCACCCATCCCTCTCCGTAGCCCTAAACCACAAATTTTATTGCAATGCAAAGGAGAATGGGTAAGAAAACAAACAAAGAGATGTGGCATAATTGCACCCGTCCTCATTTAGAGTAATTAGTATTATTATTATTATTACCGGTCTAAGTAGTGAAAATACTCTTCAGTGCCAGTTACTGCTAGTATGAAGCAAGGCTGATAGTCATATCGCTCGAGGCAAACATATGTACTTAGGACAGGAAGTCTTGGCTAATAATGTGCCGCTTCATAAACAGAAACTTTCCAAAGAGGGATTCATCTCCGGTCCATATTTAACTAACCTAATGGCCAGATAGATAATTGTCACTGGTTAACAATAATAAGTAATTTCCAAGTAATCGAGGTCAGGGAGTGCCCTGTAGACTTACTGTAATCAATAAGAGTGGTATATAAGATACTAGAATATTATACTCATTGTCTTTTGTGAACTAACATCGCTACTACACACAACTGTACCATCTTTGAAGGCTTGACTTGAAATATCTACTTGTGGAAATAAAACCTATCATCTTTACTCTTCGACTTCTAATTCTTTCAACGTCTCTTGGTGGTAGGCTCTTGCCAAGGCAGAGCCCTTACTCAACTACTCTTTCGAAAACTCATAACATCCAAAATTAAATCAAGTGTCACGGCTGGCTACGCGACATAAGATTTTGGTGGCAGCGGGTGGATATACTTCAAGAGATATCTTCTGGCTAAAAGAAACTATTCTTAATAGCCAAAACATCTATTTCTTTCAAACTTCAAAATTCTTTCAGCGATCTACATCGAGGTGCCTGGTCGCTAGTACTTCACTGGTCTCTCCACCAGGGACTGGGAACGTCTTTTTCTTCCTCTAACCGAAGGCCGACGCAGCCCGTCCGTCTTCTGGCGTCGAGAAGGTGTCAACTTCCGAGCGATCATCAGTTGGGGTTCTCGAGGGAACGTGCGCAACCCAGCAAGCCTGCAGCTATCCTTCTTCGCGGTGGTGTTCGACTACGGGGGCAGCTCCGAGGAGTGATCTTCTCCCTTATCTTCTTCCCAAGTAAGTCTTCTGCATTGTTGTATCTGGCATTGTATTTAAATTTGTAGTAGCAACAAATATGTCTCTAAACGAAGCGAGAGCACTTGGAGATCCTGAAATAGAGGAACCAGCTCAATACAGAGTTGTTAAAGTAGACACGGCAGTTAAATTATTAAAGTCAACTTTCAGTGGTAATCCTAACGACTTGCAAGAATTCGTAGATAATGTAGAAAATGCTTTTAGTATTTTAAATCCGATTGACTATCCAACATTATTGAAATTTGTACTAGCACACATAACGGGTGATGCAAAAACAGTTTTATCTTTTCGCACTATACCTGAAGAATTTCAGACGTGGGAAACGATCAAAGACAAATTAAATATTAATTACGCAGTTCAAAGAACTCTTGATTTTTATGCGAATAAATTGTTCACGAGCAAACAGTATAATAATGAAAGTGTAACTCAGTGGGGTAACAGAGTAGAGAAAGCGACAACTGAACTAAATAAAGCTTTGTGTAGACAAATGTTAAATTGGACTTTAGAAATGCAAGAGGGAGGTAACAGAACCATTTCTCTTCTAAGTAAAAGTTGTTTTATACAGGGATTATATGACGAATCAATTAAAACACTGACTAAAGTTAAAGGTGAAGAGAAGCCGTTTAAACAATTAATTGAAATAGCAGTTGAGGAGGAGAGTGCTAGGAGACCTAGAGAAAGAACATATAACAATCCACACCAAAACAGAAGTAGTTCCTATGGGGCAGGTAGAGCAAGCCGCCCACAGCAAAATGTACGAAGTGGAGGTGGCATTAGTACCTCTTTTGCACAGGTGAAAAGAGAACCAGGAGTTAATGCAACTACAGCGGTTATTTGCTTCCGTTGTCAGAAACCTGGACATGTGATAAGGGAATGCAGGGGCAAACCTTTTTGTAGTACGTGTAAAAAGAGTGGACATGTAACCAAAGATTGTAGGAACAATCAGGGAAACCGGCAGTAGGGCTGCCTGAGCGACCTAGGTTCAGTCCAACACAAGAGGCAAATATTAATGGTTGCAATATGATAAAGCTAGCTAGCGAGCGAAGTGAAGTGAATATTGATAATAATGAGAGTAATGATAGTAAGAAGTTCGAAAACAGCGGGAGAGCTGTAGATGAAAATCCGTACCTAGTATATATATTAAATGATCACTTACCAGGAGGGTATGGTGAAGCGTTGATTGACACTGGATCACAAATATCCTTGGTTCGAGAGAGCAGTCTAAGAAACATTAAAGTAAGACATGTAGATGTATCTTTTAGAAGTGTAACTAATGAAATATTTCCAGTAAGAGGACTGGTACATCTTTCAGTAAATAACGTTCAGAATGCACAAGAATTACCATTCTATGTGATTGATAAATTGCCTTATAATGTTGACATGCTGCTTGGACAAGACTGGCTAGAGGACCATGAATGTGAAATTAGAATTCCTTGGAGGAAGAAATTCTTAAAATTACCGCCATTTAGTGAGACCGTAGTTCAATTCCCGACAGAGGAACAAGGAACACGACATTGTGCGAAACAAACATTAGGAGATAAAGTAATATGTGCAGAGAGCATAGTTCAATGCGAAAACGGTAAATATTGTTGTTTGATAATTAATTGCAATGAAGATGAAACTCTTATAGAACAAACACCCGAGTTAACTACTATAAGCTTAAAAGAGAATAAAACAGTAATCAATGTAGAAAATCGAAATGAATTACTACTCAGTAAAATGCGCCTGTCACACATAAAGGAAGGTGCAGACGAAATAAAAGATATTTGTCTAGAATACAATGACATTTTTCGTTTACCAGGAGATAGATTAACAGAAACAAAATCCGTAAAGCATGTGATTCCAACACCTTCAGTAATTCCAGGTAGGGAAATAACACTTAAAAATTATAGAATCCCGGAACAACATCAAAATGAAGTAAATCAACAAGTAGATGAAATGTTAAAACAAGAAATAATTAAACCTAGTAAATCCGCGTGGAACTTTCCAATTTTGGTAGTCTCAAAGAAACTAGACGCGTCAGGAATTAAGAAATGGAGAATCTGTATAGATTTTAGAAAACTAAATGATCTCACAGTAGGAGACAGTTATCCACTACCAAATATTCAGGATATACTTGACAAATTAGGAAGGTCAAGATATTTTTCTGCTTTAGATTGTGCGAGTGGATATTGGCAAATTCCAATAGCACAAGAAGATCAATGTAAGACAGCTTTTAGCACTCAGAAAGGACATTTCGAATTCAAAAGAATGGCATTTGGTTTGAAATCAGCACCAGCTACTTTTCAAAGATTGATGAATACAATACTGAGCGAATTAGTAGGATTACGCTGTTTGGTATATCTCGATGATATAATTATCTTTGCAGAAACACTTAATGAACACCATACGAGGCTTAGACAAGTTTTGCAAAAACTTAGAGAACATGATATTCAATTAGAACCAGATAAATGTGAATTCTTAAAGACAGAGTTACAATATCTTGGTCACATTGTAACTTCTGATGGAGTCTCTCCAGACCTTATAAAAATTGAAGCTATTATAGCATTTCCGACTCCTAAGACACCAAAGGATATCAAATCATTCATTGGACTTATAGGATATTATAGGAAATTTATACCACAATTTAGTAAAATTTCAAAACCACTAAACGATTTGCTAAAGAAAAATGAAATTTGGAAATGGGAGATTGAACAGAGAGAGAGCTTTAATAAATTAAAGGAACAGATCACAACCCCTCCAGTTTTAAAATTTCCAGAATTTACACAGCCGTTCGTGTTAACTACAGACGCTAGTAATTATGCGATTGGAAGCATATTAAGTCAAGGCGAGATAGGCAGTGATAGACCAATAGCATTTGCAAGTAGAACCTTAAATAAAGCTGAAATTAACTATGCAACGATAGAAAAAGAACTTTTGGCCATTATGTGGGCATGCAAACATTTTCGTCCATATTTGCTTGGAAGAACGTTCACTATAGTCACAGATCATAAACCTTTAACATGGGTATTTAATGTAAAAGACCCGAGTTCACGTTTAATGAGATGGAGACTTTTGTTAGAAGAATATCAATATAAAATTGTATATAAAGCAGGAGTAAAGAATGTCAATGCCGACACATTGAGTAGGTACCCAGTGGTAAATAATATTCAAGACACTAGACAGGAAATCCCGGAGGACAGAAAATTAAAATTGCTAAAGGAGATGCATGAATGTCCAATAGGAGGTCATCAAGGCGTACAGAAAACGTATGAGCGCTTGAAATTATATGTCTCTTGGAAGAATATGTTTCGAGACATAGAAGCTTATATTAAAAGATGCCCAGTTTGTCAGTTGAATAAGCAAACGCTTCCTAAAGTGAAAGCAGAATTGCAAGTTACAGACACACAAGATCAGTCATGGGACAAGATTTATTTAGATATAGTAGGCCCATTCTCTATAACAGAAAGAGAGAATAAATACCTTTTAACATGCCAAGATAATTTAAGTAAGTACATTATTGCTATTCCAATGGAGAATATGACAGCAGAAACAGTAGCCCGAAATTTCATATACGAGGTAGTATTGAAATACGGTATTCCAGGTCAAATCTTGACAGACCAGGGAACACAATTCATGAGTGAAATGTTTGTGCAATGTTGTAAACTATTAAAGATTAAGAAACTTAATACTAGTGTTTATCACCCGGAAACAAATGGTAGTTTGGAAAGATCACACAAAGTACTAGTAGAGTACTTGCGTTGCTTTGGAAACAAATTACAGAATGATTGGGATCAATGGATTCCATTTGCTTGCTTTGCGTACAACACATCACCACACAGTGTTACAAAATTCACACCCTATGAATTATTATTTGGTAGAAAAGCCAACATACCAGGACAATTGCAAAAGATTCCTCAACCCTTGTATAATCACGAGAATTTAATTCATGATATAAAGCAAGAGTTCCAGACAGCATGGCAGCAGGCAAAGGAAAGATTACAGATAGCTAAAGTTAAACAGTGTGATAAAGTAAATGAAAATAGGAAAGAAAACTATTACAAACTTGGAGATTTAGTGTTGGTAGCTAAAGAGCAGAGACGAAAGTTAGATCCTCTATGGGTAGGACCATATGAAGTAAAAGAGATAAAGGGAACAAATGTTACCCTAATTAAAGTAGGTACGGTAGGAAAAAAGCAAATTAAGACACATATTAATAGAACGAAACCATATGTTACAGACTTGATCTAAACATGATGGTGTGCGGGAACGTGCTTAGACTTCTGATAATGACTTGGTGGTGGACGGCAGGACTGATAATTACTTGGTGGTGTACAGCAGGAACTCTCAAGATGGGAGCCTACGCTATGAAAATAAGTCAACGTACAGGACTAGATCCAGAAAGCATGGATCTCAGTAAGGGATCATACATAACTGAAATTAAAAGTCAAACAGGAGTGTATTTTGATAATATAGGCAGTATATATTTTTATCCGACGGAATGGAGTTTTGTAAATTATGTAGATTTAAAACCTGTAAGAAATTTATGGAAAAGAACTAAAGATCAAATAACATCACTTAATGAGATATGTACTAGACTGAGCAATGAGACTTGGTTTGCTTATACTGATTGCAAACCCAGTACTCCTTATTTCCAATCTAAAAGACGTGTAATTGACAAACTTAAAGATATTCTAATAGATTTAATGGGAAAAGATTCTAACTCCAGAAAGAAACGAGATTTATTCGGTTTCGGTGGCAAAATATTAAAATTCTTATTTGGAACAGCCACAGAAGATGAAGTTATTGCAAATTACGAACACATAGAAACAATGGAAAAGGATCATTTAGAATTTTTGAGAATTGCATCAGAGCAATTACTAGTATTAAAATCGACTATTGTTACAATGAACACAACCTTAAGAGACGTGTCATTTAATGAAAGGAAGTTAAAAGAAGCTTTGAAAATTTTAAACAGTAACATGACAACACAGAATAGAGAATTAAAAAAGGAACTTGATACTAGTCTCGTATTAAACGAATTAATTAAACAAATTGAACGCGGAACAGAGGAATGTCAACACACATTTGACTTATTAATAGATGTATACTTACATGCTCAGGATGGTGTTCTCCAACCACAGATAATTACAATTCAAAAGATAAGAGAAGTTCTGAATCAACAAGCGATGCCAGAGTCGACAATGTTCCCTCCCTTCACTTCTTCCGAACTCCTATCATTAATTCAACCAACTATTTACACCCAAGGGCAATATCTAGTGTATGCAGTGAAAATACCTTTGGTATTAGAAACAAAATTTGTGTTTCATAAGGTAATACCTTTCCCTGTATTAATGAAATCAAACTCAACTACTAAAGTGTTAAATGTTAAAAAAGAATATATCTTTGTGGATATGTTGAATGAAAAATATGGACATATTACTCAATATGAACTTGATAAATGTCTTCAACCTAACAATTTAAACTATGTGTGTGCAGAAATTACGCCAATAGTCACATATATCCCTAATACGGACTGTGTATCTACATTACTGCACCCTAATACCTTGCAAATTCCAGATACTTGTGTATTTAATTACTTACCTTTAAAGGAAATTATATGGTTACCTCTTTATAGAAGTAACTCATGGCTATATGTAGCACCAAAAATGGAATTATTCACAACTGTTTGTCAAAACGGTGGAAAACATTCAGATAGATTACATGGAAGAGGCATACTTACCTTAAGAAAGGATTGCAAAGGATTAGGTAGTAAAACTACTTTATTTCCATTTTCACATCATGAAATGAATTTAACCAAGGATGACATATTCCCATTCATTGACGTAAACATTGATTGTTGTCTATCCCTTCCAGACCAAGAAATAATAAAGGATGTCCCATTAGACCTACCTTTATCCAATATCATGTCATCAGTAGATGATTTAAGAACAGCAAGCTTTAAAATAGATGAGGTAAATAAATTTATTGATGAACAAAAACTTAGAGAGGAACAGAGATCCTATCCATGGAAAAGAATTGGTACTGCATGGTATACATATGTATTATCACTTCTCTTATTTATAGGTATATGGTTATGTGGATGCTGCTGTTGTTCAAGCTGTAGAAAATGTAGTTTTTGGTTAATTAATCAATGTTCCCCTAAGAAATGGTGGAACGATTCTCATCAATTTTGCACTAAAATCACTGTTCATAATGTAAACAAATTTAATATTTCAAAAGATGATATTTCGAAAGTCCCAGAGAGGCAAAGTTTAATGACTATACCAAAACTAACTGATGTAATTGTAAATCGACCAACACGATCTGACTCAATACGTTCTTTGCCTTCAGCTCCAGAGTTATCAGAGTTGCAAGAAACTAATGTAGATGAACCTATGGATCAGCCTTTAAGGAGGTCCAACAGACTTAAAAAGAGAGAATTTTGGTCGATATACAAAATTAAGATATTCATAATCTGTAATTTTTGTCTTAAAGAGGGGAGGTGTGGCATAATTGCACCCGTCCTCATTTAGAGTAATTAGTATTATTATTATTACCGGTCTAAGTAGTGAAATGACTCTTCAGTGCCAGTTACTGCTAGTATGAAGCAAGGCTGATAGTCATATCGCTCGAGGCAAACATATGTACTTAGGACAGGAAGTCTTGGCTAATAATGTGCCGCTTCATAAACAGAAACTTTCCAAAGAGGGATTCATCTCCGGTCCATATTTAACTAACCTAATGGCCAGATAGATAATTGTCACTGGTTAACAATAATAAGTAATTTCCAAGTAATCGAGGTCAGGGAGTGCCCTGTAGACTTACTGTAATCAATAAGAGTGGTATATAAGATACTAGAATATTATACTCATTGTCTTTTGTGAACTAACATCGCTACTACACACAACTGTACCATCTTTGAAGGCTTGACTTGAAATATCTACTTGTGGAAATAAAACCTATCATCTTTACTCTTCGACTTCTAATTCTTTCAACGTCTCTTGGTGGTAGGCTCTTGCCAAGGCAGAGCCCTTACTCAACTACTCTTTCGAAAACTCATAACATCCAAAATTAAATCAAGTGTCACGGCTGGCTACGCGACAGAGATGAAATGCACACATTTATTCTCTATATAGTTTTATTCGAGAGTAGTCCATATTGCCCACTAGTTTTACACATGGTCAACATCAGGAAGATGAAAATTGCCATATTGTTCTTACTATCATTATAATTCTTACATCCCGGTGCTTGGCAATTTTTCCTCCCTTGACTCTCAATTCAATTCAAATAAATAATCAAAATACCGAACAAATCAAAACAACCAACACCACAACGAGGAAAATCAATCAAAACAGACTTTTCCCGCTTCCGCCAGTCGGTTTGATGTCAGCGTTCATGAGTGCCAACTACGGAACCTTAGTGCTAAAATTAATTCTTCATTGGTTGGTAGGACATCCAGATCAGAGCTTTACCGCGACCCACGCGCTCCCTATGAACTGTCATCCGCCTGCCTCGGACTGAATTTTGCAAGATCCGTTAGCTTCCGCGCTCAATAATTGTGCTGCCACCTACTTGCTGTTCTGTGGACTATGTTACTAAACGCACGGCCGACTGAATGCGAGCTGCGCTCATACCGGCCTAGACAATGAGACCTTTTACGTGAAATCTTGTTAGTTACTCAACTGCTCACACAGCGCTGTTAACCAAGCATTGCACGACTAAGACTTATCTCTACTTAGTGTAAAACTAAGTCCCCGATTCTTGGATATCACGGGTAATCTCGAGAACCACTGGTTAGATTTTGATGCGGCTTTCACCATTCTGTACAGGTAATATCGAGGAAGATTTCTGTAGAAAATAATTTATTTATGATCAAAGGGAGCCAAGCAGTAACGATTTTAGATTTCAGTGAATAGGTCGAGGAAAGAACTTTACGTCCGTGCGCTTTTTAAGCTTACGCTGGACAAACCGTTAAAAATATCAATATACTATGTGTGTAAGAATTGTTCAGCATGAAAAATTGTACAAAAAAGTCCGCGTGAGCATATCTCTATCTTCGATACATCGCCCACTATAAGTGTTTTTAGTTTGGACGGGAGGGGGATTTGGCATGCACCTCGCCATCCTTAAATTACGTCTGATTCATAACTGTTCCCGGGCGAAGCCGGGGCGGGTTGCTAGTGACACTATATATTATCATTATAATTCCCGCAATATCAAAATGCAAATTATATCACAAAATAAAATAGCGTGCTAATAAATCTAAGAGAAATTAGACATACCTTGCACCTCGTTACAGTTGAATTCGATCAGAGTCACTCGGTTTTCATTAAAGTTTATGCTGAACGGTTTGGAAGTTCGGCAACAGGAAACTAGGACTGTTATTAACTTAAAATATTCATTTTTGTATTTTTGTACTATTTGTGTTCATAATTTTATTACATTGTCAGAATTAATGCTTTAATTAGTAGGGTATACTATTCAGTGTACCTATTATAAATAAAAACCGTGAGGTTTCTCACCTCCGCATATTACGAAACCCGGTTGCCTAATACGGGGTAAGTGCACTTTTAAAGTTAACAATAATATCAGAGGGTATTACAACATCAAATGTGCCCATATTTGTAATATACATAGTATATCGCCTGAGGTTTACATTGGTGAGAAAACCAAAATTATTCCGTTCCTCCCCATATTTGGCGACTTTCCTCTACCCATTTTTAGAAGATACCTTATGCACTGGACAGTTGAATCCGTGATTAATTGTATAGGTAGCTTCGTAAGTCTCAGAACTCAGGAAGTCCTTTCTAGCAGCGTTACTAGCAGTTTTCAAAGTTTCAAGGTAAGAAAGAAAATATTCCTCTAGCCAGTTTAGGCGACTGTCATTTAATGAGAAAAAATGCCCTTTATCTGGATTTCTAGACTGAATATGATATGTGATGCTTACGTCATGCATAGCGAACCATTTATTAACGTTTTTCAAAAAAATTATGGTTGCTTCTGCGTCCATGAATGTGTACGCTTCCGGGTGCATGCCTATATTTTCTTTCAGTGTACTAATGGCACCAATAACTTCTGCCGAGAACACTTCCTTGGCACGCCAAACATTCATTTTTTCAAATTTAGTGGGTTCGATGTGTTTTTAGTGAGGCGTCTGACCGGTTTGACGATCTCATCCTTTTGCATTGTGTAGCCTATAGTAATGACAAGTATTTCCCTGAAATTATTCCAGTACCATCAGTCATCTCTCGTTACAGAAACTGCGTTCTAATGTTTTGTCTTTTTTTTTTTTTTTTTTTTTTAGAATGTGACAATGATCAAAACTAGGGAATAAATTCCTCGACTCGTCGTATGGGTGATTGACCATTGGTTACAAATCCCCCCCTAAATGCCTCATCATTGTAGTGTTAGTTTTGTGATTATCAGAGACAATTATTATAATTATGAAACCGCATTGTTCAACCTCGAGAATAACGTCCAGCAGGAGTTTATTTAAGTCCCGTCCTGACAGCTGCCTCGTGAAAAAGAAGGCACATTGTATCTGATAATTTGCCGAAAGATCTCTTAGCACAAAACACAACACACGATTGGCTGCTACTTGTTCCCGGCTGTAATTTTCATCCTCTCTTTCCTTTTGATGAGACGGTGCTGGAATTGTGTCCTTGTACCCGAAGAAGGTGCAAGGTATGTCTAATTTCTCTTAGATTTATTAGCACGCTATTTTATTTTGTGATATAATTTTAATTTTGATAATGTGGAAATTATAATGATAATAATTACATAGTGTCACTAGCAACCCGCCCCGGCTTCGGCCGGGAACAGTTATGAATGTGCAAGGAATTCCTGTCAGACGTAATGGCGAGGTGCATGATACACAAATCCCCCTTCCGTCCAAACTAAAAACACTTATAGTGGGCGATGTATCGAAGATAGAGATATGCTCTCCCGGACTTTTTTGTAGAATTTCTCACGCTGAACAATTCTTACACTCATAGTATATTGATATTTTTAACGGTTTGCCCAGCGTAAGCTTAAAAAGCGCACGGACGCCAGGCTCTTTTTTCGACCTTTTCACTGAAATCGTTACTGCTTGGCTCCCTTTGGTCATAAATAAATTATTTTCTACACAAATCTTCCTCGAGATTACCTTTACAGAATGGTGAAAGCCGCATCAAAATCCATCCAGTGGTTCTTGAGATTACACATTTAATAAACGTACTGTCCAGCTGTTTATTAATCGCGCCTACAATGGGATGGGAGTGCGCTCTATCGGCGCAGGGTAGAAATTTTCCAATTACACGTTATGCATGGGCTCTAACTGGGATTGTCAAGGCCGGTATAGAGCGCAGCTCGCATTCAGTCGGCCGTGCTAAACGCACGCTACGTCTACTGCTCGCGCCATCTGTTGTTGTTTCTTTCAGGTTAGGGTATATAAATACTTTTCCCGCCTAATGTAATTGGGCACAATGTGTTGACCGACTGGAAAGCTTTCCTTCATAGAACTAGGTAACACTAACAAATGGTTTCTGTCATTTCAACGATCAACACTACCGTACCAGAAGTGTTTTGTTGTTGTTGTTATTAAATAACATATTTTAGTACTTCAGGAACGTAGCTATAGTCCAGGACACCTTAAATAAGTTACTAGAAAACCAACATGGCCGCCACATTTGGTGTTGCCAACTTACATCATTTAACACCAAAACGTCAGCACACACATCCATGTAACACGTATCGCAAATGATCCAAACTAAGTAAAGGCTCTTTTACGAAAATACGTTTTACATGAAGTTGTGAAGCAGTCCTTGCTCAAGATAGGGACATCTTGGTCATCAGTACTCGACAGTAACTCTTAAGCAGTATTATGGTAGTGAAGTTAACTTAAATTATATCTTCTAGATTGATTTTTAAAGCATCACATAAAATGCATAAGAACGGAAACATTAATACTTAATTATTTTCTCCAGGGAGCTAAAGATGAGCATGTTCATTTCTTCTTATAGGCTATATTTTTATAATTAGTCCAAAAATGCAGACCATTCTGTTTTAAAATGAGTGTTCAGAGAAGGATTTAGGAGTAGGAGAGAAATATAATAGTAGGGTACATATTAGCTTATTATTTCTTTATTTTTGATAAGTACCGTACTCATTTCTTGCATGTATTGGCAACTCAAACTAACTCTTGGGGCGCTGAGGTCGGTCTGGATAAGTAGGGTAAAAATACTCAATAACATGCGTTTGATATGGAACACTTTTTATTTTTCGGTTATAATCAGTAAATGTGGTCCCTAAAATAATGACAGTGTTATTTTCAATTGTATATATGTATAACTGTGCGATACACGTGTTCTAATTTGTGTGTTCCACTGGATTTTATGTGTCAATTGCATATTATCAAGCATCGGTTGTCTGCTGGTATCTGTTTTTGAGCAGTTCGAGTCATGGCGCTGTTACTTTAAAAGCTATATTTGAGTTTGCTCACTGTACCATAGACTGTAGAAATTATTTGCTGCTTGGTAGGGCGAAGGGATGAGTTTAACTTGTATTAAAGCTCGGGGGACACAGGAATTGCTTGATTTAGATGGTTAGCTGGTGGGTTTGGTGTAGAATATCGGACTGGTTCTCGCAGAGTAGATATTTACCCTGCGAAGTCAAATTAGGCCTATATGACTCGTAGTGGAATGGCTCGGATATCGCAGAGCGAGGTGATGGCGGTTGGTAGGGTAATTGGAAATGAACTAGGGAGGGGGAAGGATACCTGACTGATGAAGCTTGGCTGTAGTCGGCTGGTGTAGGCCTAGCTGCCTTGGTACGGCTTGGCTCGGCGGAAACAGTGAACAACCCGTCCTGTCGTCAGTGAGTGTAGTGGTGAGTGGTCCAACCCGCTCCTGTTGCCCGTATTTATTTGGTATCGTCACCTTTTGGCTATTGCTATTTACATCTTTTGGAAAGTGATGAAAACTTATATCCGCAGCCCTCTTTTATGCATCGACTTACAGCCGTAAACTGAGCAATATACGTTGCTTTTACTAATTTTACACTCCATCAACGAGTAAAACTTATTACTTATGTATAAAGACACGAAAAAATTACCTCGATCTGCTTACGAATACAAGAAACCATATACAGTCACCACGTGACAAATGTACCCCACTTGGTACATATATGAAGGCCGAATTGAGACAAGCTCTTGAAAGCCTGTTGGCAAATCCCTATTGAGATGCAAGAAGATGGTTGATCCAATGCTTAGGCCTAAAACCATTCGAACTAGTCGTGGATTTTAGGGGCATTAGACTAATGGCAACTCGAAGATTTCGTCTTGGAATGGTAGAAAGCAGCAGTTGGTTGATTATGGGGCTTTGTGACATCATGGTCATGTAGATCTGTGTACTTGGGCATGTGGAATTTGTCTGATAACCGCGTTATTGTCATGGCTGGATTAGTGTGTGCATTTATTATTCAGATGAGGATTGGGAACGAGGTGGCCATGGCCTTAATTTAGGAACCATCCCGGCATTTGCCAGGAGTAGAAGCGTGGAAACCACTTCCAAGATGGCTAAGATAGGAATCGAACCCTCCTTTTCTTAGTTTTGCCTCATGAGGCTGAGTGTGCCTTGTTCCATCCCTCAGACCAAAATTAAAATTTCTTGGCAGAGCTGGAAATTGAACCTGGACCAACTGTCAAAAAATGCTAGCCGCATAACGCGAGATGGTTGGTAGAATAGTCTCCTGACCTCTCATCAACCGGCACATTAAAAGCCACTTGTAGAAAATTCAATGAATTCACTGAGAAATTGACGAGTTAAGTACAGGCGTTGAAAGGCAAGCTTTATCGACGGAGTAATATCTTGAAAATTATAATTATAAGATACCAACACAAAACAATTTTCTGTGGAGAGCTGAGATATTTAAATTGCGAGAGCGGAATGTATGAGAGGGAATTGAACTGAGGCAGCGTTGTCGCGAATGGGTACGTCCTCTACACTTCCACTCATTTCTACATGATCATAATAATAGCATTATCATGACGAATACAATACATAGTGTTATCACTGACCGAGTTCAAGTGCGCCCCGCTGTTGGCCAGCGCGAGTGGTGCAGATCCCAAACGCTACAGTCAACCGCAGTCAGCTGTTCAAAAATGGGATACGTGCTGGCCTGCGTAAACCTCTTTACGAAGGCTGTGGTTACGCTGATTACATCAAATTTTCAGTGCATACAGCATGACGTGTCGTAAGCTTTGTATAACAAGTAAGAAGCAATCATTATCTATGTATATATATATATTATTATTCTTTTAGTTATTATTAATATTTTAATTCTTTTTTCTTCCTTTGGACCTGCTGTGGACCACGTTACTTCAACCGTTTGTACCCTAGAGCTTTAACTCTTCCCCAATATTCTCGCATTCGCGGTGAGCCTCCTTTCATCAGTCCACTCCTTGCCGGTTTTCAATTTTGGCTTTTCTTGGAAGCTCTTGTAGGCTCGAAGTCTTCTCTGGAGAGGTGCACGTCTTCAAGTGTGATTCCTTCTACTCGAAGATCTTTTTCAACTTCGATGAACCAGGGTCCCTTGATTTTCTTGTTAACAAAGTAGGAAAAGATCTTGTTGGTCTGTCTCTGCGAGCTCATGCCTGATAATTGTGGCCTTAAAATTGAATCCTCCTTTTCCCAATGGTGTCTGTTATATTCTCAATGTGCAGGTAGGCTAGAGTTCGTTGTTATGCCGTCTCCTGTGCTCGTCATTTTCTCTGATTGGTCCAAGGATCTTCCTCAGGATTTTCCTTTCTTTGGCTCTAACTTTTCAATCAAACCTTTTCTAATCATTGCAGGTAATCTGTTGCGTACTGGGCTTCTGAGTAAATGACTGAACAATAATGATTAAGCTTGGCGTTGATGGACACTGACCATTTGTTGTAGACATCTCTAGTTAGCTGGTACGCCACTGCTATCTTGTTGATCCTAGCTATGATTGCTTCTTTCTCAGAATTGTTAGATACGGTACTATCCACTCGTCTGAGTACTTAAACTTTTCTGCCTGCTTGATTTTGCCCCGTTCCACAATGAGTTCTCTGGAAGCTGGTTTAATATTAGTTATAATCTCTGTTTTTATAGCGGCTTCGGTGGCGTAGTTGGTAGCATGCTGAGCTTCTAGGCCCAAGATCCCGGTTCAAACCCGGCCGAAGTCCTCAGATTTTTAAGAGAGTTAAAAATCCCTCAGTATGCCTTCCTTCGGAAGGAAAGTAAAGCCGGCGGGCCCATGTAATAGATTTATGGCAAGTAAAAGAACCTTCCACTAACTACAATTGTGTAAAGCCAAACGTGTAGGTTAGACTTGATTAACGCTCTATTAAGTTCCAACGATCGCCACCATATGCCGGTTCCGAAGAGCACAGCTAGGTGTCGTTGACGGTAGCATTTGGTAGCAAAAGTAGGAACTACTTGAAATTGATCGTCTGCAGTCCTTACCTGAATTACAGATAACACGTGTGTTGTCACAATTAACACCGGTTATCAGACAGATTCTACACACACCCAAAGTACACGGGGTTACATGACCACGTTGTCGCAGCCTCTAAACTGAGGAACCAACCAACCAACCATAAACTCTGTTTTTAGCCTACATTTTACATTTTGCAAAAATGAGGAAAAAGTAGAGTTATGAGATCGATCCGGGAAAATGTGTGTCTGTCTGTCCTTCTGTCTGTCTGTCTGTCTGGCTGTGTGTGTGTCCCCCCCCCCTATCAACTCCTAAACGGCTGCAGCAATCGAAATTAAATTTAGTATGATTAAAGATGTATACCGGAATATCTCACGTCCAGATTTGAAAATGATGTCAGTGCTACCAACTGCTGAAAAAACGCACTAGAAATTTGAGTTCCATGTTGGATATCTTGGTAGGTATGCATGGGAGCTATCCCTAAATTGGCACACGTGTAGATAATACTATTTCAGTTTAATTTCCAGGAGGCCATACATGACAAGTGTTGCCAAAATAATTTTAAGCCTTATGATAGGTCCAATTTTTAAATACATATAACTTCTACACTATCAATTGGTTTTCAACCAAATTTTGTATGTAGTATGTGTACATAACAGATATGACTGAGCATATTCTTAAGAGCCACCAGGGCTGCCAACTGTTAATAATTGATCTCTCTCTTTTTTTAAAATCCAAATACCAATATATCAGAAAGTACGCAAGCCGACAGCTTTAAACTATGCACACGTATAGTACCTGACATTTTTGATTAATTTGCAGTAACTTATATACGTCAGTTCTACCAACATGATTATAAGCCCGCTGATAGTACCAAATTTTAAATACATGTAACTTCTATACTAACAGTTGGATTTCAACCAAATTCCGTATGTGCTATGTGTAACATAACAGATATGACTATAAGTATTGTTAAGAGCAATCAGGGCTGCCAACTGTTAATAAATGCTGTCTATATTTTTTTACCCTAATATCAATATATCAGAAAGTATGCAAGCCAACAGCTCTATACTTTGCACACGTATAGCACCTGACATTCTAGATTAATTTGGAGTAATTAATATAAGTCAGTGCTGCAAACATGATTCTATGCCTACTGATAGATCCAATTTTAAAATACATGTAATTTCTATACTAACAAATGGATTTCATCCAAAATTGGCACAGCAAGATATAATATTTCAGATTATTTCTGACCAGCTCACGCATGACATTACTGCCAACATGCTTTTACGCGTGCTGATAGATCCAGTGTCTAACTGCATGTAACGTCCTTTGGACTTCAACCAAATTTTGTATTCTGTACCGGTACCTTAAGAGATGGAACTAAGAATATATTCAGTCACCAGGGCTGCAAACTGTAGTGCTCTATTAGGCAACATTATACCAGGTATATTTCGAACTAATTAGACATTTCAATATTACCAACTTAATTTCATCATTATTCCAGATAGGTTCATATACTGTAGAATACTCATTGGCATGAAACTTAATTTTAAGAAAAGTAGGCTCTTTAGTTCGCCACGGAACTTCTTATTTGAAAGGAGATTTGGAGGTCAGCTTTTGTTGCTTTAGTTCTACTTTGGTTAATTTGTTTTTCAGCAGTATCTAGGGAATTAGAGAATATCGCCAGGTCGTCTGCAAAAGCTAGGAAGTCTATTTTCAGATCAGTTTTCTTGTATCCTATTCTAACTCCATCCTCGAACTCTTCTTTGCATATCTCTTTGCGCCATTCCCGAATAATTTTCTCCAGAACGCAGTTGAAGAGCAGTGTCTCCCTGCCTAATACCAGACTTCATATCTAAGACGTCCGAAATATCTCCCCTGAATTTCACCATGGAAGTAGTGTTGGTTAAGGTTTGTTGAATAATTGCCCTCGGTTTGTTGTCTAATCTTATTTCCTTTAGAATGCGAAGGAGTGTATGTCGATCTATAGAATCGTAGACTTTTTTGAAGGTGACCACAAACTTCTTATTCCTGAGTTTTAGATACGAAATAAGACTTAAGCTTTATGATCTGCTCTGCACAAGATCGTCCTTTTCTAAACCCACCTTTATATACACACCTAATTGTGAATCAAGTTGCACCTCTTCCAGAGTCTGATGGGCTTTCTAGAGAATTTTGTACGTTATCCGGAGAAGGGAGATGCCACGGTAGTTGTTTACTTCTGCCTTGTCACCTTTCTTATGAAGGGGATGAATCAGGGCTTCTGTCCAGTCATTTGGGATTTTCTCAGTTTCCCAGATCTCAAGAGTGATCTCGGTTAGTTTGTCAATCACCTTGTTCCCTGCGGATTTCCGGAGTTCAGCAATTATTCTATCTTCTCCAGGACCTTTGTTGTCCTTTAGTGACTTGATGATCTGGTTGATCTCCTCTTTTGTGGGTGGTAAAGAGTCTGGATTGAGATGTGTGGTTTCTTCAAAGGTGTATTCTGATTCTGGTTCTTCACAGTTAAGAAGAGATTAAAATATTTAGCCAAGATTTGGAAGTTGTCCCTGCCGTTGTAGGCAAGTTTGCCATTGGCATCTCGGAAATATAAATTTGAAGGGTGTACTTAGTGAGTTTGGGTTTGAATCTATGGTATTATTCTTAGCTGTGTTAGCTGGTTTTTGTCAAATGTGCGCTTTACTCCACGGATAGCTTTTATTGCATATTTTCTCGCCGCTAGGAAGTCCTCATACCTAACTTGATTCTTCTGTGAATTCCATCTTTGCCAGACGAGTTGTCTTTGCGCTATTGCTTTATAACATTCATGAGTCCACCACGGGTGTTTCTTGGGGTTCGTTAGTACGCCCGTCTCTTCAGCCGTTTTAACAATGACTTTTTTCAGTTGGTCCCAATTGTCTGGATTCAAAGACTGGACTTTCTGAGTGAACTCTCTACTAGTTTTGAGCTTTTCTGAGTGAACTCTCTACTAGTTTTCAGCTTTTCTGTATCAAATATACTTCTTTTCTTTGTCCTGATTCTTCTGAGTTTGGTCTTGGAAAGATAGTGGTCTGAGTCGAGGTTAGCGCTTCGCAGAACTTTAACATTTAGAATCTCCCGTGTTGCTTTTCGTGTGATGGAAACATGATCAATTGAAACTCACCAAGGTTAGGATTTGGAGATATACATGTTGTTTTGTTTTCTCGGTAGATGTTTGAAGGCTGTCGATTTTAAAATGTAATACTTTACAGAGCTCTATAAGTCTTTCCCCATCCGGTTGGTTCGTCGGTGGGCTGGGTAGTTTCCAACTATGATTTGGAATTTCCTTTCTTTGCCAATCTGAGCATTGAAGTCTCCAAGCAAAATGATTGCGTGTTTGTCAGGAATTTTCGACATAACAACTTCTAGCTCCTCCCAGAATTCTTCTGTTCCACCTGGGTCTTTCTTGTCCGCCTGGTTGATTGGCGCATGTACTGAAACCTTTAGTATTGCAGTGTTTATATGCAAGAATCTTGATCAAGGGGTCGCGCTCAGTTCATAGTGTGATGTTTACGTTCGCCAAACAACATGCTCTACTGAGGCAAGGGTCATAGGATTAAAACTATAATTAAGAAAGGAAGTGACAAGACGTAAAATAATAACATAATTTATTGACTATTAGTGCAAAAAAAATGAATATAAACAACAACAATAATATTCCTCCCTGAATCTTCCCATGACAGAAATATCTATCAACGTTGAGGAGTCAGACGGATCTCCCCCTCATAAAAATGTGGATCCAAGTTCCACTAACTTGCATTGGGATTTTATGTACGCGTAATGACTAACTACGAGGGATGAGTACTTGGATGACTGTTCGTTTACATCGGGTAACAGCCACGATGCTTACGAACAATCATCTCGTAAATCAACGTTTACGGATATGGGACACAACACTAATAAAAACCCTTAAAAATTAATGCTGACACACAATCTAAAATCAAATATTTACAGGAATCTCCCTCGAGACCCTCCTTCAGTGCGATGACGCATCTGACAAATGAGCTGCCAACACGGCCAATTGCTCAATACACAAACAAGGAAAAGACAGCATCGCACGTGACTGCACGGGTCACTAATACGGAATATAAACATGGAATGAAACCAACAACAACAAAAGCCTCACCGGCTGAGATTACCTTATATGAACAAAAATGCACGTTAAGGTAACGTTTCGGAGATTATAGTGATTCGTAGGCAACTCCCATTTATTTAAACAATTTTTATCATTGATCAGTTCTTATTCTGTATTTCAAGTAATTTTACGGAGCCAACAAGCACTCCACTAATGACCTTGATGCAATCTTTTCAGCCCGCCTTGTGAAAACAGCTTCCCCCTACCACAACTCTTGTCATCGTCCAACTCCAGTGTGTAAAAATAACTTGACCAACTGTCCCGTTATCTCGTAGAATCAACAGCAACAAATTTCAACCACATAAACATATGGTAAGACATTAATCGATATAGCCACATATGTCCTCGCAAGGTAACCATATGGACTTGGCACCAAGCTGACAGAAATCAGTCTAAGCTGAAATTCCCGCTTGTAATGACCAATAAAATACACACACACACACTGCTGGGAATGACATAACATTTTTCACACAGGTCGGTTGAATCAGAAGCTCACAATCTAATTAAGAAAATATTAAAACCTACGAGAGAGCTGACTGCTCTTCGCCACAACACACATTGCTCCAACGGCAATAAACTCACTGAATCTGATCAATAATAAACATTACAAAGATTAATTTACCCTCCAATCTACTGTATGATTCTATTAATTCAGTCCTACTTCTGAAACACAACATATCTCCGAGAGACGCTTCTTAACCGCATTACGTAAAAATATGCGAACACGGTCGTCCACATAGCCACGTTAGTTAAAACAAACAAACAAGAACTTACGACTAAGAAAACTTGTGCGAACTGTTTCCATGCAAAAGGTGTGTCAGACCAAAACTAAACGCACTACGTTAATCAACACAAGCAAGATATTTGCAAACAAAATATGTCCCTTATACCATAGGTTAACTTGTCAGATAATAAGAATATTATTCGGTACTCATCCTCGGCCAGTCACCGTCAACGAACATCTGCAGCCATCTCCCTACTTAATGCTGCTTAGCTCATCTCAAACATCTCGATGGAATGTTGACAGTTCCAAACTTCTTCCAGGATAAGTGATGTCATCTCTCGTGCTGATGCAAAAAGTTATAGATTATTATACACTCGATATCTGACTACTAAATTCACCGTTTTAGGTACTTATTTCCCCAGAACAGTCTGTTGGCGAATTGTCGACGATACTGTCCCTACAAAATAGTACTGTGACTATCTATCACACTGAATTTAACACACATTTGTATTAATAAAAATCTGTGTCCTCATAACACGCAAAGTACAAGTGCCTACGTCCTCGGACGCGCAAAATGTAATTATAACCTGTGTCTTCCGACACACAAAATGTAATATAACCTACGTCCTCAGACGCACAAATTGTAATCATGTTTCTTGGCTCTTCACGCCACTTATAAATGAACTGGCCCTAGGTATCGATAGAGGGGGAAATTATATAAAAATTTCTCAAAATAATAGTGGTACAGGAATGAAACAAATATCACTGAACTCGTAAAATTGCGCAGGTCAAGAATATGCCCATTAATTCTAGAATCGATCGTAGAGATGTTGTCTAGCCGATCTCCCGCGTTAATGCAAGCTATCGCGTGCCCAAGCTAGACTTGTCGCGTTCGTAAGCATTCATCTCCCATTGGTTCCACTTTTTCAATATGTTCGCGGTTTTTATCAGACCTCGGCCTCGTAGGAGTGTCCAGTAGTACCATCAGCCACTCACGTTACTGCATTATATTTTTTCTAGGCGCGAATAGTACAATGAACATGCCATAAGCGTGTCTCACCACGCGTCCCTTCTATTTTGAGGTAGCCACCACCTGTCCTTCTGAAACATTGCCAGGCTCTTTCTTTTCACAATCCTAAAGTATTTAGCCTTTTGTCAAACTGCTGCAGGTATGTCCCCACTGTCTCCCACAAATGCTTGAAGTTTCCTCATCTTCGTCTGGCTATTTCATGACGCTGGTGGAAATATTAATTAATTGTAGAAATAAAACATCGAATCATTTATCCATCAGAGGATAAAGGGTTCAGTACCCTATGTTCACAAACATGGACATTTTATTCGTGCTTAAAAAGCTAAGCAGCGAGATTCGGCTCTTAGGAGAGCTGAAGTCTGTGATCGAATCAATTATCTTCCTGCTGGCAATAAATCCCGTGCTGAGGTGTAGAACTGTTTTAATCACACGTTTGCCTGTTTTCCCTTTAAAGATCCTGCACCCTTGTGATTCGAAGGCATATTCATAATTAAATCTTGTTTCCTGAATTACCGCGATTAGGATTTCATGGTAAGAGAGAATGTCCGTGAGATGTTTCAATTTACCAAATTTCAAGAGGGATTTGGCATTGAAGGTTGCAAAGAGGTTTCGGTGTTTGTGGATGATCTTGTTTCTAGGAGTCTCCGATACCTTCGCGCATGGTTGTGTAGGCTCCCCTGAATCCGAAGGCCCGCATGTGTCTGCTGAATTTTCCTCCATGCTTTACAGTTGAAAACTTGTAGTTTGTCCCTGCGTATTGTCACTACATCAACGCTGGCCAGCAATATAGTCACCAAAGGTTTCAAGTACAGGAACATTGAACTTTCTAAGACTGGCCCTAATAGTGCCTATAAGGCAAAAATACCACTGAAAATGCCAAAAGCAAGAGACATAATGAAGTATAAAGACATTATTCCTAGTGAGTTTAAGTTATCGTAGCCTACCAATAGCTGGTAAAAAGTACGTAAACCTTACTTGTGATAATATATACAGTGGCAGTGAACGTTGGGACACTAACAGTGATTAGGAGCTCGTAAATAACGATATTATTGATGTAGTTTGCTCAGTACCTTTGTTTTGTACTAAAAAAAAGTCATTATAGTTCTTAATAAATATAGTAAGTTCCAAAATGACAATTATATTTCCAAGTACTTTATATATTGTTTTAGAAAAAGTCATAAGACATACAAAACAAATACCCTCACTCAACCTTTCTGGGAGTCATTTCTAGCTCTGGCGAAATAATCACAAGTCTGTATACATTTAATAACGAAATTAAAAAGCTATTTTCTCAAAACTGTGTTGAGTGGATGTGTACTGTTTTGCATATGACTTCTTCCTATTACTGTCTATGGTTCTGCAGAGACTATCCATGACTTAACATTTTCTGGAAACTTCGACAAAGGACATCCTAATGTCCTGAATAATAATAATAATAATAATAATAATAATAGCAGTCCTACCAGTATAACTCCAGTAAAGAAACCTAGCCTAAGCGTGTTGAAGAAGTTCCTTTGAAAACTGAATTACAAATCGTATCGTCTAATGGCCGTGAAAATTGTATTACTTTCCAAACAGACAACTCTTGCAAATATATTCTACTCTTTCTGGTATAGGTTGTTATTTCTAAAGTTAGTTGGCCCAAGCGTAGGGCCACTTTGACAAGTCGTCGTGAAGTCAGTGCCAAAGCCAAGAGACAGCGTGTTGGCAAAATTGGTGTTCAAAAATTGAGGGTAGCTTTTCAGTTTACTGTTTCAGATGTAGGCCTAATCCAAGATGTGAATCCTTTCTCTATAGGTGGTCTTCACGGAGTTATTCACCATTGCTCTGCGTTGTATTTTAAACGTGAGAAGAATACAGCAGGACGCTACACATTATGTTGCTATGCCGGAAAAATCAAACATCCACATATTTCTACTGCATACTTGATGAAGACAAACAGTTGTTCATTTGTGGCAATGAAAACTGAAAAAAAAAATGTCTAAGAGAATATTCGCCAGTACAATATTGCAAGAACTGAGGTTACGTAATACTCATAATGAAACTGATATCTTCGAATTCCGATATCGACTGACGCTGCCGCGCAGCACGGGTTGTCTAATATATATTAAATTAATTGGAAGAAGTTCACCTTTTACTAAATCAGAAATATCTTGAAGCTGATTCCTGCCCGTGGTGCCCCTGCTAATGTAGTTGGAATGTAATTTCCGCGAGAAAAAATAGTTGCCATGACTTACAAGGGAACGGATCACGGTGTAAAATTCTGATCTGGTTGAAATTTAGTACACAGTAATCCTACAAAGTTGTACAATGACGTAGTGAAAACCGCATGGGCAGATTTCAATTTTGAACGCCAATATTGAACGCCGAAAATCTGCCGGACGACGGCATGAGCGAGGAGGTGAGAAGAGGTAAAGCTGACCTTCAATCCTAGCAGCACGCGATGGCTCCCGGCCACTAGGCAGCAACCTGCCGTGCTGCGATGCATTCCCCACCTTAAACGTTCCCCTCACTTTTCTACCCTCTCGATTAGAGTATAAAATGCAACATAGTGTGATGTTTTGCACTTGGCCATACTGTAAATAAATAAAACAACCTTTTATTTTTATCTGTTTTACTCTTTGTAATCCTTGCAATAGTGAATGCTTACAAAAAAAAGTGGTCAATGCAAAGAGATTGCTTCCACCACGCGCACCTTGCAACACTTTCTTTTATACACATATCGCAAGCATTTTGGATAGCATCATCCTTGAAACAAAATTGAACGGGGTTCGCAAAGCAAGCGGCTACTTTGTAGTACAATGTTGTACAAGCTGTACAATGACGTAGTGAAAACCGCATGGGCCACTTTCAGTTTTGAACGCCAAAAACCTGCCGGGTGGTGGCATGAGCGAGGAGGTGAGGAGAGGTAAAGCTGACCTTAAATCCAAGCAGCACGCGATGGTTCCCGGCCAACAGGCAGCGACCTGCTGTGCTGTGTTGCATTCCCCACCTTCCACATTCCCCTCATTCCGTCACTTCCTTATCAGTTCAGTGGGGCTATGCAAAACAAGAGTGATGTTTCGGATGAACAGGTCCCAAATCGTTCCGTCATCAAGCCATGTATGACAATTTTATTGTCTGTGTTTAATTTTACTGGCACAGACAGCAATTAATGTTAAATCCTTTACTTTACAGTCAGAATATTTACAAATGTGAGAAAGTGACGACGACGATGTTCAATTGGAACACCTTCCAAATTATAATCCTTAGAATGTGGTAGTTTGTCTACAAAACTGCTTTGCTGAAAGTGATAGCTGTGAAAGCCAAATAAAACCTGGTGAAAGGGAATTGGGTTTTGAACTGTACCGTAAGTAAAAACTTTGTTTACATTTTCTTATGGCAAAGGCAGACATGCACCAAGACTGAATCATGATACTTGTTTACAGGCCTTATTGCAGAAAGGGTTGGTGATGTGCAGGTCGCCATTGAACATGAGGATACGTTAGTTTTGCCTGACAATAACAATGTTATTCAAGACGATGGATTTGCAATATCCGACACTGACAGTGAAAAAGATGCTACCACAACACCTGCAATAAGTGTCACATACAAAAAAAAAGTGAATGATTATTGGCTGAACGAAGGAGGGAAAAAAGGTCATTTAAAGTCATTCAGCACAAATTTAAAAAGCTACGGCACCAGTCAGACCTTTCTAAATGGAAGCTACAAGTAGAATCAGGCGGTACAAAGGATGAAACACTGAAATTTATCACCAAAGAAACATTTGAAGAATTTAAAAAGGCGAGGCTGAATAACAACAAAAACGTCCATGACGTACACATTAGGAAATGGGCCCTGAAGAATACTCGGCGTGTTCATGACGATACCTTCCGCGTCTCAACTTTCTGGGTTCGCAAGTTTAAAAATAAATTCAATATTGGTTCCCGATAAGTTAGGAAATTTGTAACCAAAAGTTACACAGCCGATCAGCTTGACCTTGCGTCCAGCGCAACAATTTTTGTAGGAGAGGTATCCGAATTAATAAACCCTCACTCTCCAAAGTGTGTTTTTAACACAGATCAAAGCGGGTTTAACGAAGAGTTCCATGCAGGACATACGTTACATGTAAAGGGAGACAAAAGAATTTTCGCAGAAGCGCAATCGTTGAACTCATTAACACACAACTATACAATTCATCCTGTAATATCTGCCGATGGAGAACTGTTACCTAAACTGTTAGTTGTGTTAAAAGAAAAGGACGGTGAATTTGGCCGTATTGTTAAGAGAACTTTGTTTACAGCAGATAATTTATTTGTATTGCCGTCCCCGTCCGGAAAGTTAATTAAAAAGTTACTTCAAAAGTGGTTACAAGATGTTTATTTTCAAACTGTACCAGACGACAGTGTTTTACTCTTGGATTCGTGGACAGCAAAAAGTGAAGCAAATATATTAGCGTCAAAACCGCCAACAAAACTATCATTGTTAAAACTATTCCCCAGAGAACTATTGGAATGATTCAGCCGTTAGATGTGCTTGGTTTCCGGATATGGAAACAATTTGTTAGTTATTTTTATGACCTAATTTTATTATACAATTTCGACATTAACATTCATTTGCGCAACAATATTTAAAAAAACCAATCATTGACCCACAACCAACTATCTTCTCCGTGGTTTCGTTACATGTGAAAGTATAGGTGGTACAAATCCGGTTATGTTGAAACACAGCCCGCTTGCTTTGCGAACCCCGTTCAATTTTGTTTCAAGGATGATGCTATCCAAAATGCTTGCGATATGTGTATAAAAGAAAGTGTTGCAAGGTGCGCGTGGTGCAAGCAATCTCTTTGCATTGACCACTTTTTTGTGAGCATTCACTATTGCAAGGATTACAAAGAGTAAAACAGATAAAAATAAAAGGTTGTTTTATTTATTTACAGTATGGCCAAGTGCAAAACATCACACTATGTTGCATTTTATACTCTAATCGAGAGGGTAGAAAAGTGAGGGGAACGTTTAAGGTGGGGAATGCATCGCAGCACGGCAGGTTGCTGCCTAGTGGCCGGGAGCCATCGCGTGCTGCTAGGATTGAAGGTCAGCTTTACCTCTTCTCACCTCCTCGCTCATGCCGTCGTCCGGCAGATTTTCGGCGTTCAATATTGGCGTTCAAAATTGAAATCGGCCCATGCGGTTTTCACTACGTCATTGTACAACTTGGTAGGAATATTGTGTACTAAATTTCAACCAGATCAGAATTTTACACCGCGATCCGTTCCCTTGTTAGTAAGTGGCCCTCGTATATCATTAAGACATAAATTCTGTTCTAGGTGTATCTTCGAACTTTCAATTTGCTCTCCTGGAAAATTTGCTTGATGTGACCCAGTTTATTCCCATGACCCCTTAATTTCCTTGTAAACAGCAGGAACAGCAACAACCGCAACAACAGCAGAAACAGTACAGCAGCAAAATCAACAGCATCAGCAACATCAACCCCAGCAGCAATGACAACAACAGAGGCAGCAACAAAATCAACAGCATCAGCAACAACATCTATAACAACAGCAGCAAAAACAATATCTACACCAGCACCACCAGCAGCAACAGTAACAACAGCAGCCACAGCAGTAACACAAAAATCAACAGCAGCAACAACAGCAGTAACACAAACATCATTAACAGCAGCTGTTCGCATTTGCGAATAAATTAATTAATTAATTTTTCAAGTCTTCGTGAAGTGTCAAGTCATTTATTTATTTTTTCATAACCTCTATTTGTTCATGACATTTCATTTTTTAATAACGCTTCTACTTTAAATCAAGTATGTGGTTAATTACTTACATATTTTGCATAAGCCAAATCCACTTCTAGGACAGTTTTCCAAGTGTTATAGCAATGCACTACGGTCGCTCTATGCACGACGAAACCTCGTGTTCGTCTGGATGCCATTGCTGCGCTCTTATTGGCCGGCTTCCTCGCCTCAGCATCGCTTCGGCCAATCACCGCACGTCTTCTTCACCACGTCACATGGAAACCACCAGAACATCCGTTCGTCGGCTATAGGTCACCACGTACTCTTACACGATGAAAAGTCTATTTTTGTGGCATCACTTTACTAAGTATTTTCTGAGTTTATGCTAAAGGTACAGCAATGATTCTTGTCACATATAAGAAGCGATATATTCTGAGCTGTTTTTGACCATGCAGTGCTACTTTGCTTTTATAGGATGTGTGAAATGAATACAAATTTGGACAGATACATTTTCAAAAAAATGTTGTATAATTTGCTTCAGGTACACATTTCTGAGTTGTTTTTCAATCAAATATTCTCAAATTTTGTTGACATACTTGGAATGGATCATGGCAGATGAGTAACCACTTTTTCCATTATTATTGGGACATAATGCAAGAAAAAAAATCCGAACTCTTTCTTTTTAAATTTATTCAAAAATATGTATCAATTTTTCTCTTCCCAATCCATTCCTATGTTTTGGAAGTGAATATTGGTTAACATTCAAGTGGTGTCATTAGGCAAGTTAATGTCCGGCTCTGTGGCTAAATGGTTAGCTCGCTAGGCTTTGGCCCAAAGTACCCCGGGTTCGATTCCCGGCTGAGTCATCAGGGATTTTAATCTCCTGGGGTTAATTCCCGTGGTTCGGGGACTGGATGTATGTGCCGTCTTCATCATCACTTCATTCTCATTACAACGCGCAGGTCGCCCACGGGCGTCAAATAGAAAGACCTGCACTAGGCCTCTCCGGAGGCCACACGATCATTATTATTAGGCAAGTTAATGTAAAAAAATAGCCATCTATGTTAAGTGGTTTCCTACTTATTGGTACCTAAACATGAAAAATGAGTATTAACTGAAAACAGCTGGCAAAGTTAAAAGTGTATTATTCAGAGCATGGGACGCTAATTTAAAAAAAACAATTTAAGTTAGTTGTAGACATCAAAAACCCAACAAACTATATATATATATATTTGGATTCAGGAAAGAATGAAGAATTTTATGGCGCCAAAATCAAAAAATCGATTTTTTATCATGCAAGAGTACGTGGTGTCAATTTTGTGATTTCCTCGGTAGACACAGAACTACCCACCAGTCTTGCAAACCGGACTTAAAACTTCATCTAGATTTATTTTATCATCGTCAACTCTGCATCAAGAAGTATTATCTACGCTTTGTAATTTAACTTAGTGATTTATTCTGGATCACATTCTTCATGTTTCTACGACATGTTTGAAAAATGAACATTTACTTGTGTGAACTGCACATCATTCGTACTACGGAAAACTATTCCTGTACGCATCTTCTACAAAGTGAATAAGTTTATAGCTGCGTCTTCTTTTCAATGGCTTACTCAAAAGCTATTCTTTCTGCGAAATCTACAAAATTCTAAAAGTACTTAAATGTACTAAGTGTCACGTACAGTTATGTTAACAACTGATCTGCATTCTCCTGCGGTTGCAAACAACGCAATCTACCAGTTAAGTAACTGTGCATTTCTAAAACTATATATTATGTTCAGTGCAACTTGTGTCTTGTAAAATGTAATTTGCTGTTCAACTGTATCATGTTACTTCTTTCCGAGGAAAGATTCATATCGGCTTGCTTTAGAAATTTACTTGGAAATTAACATATCTGCTTGCTTTCGCCATTTTCACTTTGGGAACTTCATGGTTCACTTTCATGTATCACATGCCTACCTGCTTCTGCCACTTCACTTCCTTTGGAAATGTTTCATGGCTTGCCTTTTTGTGCATTATGGTAACTCAAGTGACACTCCCACTTCATAAGGTACGGCAGGATTAGGCCCCTGACCGCCATTAGCCCCTTCTATATAGGCAATGTTTCTATTCTTTTCTTCTCTAGTAAATGACTTGTGTAATATTCACAAAGGTTGTCTTATTAAGAAATTTTCCTAATTTTCTTTGACTTTGTTAAAGCCAATTTCTTGTTAAAACACTGTGTTCCATATGTTGCGAAGTTATCTAAGTAATTTCTTTGTCAGTAATTATGTTAATGAAGCAAAGCCTTCCAAGCAAAAACTTAAAACAAATGTTTTGAGTCCTTCTAACCTGTTTAACATGATCTATAAATTTTATTATCTAGTTGCTGAAAAAATATATGTTAAAGCAATATGCTCCCTCTCTCCTCTTCTTGTTTTGTATAGGCTAATGTTCCCTTCAACTTCCTTAACGCTCAAACTATATTCTATTCTGAATTCACTCAGAATTCTCTCTGATAATGGAAACCTTAAATTGGTTAATCCGATGGTTCGTGATAGTTAATCACACCAGCAGCAGCAACAACCGCAGTAACAACAGCAACCACAGCAGTAACACAAACATCAACTACAACAACAACAGCAGTAACACAAACACCATTAACAGCAGCAGCAACAACTGCAGTAACAACAGCAGTCATAGCAGCAGCAACAACCGCAGTTACAACAGCAGCAACATCATTAACAGCAGCAGCAACAACAGCAACAACCGCAGTAACAACAGAAGCCACAGCAGCAGCAACAACCGCAGTAACAACAGCAGCAACCAAAGCAGTAACACAAACATCAATAACAGCAGCAGCAACAACAGCAGTAACAACAGCAGTAACACAAACATCAATAACAGCAGAAGCAACAACAGCAGTAACAACAGCAGCAACAACAGCAGTAACACACACATCATTAACATCAGCAGCAACAACAGCAGTAACAACAGCAGCAACAACAGCAATAACAACAGCAGCAACAACAGCAGTAACACAAACATCAATAACAACAGCAGCAACAACAGCAGGAACAACAGCAGTAATACAAACATCATTAACAGCAGCAGCAGCAACAACCGCAGTAACAACAGCAGCAACAACAGCAGTAACACAAACATCAATAACAGCAGCAGCAACAACAGCAGTAACAACAGCAGCAACAACAGCAGTAACAACAGCAGTAACAACAGCAGCAACAACAGCAGTAACACAAACATCAATAACATCAGCTGCAACAACAGCAGTAACAACAGCAGTAACACAAACATCATTAACATCAGCAGCAACAACAGCAGTAACACAAACATCAATAACAGCAGCAGCAACAACAGCAGTAACAACAGCAGCAACAACAGCAGTAACAACAGCAGTAACAACAGCAGCAACAACAGCAGTAACACAAACATCAATAACATCAGCAGCAACAACAGCAGTAACAACAGCAGTAACACAAACATCATTAACATCAGCAGCAACAACAGCAGTAACAACAGCAGCAACAACAGCAGGAACAACAGCAGTAACACAAACATCATTAACAGCAGCAGCAACAACCGCAGTAACAGCAATAACACAAACATCATTAACAGCAGCAGCAGCAACAACCGCAGTAACAGCAGCAGCAACAGTAGTAACACAAACATCAACAGCAGTAACAACAGCAGCAATAGCAGCAATAGCAACAACAACAGCAGGAACAACAGCAGCAACAACAGCAGCAATAGCAACAACAACAGCCGTAACAGCAACAGCAGTAACACAAACATCAACAGCTGTAACAACAGCAGCAATAGCAACAACAACAGCCGTAACAACAACAGCAGTAACACAAACATCAACAGCAGTAACAACAGCAGCAATAGCAACAACAGCCGTAACAACAACAGTAGTAACACAAACATCAACAGCAGTAATAACAGCAGCAATAGCTACAACAACAGCCGTAACAGCACCAGCAGCAACAACAGAAGCAACAGCAGTGATCATCACTGCCTTAAAGTAAGTAACGATATCAACTCATTCTGAAAAGCATTCACGATTAAATAAGACGAGTACTTCTCGAAGTTTATTTTTATAGAAATTCTATTTACAATAGACTGTGTCACTTATGGCGTAATATTTTATACTCTGTGAAATTAAAACTGACGTGGGTGCATCATTCTTGACAATCGCCATCATCGCAGAAGTACTGTATTCTGCCTGATCTGGATGGCAATGCTTTCTTCGGACCAGTCTGGCCGGAGGATTGCTTTTGTTTTCTGTTTTGCTTACAAGGTGGTTTTCCATCTTGGCCTTCTTTACAGACGAGATATGTTTTACTGTCTTCGCTTTCCGTGCCAATTTTCTTTTCTATGTCGTCGTCACTGTGGGTGATTTCTCTGTCTTGTGTATCTGCTTCTTGAGAACCGCCATCCATGTAGTAAAGGAATTTTTCGCTTACTCCGCACTTACAGAAGGTTGCAGAAGTCGGTTTACCTTTGGTTAATATCATTAATTCGTAATCATCATCAGTATTTTTCCACCTATAAAACATATAGCACAGTATGCAGATAAGCAAAAGTAACAAGACGAAGAGGATAGTTCCGAGCATGTACCAGATACCTTCCTCGCTGAATCGACTCCAGACTCTATGTTCTCCATGTTCTCTACTATCATGTCCACTACTACCATGTGCACTCTCACTAGTCACACATCTAGAATCCGTAGCCTCTGTTTCGCTTGTAGTTTCACAGTTTTTTGTACTAGAAGCCCTTCTCATGACGGTATTTCCGTTTAGGTTATCTGTGTGGTATTCACCCGGAAGACGGCTATTAATCGCAGCTGGCTGACAGATGTCATCTTGATTTGGCACATGGTTTTCATGTTGATCTGAAAAAGAAGATACTTATATTTTAGTCGTGCTGTAAGGTCGATCATTCGTCATGATAATAATTACATCAGTATAATCATGGGGACCCGTATCTGCTGCGCAGAGCAAAATCGTATTTCTGATCAGGGCAGTGATGTCATCATGGAGACAAGCGATCGGGGTTCTCATTGTGCATCATGGAACAACCGCGTGGTTACGCAATCTCTCAATTAAATTATTATAAACTATTATAAATTATTATAAATTGTTTTAATTATTGGAAGGAAGCCTAGTAATATTCAGGCTTTCATGCTCAAACGTATGTTTTATTGATGTGGAAAGAGCCTTCGGCATTTAGCTCACTTAGAGCCTGATTTTCCTGTCCGCTATTCCCGAATGATTTGATAATATCGCGAAGAAGGTAAAAATCGTTGTTCCCTCGTATTGCCCAAGGTTAGGTGATTGTTCACAGCTTGATATAATTAGAGATATAGTTCTATTAGATGTACATATTAGTGGATCAAGGGCAGATCGCTTGTGTCTCATCCTACATCCCGGATATATCTGTCGTTCACCACGTGTTACAAATATAACGATGAAACAAAAATGAGTACTACGTTTCACTCTGCAGAATAAGTAGTTTTAGAATAATAACAAGACGAAAACCCGCCAACCTGGGCCCAATATTTGGGAAGCCAGGCTCTGCCTGTCACAGGCCAGGACAAAGCGGTGAGTGTTAGAGGAGTAACACCTCTTTAAGAGAAAAAGGTCCAGCTGGCCCGGCTGGTAGTACCTTGTCAGGGTCCCTTGCCAGGGTTACGGTGAAGTCCTCAACGGCATTGATAGTGGAATAGATGATCTATAAAACAGTATGAATGGCGAACGAGGCGGCCCTGTATCCGGGATTAATAGGATAAAAGGCATCTACCCTATAATTTAGTTAGACGTCAGCTTTATATAAATCCATATAGCATCTGTCTTGTAACAAGCGGCTAGATGGTCAGTGTCTGTTCACCAAAGATGCAGCTGAAAACCCATCCTCGGAGCTAACAACCTCGAGTAGAAACTTTAGTGGACTTGTTCCCTTAACCTAGCAAGCAATCTACAATGGATATGCACATTGTAAGAGACTTTACCCCAGGGAGTAACCAATCTCCATTTTCTAAGGAAATGAAAAGTATGCACTCGGATTCTGGGGGCCTACATCATTGTGCAAAGGATGAAAAGGATGATTCGGAGCATCTTGAAAACAGCATTAAGCAAATCACCAGTAAAATTAAGCTCAAGAACATAAACTTTTTAGCTACCTTTAATATCATTCACTCTTAAAAACAGGAAAACTTAAAACTCTGATAAATTTCATCAAATAGAAAAGGATTATGAAAACAGCTCTTCATGAAACTAGATATACTGATGAACATCCATTTGATTCAGAAGGTTATAGAATATTCAAGGGAAACCTGGAAAGAGAGTTAAGAAAAATGTACCTCAATTTGGAACTGGGTTCATTGAAAATCAGAACATATTAAATTAAATAATAGAGTTTAAATCCATTCATGAAAGATTATCCCTGCTATCCTTTAAATCAGTAAACAAAGTTTATACCATTGTTAATACACATGCGCCAACTAATGAGAAACATATGACTAGGAAAAACAAACGGATTTTTTTTGGCAAGAACTATCAAACACCCTAGATCAAATTCCATCAAAAATATAATACTTCTACTTGGAGACTTTAACGCTCAAATCGGCAAAGAATGTCAACATCGGTCCATAGTAGGCAATTTCCCCGCACCTAAAAGAACCAACATAAATGGAGACAGACTCATTAGTTTGTGCAGAGAGCATAACATAGTCCTAAAATCTACATTCTTCAAAAAACTTCCTAGGAAACAAACCACTTGGGTTTCCCCAAATCCAGTTTGTGGTGAGAAACAACTTGACCATGTTGCTATTAGCAGACAGTCTACAACGGAGATGCTCATCGTGAAAGTTGCTAAGAGTGCAGGTTTAGATTCAGACCACAATCTGTCTCTCATTAAATTCAAAATGAGACCAATATATAAAAAGAAAAATCATTATCAATCCAAAAAGTTTCATACACAAAAATTAGCTACAGAAAATAATTTCAAAACACATTTGGAAAGCAGAGCACCTAAAACATGGGAACAACTTCAAAGAGACTTAGTACAGCCAGCAGAAGAAACCATTCTCCGTAAAAGAAAAACAGTTAGTTAGTTATTGTTGTTTAAGGGGCGGAACTACGAGGTCATCTGCCCCTCTTAACACTGATTAAAGAATACAAATTAAAAGAAAACGAAAACATGCCTGGTGGACTGCTGAGTGTGATGATCTAATCTTTAAAAGACAACGAGCTTGGAACATCTGGAATGCAAATAAAAATGAGAATACCAGGAACTGCTTTATAGAAGCCCGAAAACATACATCTAAGGGACTCAAAAGGATAAAAGTGCAACATATGAAAGACCAATTGACATTAATAGAATCGGACTTCAGACAGCACAATACAAAGGACTTCTATAAAACTTTCAGAAGTAGTTTAAGGAAGTATACTCCACCAAGCTTACTTTTCACAGATCCAAAGACACAGAAAACAGCATATAATAACGCTGAAAATTGCAGAATACTTGCGGAATATTTTGAAGAGCTCCTCAACTGCGATCCACCAAAGGAGACATTTAATTTTGATAATATACTCCCCATTCCTCCAGACTCAAAACCACCTTCAACAAATGAAATTAACGAAATTATAAACGAACTTGAAAATAACAAAGCATCTGGAGAAGATAGTATAGTTGCTGAATTATGGAAATAGTCGAGTGACAGCATGATCCTATGTTTAACGGAAATCATAATAATGATATATGGAAAACTCACAGTTTACCATCAGAATGGACATCTGCCTTGATACATCCACTACATAAGAAAGGGAAGAAAACAGATCCTAACAATTACAGGGGAATCTCCCTCCTACTAGTGACTTCTAAGATCTTATCCAAAGCACTTTTAAAAAGAGCAGAAAAAATACTCGACCCACAATTGGGAGAGTGTCAGGCAGAATTTAGGAAGGGACGATCATATATGGAGCAAATACTAAATTTAAAGAACATATTAGACATGAGGAAAATCATGAACTCGAAATATGTAGTTACTTTTGTGGATTTAAAAAAAGCCTATGACTCCTTTGACAGGAAGGCACTTATTAACATTCTGAAGGAATTTGGACTTGATAACAAGACAACTAAAATAATTCAAGCGACACTAATGAGCCACCTTCCAAAGTTAAATTTAGAGGAGAACTTTCAAAATCTTTCAAAATAAAGTCAGGTGTGAGACAAGGAGATGGTCTGTCACCTCTGCTTTTCAATTGTACATTGGAGAGTGGAGGAAAGCCATCAATACTAAAGGCGTTCAACTAGGAAGACATCGAAATAAAATCACTGTAGATTGTTTAGCTTTTGCGGATAACATTGCATTAGTTACTGACTCACTGGATACTGCCCAAGAACAAATTAGAGAGTTGCAAAATCAGGCAGCCTAAGTCGGACTACAAACATCCTTTGAAAAAACTAAGTTCATGACCAACATCACCGAGGCCCCGAAGAGTATCACGATTCATGACAGTTCAGTATGTAAAGCAAATTCCTTTAAATACCTAGGAGAGTGGATAATGAACGACTCACAGGAAAAGACAGCAATAGAAACGCGTATGCATACATTACAAAGGTGTTTTAATATGACAAAAAATATATATAATTTTACAAAAACTTATCCTGGAACACTAAATTAAGGCACTATCAAACAGTGGTCAGACCTGAAACTCTGTATGCGGCAGAAACACTTAAATTAACAAGATTTGGTGATTTAGACAAATTAGAGAAGACTGAAAGACGAATTCTGAGAAAAATACTGGGAGCTAAACGAAATAATAACGCAGAATATAGGTTACGACCAAATAGAGTTATATTTGATGTAATGAGAAAGAGAAGATCACAGTTTTTTGGGCACATTTATAGAATGGAAAATAGTAGACTAACTAAACAGATTGTGGTGACTGGTGACTGGTGACCAAAGAGTGATTTGTAAAGTGTTTACTCCTTGTAAATATGTATATATCCTTGTGTTGCATCATGGGAGCATATTTGTGCTTCCTTCAGTAATGGCAAACCATGTGACTGTGTGTCTGTATGATTTTATGTAGATTTAGCATCAATAAACATGTTGGATGCCAAGATAAATTAATTATTTCACTAAGGATCCACAGTGGTGACCCCGATTGAACAGTGCATACAGTGAGTGAGTGAGTGAGTGTTAAGTTATCGTGTGTTATAACGACATTGACAATGCCTCGCACGGACAACACAGCACCCGACGCGACGCCATCAGATATGTCTACATCAAACAACGAACCTGAAATTTCACAAGTGTCAATTAAAATCCCACCAATTTGGCGTAAAAATGTTCAAGATTGGCTACTGCAGATCGAGGCCCAATTTGCTACAGCTAACATCACAAAAGAGCTTACGAAGTTCAACTATGTTATCGACTCACTGGAGCCAGACGTTGCCGAACTTATAAGTGATTTGTTATTAAGACCAATTTCGAATACGCCTTTCTTAGATCTGAAGGCCCGGGTAGTAGCTGAATTTGAAGAATCAGAAGGACGGAAAGTGACGAAATTACTCACAGAGCTTGACCTAGGAGACAAAAAGCCAAGCCAGATTTTACGAGAAATCCGCGTCCGTGCGGGGACACAGGTCATGGACGATTTTCTCCACACAATCTTTCTGCAACGACTCCCAGTTAATTTAAGATCGATACTAGCATCCTGTAACGATACTCTGGACAACCTGCCGCATTAGTTGATTGAATTTTAGATTTTTCAAATCCCTCGCAATTTCAATCGGTGATTCAATCTCGTCAACCCGCCGCAGAACCTTCTACGTAGCAGGTGGATCGGATTTTCCGCCTAGAGTCACAATTAGAACAACTCGTCACGTCGGTCTTCCTGGGGACAGTGTAATTTATGTGAACGAAAGTTTATCACCAGAGAAGAGGAAATTACTGTCACAAGCTCGGAACATCAGGAGAAAGAAGGAGTATTCTTTCTTGTGGGTAAGAAATGGACACATTAAAATACGCAAATCTGAAGGTTCTCGAGTCATCGTAATTCGAAATGAGGGTGACCTGAACACTCTCTAATGGTATCAAAATCTAGATTATCCATTTACTATCAAAATGTAGGAGGAATGAATACAAAATTAGATTTATTCAATGACAACCTGATCTCCAAAAAGCATGACTTAATTCTAATTACAGAAACTTGGTTATCTAGTAAAATCGCTGACAGTGAGGTCTGTTGTGATATGTACAGAGTATACAGGGCTGAGAGGCCTGCCAGAACAGGGGGTGGGGTGGCTGTCTTGGTTCGGAGCGGATTAACAGTACTCAAGGTCGAAAGAATGACTGGCAGCTTGGAATGTCTATTAGTGAAACTGGTTATTTCAGGAAATATTTGGTACGTCTGTAATGTTTACATCCCACCAGCTTCAAAAGTAGAATCGTACAGGCAACTACTGTATATCGGTGGATGGAATCCCGCACAGAAATATATGATAAAAATTTATTAATATTTGGTGACTTCAATATCCCAACAATACAAAGTACAATAATTAAAGATGACAATATTCACACAAGAGAACTCGTAAATTTTATTAATTATCTTCAGCTAAAATCTTATAATTCAGTACTAAACCGTAACGGGAGGACGCTGGACTTAGTTCTATCCAACAAACCCAACATAAATGTAACGGAAAACACAGACCCACTCTTACCGCAGGATCGCCATCACCCAGCTCTGGATGTGGAAATATCTCTAACTATATGTCGAAACCAAGTAATTATCCAGCCTGGTTGGTTGGTTGGTTTTTAAGTTTAGGGGCTGCGACAACGCGGTCATGTAGCCCCGTGTACTTTGGGTGTGTGTAGAATCTGTCTGATAACCGGTGTTAATTGTGATGGCTGTATTAGTGTGTATCTCTGTTTTTTAATTTAAGTACTGCAACTTAGAATTTTTCAAATAGTTCCTACTTTTGCCGCCAAGCGCCACCGTCAACGACTACTAGGCCAAGTTCAGAACTTAGCCACTAGACGCCACCGCAACGAACGTAGAAACTTAAGAACGTTGTTTACATTCTTAACCTATCCAATTTAGCTTCACACATGTGCAATTAGTGGAAGGTTCTTTAACATGCCATAAATCTATGACATGGGACCGCCGGCTTTACTTCCCCTCCGAAGGAAGGCATACTGAGGGATTTTAACGCTATCTTGGGCATAGAAGCTCAGCATGCTACCGACTACGCCACCGAAGCCGCCATGATACCTATAACTTCCGGGAAGCCGATTTTGAGCAAATGTACACTCGGTTGAGGGATAGTGCCTGGGGTCAAATATACGAGTGCACTGATGTAAATACTGCAGTAGACCTGTTTTATGAGATTTTTAACACAGTACTTGGCGAAACCATTCCTATATGTAAACGACAAACGGGCAGAAAATATCCTGTCTGGTTCTCTAAGGAAACAAAGAGTAAATTGAAGGAAAAGGAACACCATAGGAAGAGAAAACATTACTCAGATCATCATCGACTACGTTTTGAAGAATTAAGGTCAGAAATTAAAAAGGACATTAAATTATCTTATAAGAAATATATCCATAATATTGAACAAAACATTAGCAGGGACTCAAAGAAATTTTGGACGTTTATTAAGAACAAGAAAAAAAATAGGAACTCATGCGACACTTTTAAATATAATAATGAAGAATTGGACAGGGGTGATTCCATTGTTGAAGGTTTCGCGTCATATTTCAAATCAGTGTATAACTCTCAGTCAGCCCAATACAAAGTCCCAGCCTGCAATTCGAATACTCCCAACACCCTTCACATAAAACTTGTCTCAAAGGAAGAGATAGAAATGGCATTTAAAAAATTAAAACCTAAGTCGTCGGCTGGTCCTGATAATATTCCACCGTATGTAGTTAAGGGATGTGCTGAAAGCCTCAGGGACCCGTTACACTTTATATTTAACTTAGCAATACAAACTTGTACGTTCCCTGACGCCTGGAAAATCACTCGCGTCTGCCCTATACTAAAATCGGGAGACCCATCACTAATTAATAACTACCGTCCTATATCTATTTTATCCGCAGTAGCCAAGGTATTTGAATTCATATTGCACGGAAGAATATCAGTATTTCTCAGACCACTCGTAACAGATAACCAACATGGTTTCCTATCCAGGAAATCTACAGTGACGAATGCAATTAATTTTACTCAAATTATATCTAAAGAGTTAGATAAAGGAGGGCAGATGGATGTCATATTTACAGATTTCGAGAAAGCTTTAGACACAATAAACCACGATATCCTTCTTAAAAAATTATGTATTTTGGGATTTTCCCACCCATTACTAAAATTGTTCATCTCCTATCTCAGAAACAGGAAACAATTTGTTTTGTTCCAGAAAATTGTCTCAAAGGAATACATAGTTCATTCCGGAATACCCCCAAGGTTCGAACCTTGGACCTTTGACTTTTCTAGCAATGATAAATGATTTGCCACGATGTATACTGCACTCAAATAGTCTTTTATATGCAGATGACTTCAAAATTTTTAAATCAATTTCTTCCACTAATGACTGCACTCTACTACAAAATGACCTAAATAATATACACAAATGGAGTATAGAAAACAAATTATACTTAAACGTACCGAAGTGTGTTGTTATGACCTTTACACGTAAGAAGAACCCAATCACATTTGTTTATGGAATTGGACCCAAGTCATTGAAAACAGTAAGCGAGAAGAAAGATCTAGGGATTCTGTTTGACCGGGAGCTTGCTTTCACTTATCATGTGCAAAAGACGGTCGGGGATGCTTACCGCATGTTAGGGTTTATAATAAGAAACACTAAGCCATTCATTAGGACCAGTACCTGCATAAAACTTTATACTGCCATGGTGAGATCCAAGCTCGAGTACGCCAGCCAAGTATGGAGTCCATGGCAGAAAACATGCATTAAGTCCATTGAGCAAGTTCAAAAGAAATTCCTCAGATATTTACACCTCAAAATAACGGGCAATTACCCACACATGGTACCCTACGGTGAACGTTTGTTGAATTTCGGCATGACTAGTTTGGAGTCTCGAAGGCAAGTGAATGATATGAAATTCCTTTATAAAGTCATTAACGGTCAAATTGATAACTCATTTTTCCTATCGCTCCTAAATTTCAACATCCCTCGCTTAACTACAAGATCAACCATAACATTCAAAACTGATATAACCAATACCACTTCACATAACAATTCACCTGTATGGAGGCTTTGCAGTATTTACAACGATGCGGTTCGTGTAAACTGGAAACTAGACTTCTGTCTCTCAATCAGACCGTTCTTGGAAATTATAACCCAGTCACTCTAATTCATACTTGAAATAAAATTATCACACATAACAGAATCAACAATGTATATATGTGGATAGGCCTGTTCCCTAGTTATTGATGTTACCTTTTAGTTTATTATGTAATAATTTCAAAACCTGTTTTTATATTTGGCATTAGATCATATTTAGATTTAGTTTTTATATTATCTTTTTACTACTATGCATTTTGATCTGTGTGAACTTCTTAGTTTTAAGAATTACATTAAGATATTAATACTTAATGCAGACATATCAGGAAATGTATCTTACTGTGTAGGTGCACTATTATTGGGGCGCACACTGAGCCCTGTTGTGTACCATCAACAAATAAATAAATAAATAAATAAATAAACTTACGCTATCTATAAACAGTCTGATTTCTAATCCACATACAACCCGTCATCGATCGAGATCTCGATCTAGACCTAGATCACCTTATCGCCAATATCGACCAGATGGTTCATTATGTTGGTACTGTACCCGAAACCACTTACCAATACCTGGTGAAATCCCTCGATGGTCTCTGGATCGTAGAACCTGAAAATGCCCGGCGAAAAACCCTCCCAGGTCCTACCACCAAGTAAAGGAGTGAATGGGGAACTAGTCATCCTAACAGGCTGTCTTAAGAATGACCATGGCTTCGAAGGAGAAATGAATAAAAAACTAGCCCAAGAACACGAAAAACAACTCTAAAAAGAACTATCTCAAAGGTGGAATACCCTGAAAATTCCAAGCGATGGCCATCTTAACACGACCTCCCATCTCTTCGTTAAAATATCACGCCATGATTTAAAATTGGGAAAACAAACTATATTCCAAAACGGACAAAACAAAACAAGAAAAGAAAAAATCAAATACCCTGTCGTCAAACGACCAAAGTCACCGTTACTAAAACTGTGTCAAGAAAACCTAAAGAAATCCAAGAATGGATTATAATGATCACCTACCCGCTGGAGTGATCCTAGACATTATAACTAGCAATGAATTACACAAATATGACGAGTTAATCTCACAATGATATTCAGTTGACTGGACGATGAATAAAAATGAATCAGCATGAATAGGTTATGTGTGAATCGTCTAAACGATCTTCTAATGCAATAGCATTTCTCAAAATTATATACAATGAATTTACAAGGATTTATACAAAAATGTGTCTTTGGACACTCAAATGTTTCAATTTAGTCGCTGATCTGTTTCATAGCATTCGCATCGTTACATATTAAAGAAAGAAATATTCACTAATCAGGGTTACATTTTACCAAGCGATTAAGCTAAGTAGAATATCAATGGTCTACGTACATGTTTCATGTAGAAAGTAAAATTGTGTAAAATTGTAGAGGTTTTGATAATCAACTGTGGAAGTGCCTTAAGTTACATAAACAGATTATCCAAGCATTGCTCATAATTAGGTGTAGAAAAGCATGTAGGCTCGATCTAGCAGATCGACAACACCAATGTCTCAAAGAGACATGAAAACAAGAAAACCTCACCTAGGTTTATATAACACCAAACACGAGTGTTGGACTACTCGAAGTCCAAAACAGATTGGCACTCACTAGCTTACAAAGCTTATTGGCTCAATCCAAAACTGTCCTAATGCTTCAACAAGCATAAAATCTCAAAAATACATCATAATCCCGGATATGCATTCGAATCATAAAATAAAGTTATATGAACCTTCAAACACCATTATTAAATCTCATTACTATCTCAAAACCTACAAAACATGCTTAAACCACACACTAACCTCAAGCACGTTGTTGAAAGTCATGAAACTAAAGCATTTCACTAGCAAAAATAAACTATCTGGCCTCACAATGATGTATAACAAGTATACAGTTTAATCTCTTGACTCAAAGTCAAGCTTCCCTGGAATAATTTAATCAAAATTCAGGATGGTGTTCAAAATGCTGTACTTATATCTCACTCACATAATTGCACTAAATGCAATTATTTACGTTAGTCAAAATAGAAAATGAATGTCTCGGAATGGCATCAAATGTTAAGTTACTCTCAAATTAATACCTAATAGAAGGTGAAACTGATCCTTCCCTAAATCAGGATAGCCTCCAACCTTAGTGAGTTTCGAAATATCAGTGGATAAGACTTACACCATGAAAGCAAGTTAACTTCACCGGTTAATCCAATGACAATCATTAAGTAAATCCACTAATAAATCTTCACACACAAAAGCGAAGTGCTCTCCATGAACATAATCCAAACAGTGGATTAAATGCATTTAACACCAAGAAAAGCTTTCCAAGATTCAAATTGCTGCGAGAAAACAGAGTTCCTGACTCATCAGTAGTACATGAAAATATGTACTGGCCACAAAGAAAATAGTGTTCAAAACACTATTCAACAAAACGCGATTAAAACTATACTTATACAAAAATCTGAAGTTCTTCTCCTAATCCTTCTTCAAGGCAAATAGAAATACGCACTACTAACTAAAAGACATTACTGAAATTACTGATTAAATTTCAAGACTATTAATACGCAAGGGATGAATTCATTAAGTGAATACAAAATCCCGGGAATGCAACAAATCAGTTTCGACAGAATCGTCGAAGCTAAACTCGTGCATGCCCATTTAGTCTACAAAAGAAAAAGTATGGCAATTGCAATTGCTAACAAAATACCCTCACTAAACTACGATAAAGACGTTGCTGGTCCAGTACCTTTCCTTGCCTCTTGTAGCGTTGTAAAAAGGATATAAGTATCTGATGAATCTCCACGTTATCATCAGATAATACATTCTTCTTCCTTGGAGCTGGGATTCGAACCCGGGTACGCGACGCACACGAACACTGGTCGGGTGGCCGTCCGTGTCCTCGTCATTCATGCCAGAAAGTTATAATACGCCCGTGAAATTGTACTGTCCTGCATGTCGTAGCTTGCGAAGACATCAGCCAGCAACCACTGGAAAACTGAGAAAGTAGTCTCCTTTCCTACGAGGAAAATGCAGTTTGTGGCTTGCAGGCATCTCACTTACGCGTTCCACATGTAGGTACCCCATATCTTTTAACCAGCCAATCTGGAAGTCTCAACATGAACGTTAATCCTCCCCACCGAAATCTCAAACGACAATATGCCTTCCAATGTTCGCATGATGCACTGCGTAAAAAGACTTGATGTCGGCATGTACTGGCTCGGACTACACGTTACTAAACCATGTAAGAGAAACCACACAGGGTCCCGTAATGGCTGCCTAAATACGGACACCGCTGGACAGAGAAATATATATCAGTCCGCGCTCCGTTTAAAACTAGTCTTTCTTGAGATGACAATCTGTATTAGAACTGTACTGCAAGTGTCTCAATTCCATTACGATATGGTAGCTGCGGTAAGTATTCGCACACGGTACACGGCCCCTTGTCGAGACTTAAAACTTCAATCCGGAGACAACACACTTCGAAGAAAATGTTCGGCCTAGCCAAGTAAAAATGCTAGCCGCCTCGACACGGAGGAACTTCCACTCGCCTTGCACCTGTGAATATCTCACCGGATGAATCACGTATCTGTACACTTAACAATCGGACAAAGAGTAACCCTCTCTCGCTGGCTGCGACACGACCCGTGAAGCTGCCCCCACTATTTTCTTCTTCATCGATATATCGATATGTCAATATCTCGCTTGTGGCTTGATCCTTACAGATGTTATTCCTTCGTTTCACTTGTTAGATTCTATTCCTCATATATAATAGCTTTCTGCTATGGTAATCCACGTTCTACAGTCTTCGAAAGGTCCTCTAGAAATCTGATTAGCTTCAAAACAGTAAAGATAATCCCCTAGCCGTGGTCGATATATGACATGACGTCACATATGGATTTATTGATCGGCCGGGCTATGGGTCAATCCACTCGGAATGGTCGTAACTTCCGATCTGTAACCGAATGATACTTCTCATAATCTCAGCGCTTCATAGCATGGCCTGTCCCGCGAGTTCAACTGCTTCGCGCCTCCTGGCCAATCTATTACAATGTCTGGACAAAAACATTATGAAGAAAAGGTAGAGTACCATTTCACATACCAGGACAAAGCAAGGAAGTGTGTCACCCCATGCTCATATAATACAGCCTCTTCTTCTTCTCCTTCGGGAAATGCTCAGGCCCCTCGCTAGAGGTAGCACAAAGTGATGTGGGGCTAGTAACTTCTCGCCGCTTGTGCATTACCGACCCCTCCTCTGGTAAGAAATTCCTAATCGACACAGGGGCAGATATATCCGTGGTTCCTCCCATAGCTGAAGATAAAAAGCGTACATGTAGACGACTTCTCTATGCTGCTAATGGGACACCAATCAAGACGTACGGCGAGCGCTTAGTACAAATCAACTTAGGTCTGAGAAGAGTATTTCTGTGGCCACTCACAGTTGCTGATGTCCAACAGCCGCTCCTTGATGCTGACTTTCTGAACAATTTTGGACTGTTAGTGAATATCAAGCATAAATGTCTCATTGATGGCACAACTAACTTATCAATCCTTGCAACTCCATCAACTCGCACACCTTTAGAAAGTGTTCACCTACTTGATCCCCAGAACAAGTACTCAAGTTTACTGAAGGATTACCCAAGCTTGTTTCGTGACAACCCAAACATCTATGCCCAAGATATACAATTGTTTCATAGTATCACCACAGTAGGACATCCAGTTTTAGTAAAAGCAAGACGACTGACACCTGATAAACTTGTTCAGGCCAACAGGGAGTTCCAAAAAATGATCGATTTGGGAATCTGCAGACCGTCCAAGAGCCCTTGGGCCAGCCCGCTTCACCTTAACCTAAAAGCAGATGTTTCATGGCGACCCTGTAGAGATTACAGGACCCTCAACGCCATTACTGTTCCAGACCGGTACGCGATACCACACCTACAAGACTTCAATAGCCGATTTTCAGGTAAAACAATTTTCTCCAAGATTGACCTGATACGAGCTTTCCATGACATTCCAATTGCCAAAGAAGATGTGCCTAAAACAGCTGTTATCACCCCATTTGGTTTATTTGAGTTTGTTAAACTCCCATTTCACCTGAGGAATGCTGCTCAGTTATTTCAACGGTACATTGACACTATTTGTAGAGATTTGGAGTTTGTGTTTTGCTACTTGGATGACATTCTTGTCGCATCCTAGAATGAAGAGGAGCACGAGCATCATTTGAGAATACTGCTTGAACGGTTGCATAAGTATTGTATTAATGTCAACGTTTCCAAGTGTGTTTTTGGTGCTTCAGATATAGCCTTCCTAGGTTACTCTGTGTTATCGTCAGGAATTAAGCCACTCTCCGATCGTGTTGATGCTATTGTCTCATTTCCACAACCTCGCACCATTGCTGACTTATGACGATTCCTTGGATTGATACATTTTTACCGCCGCTCACTGCCCAACACAGCTGAAACCCAACACCTACTCTTCAACCTTCGTAAAGACACGCGCAGGCGTGACCGCAGGGAAGTTGAATGGACACCAGAAGCAATTGAAGCTTTTGGGCAACTGAAACAACAAATTGCAAATGCTACTCCCCTAGCACACTCCTCAGGTGATCTGCCATTAACGTTAATGGTCGATGCTTCAGATTTTGCCATAGGAGCTACATTACATCAAGTCCGTGATGATCACCTTGAACCTCTAGGATTCTCCTACAAGAAACTATCTGATACACAAAAGAAGTACAGCACATATGACCGTGAATTACTGGCAGCCTATCCTGGAATAAAGTATCTACGCCACTTAGTCGAGGGAAGAAATTTCAGCATCTACACTGACCACGAACCTCTGACGTATGCCTTTCACCAACGACTTGATAGAGCGTCACCAAGGCAACTTCGTCAACTAGATTTCATTAGCCAGTTCACAACTGATTTGAAGTATCTCAGTGGGAGAGAAAACATCCCAGCAGATTTCTGTTCTCGCATCTCATCCATCTCCATACCAACACAACTGTCATTCGATGAAGTCGCAAAAGCCCAAGAATCTGACGAGGAACTTCACCGAATACAACAGTCCACAGAAACAACCCTTTAGTTCAAGACGGTTACCTTATTTACAGGAGCTAAATTACTGGTTAATGCATCCACACGAGAATTAAGACAATTTTTACACCAGTCAGTTTCGTAAGCCAACATTTCAAGCATTACACGATAGGGCTCACCCAGGAATTAATGCATCTATCAAACTCGTCCAACAACGCTATGTATGGCCATCTCTCAAACAAGATGTCAAGCTTTGGACAAAACTTGTGTTGCTTGCCAACGATCCAAGGTCACTAGGCACACTGCCAGCCCAATTGGAACTTACGAACCAGTGGACCGACGCTTTTCCCACATCAACCTGGACATCGTTGGACCACTCCCTCCATCTGAAGGACACTCATACCTTCTCACAATCTTTGACCGCTTTTCTAGTTGGCCTCTGAAGCTACTCCCCCGAAGGACGGCTGAAACTTCTCGGCATCCACCACATTAAAACAACTGCCTACCATCCTACTGCTAATGGGAAAATTGAACGTCAACTGAATGCTTCACTCTGGACACAATTCTCCATCAACTGGATGCCTCAACTCCCAACAGTGCTCCTTGGAATGCGATCCCTAGTTATTCCTCAGTTGCACTCGACTCCAGCCACACTCCTTTATGGAGAACCAGTGAGATTACTAGCTGACTTCATTGAAGAAACACCTTCATTCACTCTGAAGCTCAAGGAACATATCAAATCCCTACGCCCAGTTCACCCAGGTCATTGTCACCGCATACTCGCCCTCGAAGAACAAGTACCGAACAGAGACAGGTCTTCAAGGCGTTCTGTCACTGCCACCAATAGAATACCCTGAAGTGCAGTCATTATGGATTAACCTGTTGAATGGAAAGGAACCCTACGAAGAGATCGAGGCCTTGCAAGCATTCACTGGTAAAAATATAATGTATTCATAAATAAATCACAAATAAACAAGATTAAACAAACAACCAAATATTAACAAAAAAAATAACCCCGGAAAATGAACGCAACCCCCAGGAGAATGAAAATGAAGCCCACCCCAAGTTAGCACACATAACTACAAAAATAAAATGAACAGATTACCCATATTATGACCAAACATTTCGGAGGTACTCGTCTAGGAGAATAACGCCAAGATCACGAGGTATGGGATCTGTGGCCACATAAATTTCAATATACAAAACACTAAATAATAAATCGTAAGGCCTGATCAGGGCTAACCCTGAAAGGTCTTGACAAAACGCGGGTAATTCCTAATAAACCTATCCGATCAGGGCAAGCACATAAAAGGATAGGAGTACGTTACGCGTTCATTACAAAAGAAGCCACAGACACCAACCCTATGATCCCCGCGTCACTTCCAATTCAGAACCTACGAAAGCCCAAGCAATAATAATAATAATAATAATAATAATAATAATAACAGAACCCCCTCCCCAAAATATAAAAAGGACCGAACCAATTACCAGAGCAAAGTTAACCAGATATGTTGAGGCCAAAAATTATTGTTAACGACCATGAGGTCTTAACGGAACATCGTGCTTGCACCAAAATGGTGGCATCACCCACAATAATGGGAGTTCAAATAATGGAATTAAAATTTTACATCACCGAAAGAGAAACCCACCCAAAAGGTGCACTCCTAATACCATTTAAAATTATGATGGTGCTTCCTACAGTCCTTAAGCACAGTCCAGTCACGCCACTTGCTAGACGCTCAAAAATCTAAGGTACACACTAACGACTTAAATTCCAAAACTACCGGGATAATATAATTTAGTAAAACAAAAACGGCACTGATATTAATATTAAATATTATCAAATGAGAGTCCAAACCATCTGCAGAATGTATCAACGGCGAAACACTCACAGTCGCATGAAGTAATTTACCTTATTTCAGTGGGTTTTCGAGACTTGGCATGGTCTCGGGAACCACGTCAACACATGTCTGTATCGTGTGCCAGTCACAATAGGAATGGATGAGGCGCGCTAGCTTCTACTGTACGCCGACAGATTTCATGGAAATCCAATTTAAACAGCGGCGCACGGTAGCCAATCCCAAACAAGTAAACCCACTAGGCTTGGCAAGTTAGTCAGTACGGAGATATTAAACCACAAGGTTGGTATATGGAGTTTTCACACAGAAACTAATGTTCATCCCGCCAATTTGAATCATAGATTATTCTAGAAGCTTGTTCCAACGTTTAAACAATGGTCGACAATGCCCCAGGTGGGGATCGCCTGCCAGAGCTGTCCAAGGTCTCTGAAGGCAGAAAGGCTAGGATTTCACCTCCCCAAGGAAATGAAGTAGGGTAACAGTCATTATTCGGCAAAAAAGACATTCGTCCATCCCGAGCTCTCAACGTGTTCTCATGTATTCATCCGCTACGATGCATTTTGCAAACCCTTACAGCCTACCTATGATGGACCCTTCAAAGTGCTTTCTCGAACCAATAAACATTTTGTGATTGAGATGCCTACAAGTGATCTGACCATATCAATTGACAGACTTAAGTGAACTGTAACCTCCCCAGACTACCAAACAGCAAAGCACTCATCACCATCAAGATGATGGACCAATTCTTCCATCTCCTAAGTCTGAATACCACCGTACCCTCTCTGGACGAACTGTTCGCTAAGTGTCTCTCCGCTGTCACTGGGGAGGGAGTATGTGGCGACAGGTGACTGTTGACCAAAGAGTGATTTGTAAAGTGTTTACTCCTTGTAAATATGTATATATCCTTGTGTTGCATCATGGGAGCATCTTTGTGCTTCCTTCAGTAATGGCAAACCATGTGACTGTGTGTCTGTATGATTTTATATAGATTTAGCATCAATAAACATGTTGGATGCCAAGATAAATTAATTATTTCACTAAGCATCCACAAGATTTTCAACTTACTGACTAGTTACAAATCCAAACCCACATGGTTCATTGAAATTGACAAAGATTTGACAAACGCCAGAATTCAGACAGACACAATAGAAAACAGATCACTCTACAGAGAAGCTATTCAAAAGACAAAATTTCAAGAAAGGAAGAAACAATCAACTCGCAGAAAGTGGACTCAAGAGGAGAAAGATCGTCACTCTAGAAGGATGAAAGAAATTTGGAAACAAAGGAAATTGAATACGATGGACAATAGCCAACGTTGATTTATCGTACCCTCCAAATGGGTTATTCGAAAGAAGAAGAAGAAGAATAACAAGACGAATAGTATACATAGTGTTATCACTGACCGAATTCAAGCGCGCCCCACTCTTGGCTACCGCTAGCGGCGCAGACCACCACCGCTACAGTCAGCTGTTAAAAAGTGGAATACATCGCGGCCTATGTAAACCTCTTTACGAAGGCTGCGGTTACGATTATTACGACCAATTGTTTATTTAAACTTATGAAGAATACTGTCTTAAAGTTATTATTAATATTCTCAGTACGCATGTAGAAATATCCTTTAAAACCCTCCATTAGCGCACATGGGTCTGGCAGCTCCATGGTTCGTTTTAATTTTAATATCAAGCCAACTGTTCAAGTTATGATCTTATCGTCTTGGGACATCTTACACCATACCTTAGTAAGCATTTTCATGAAGTTGTGAAATGACGAGCCTAAAAAATACTCCACACGGGTAACGTTTGACAGCTGCTGTGTCACGTGGGATTGGTACAGCGCGCCTAATGAGGTAATATTCTACCAGTGAGTTGTATGTGTGCTGTTATAGCGATTATTTGGTTAGGTACTGAACCCGTATTCTAGTTAGTTATTGTTGTTTTAAGGGGAGGAACTACGAGGTCATCTGCCCCTCTTAAAATGGATTAAAGTATACAAATTTGGAATGGAATTTAAAATTTAGAGGTGGATACCTAAATTTGAAAACACCGAAAATTAATAAAAATAAATAAATTAAAAAATATCAAAATAAACAAAAATTACAGGAAAAATAAAAAAATGAAATAACAAAATCATCGTTCAAATACGAACAAGTCGTTGAGTCAATATACACTGGAATATTTAGATTGCTGGCGCTAACCCACTCTCACTTATAAAGCGGATGACGAGATCAGTAGCACCGCGTCATCGGCTAATAAAAGTTTGATTGTCATCTGAAAACCAAGGTTTCTTCGAAAGTCAGCAAGATCCACACACTCGGTGAAAATGGCTCCACAGGTACAAAGGTATTCCATTCTCATTAGGTAGGAGTGGGTGGATCTTCTATGACCTATCCTTAGCTTACACAAAATGACGGACTCCCTCCGTGGCTGGAAAGAGCTCCGCCATACGAGAGTAGATCCCTTGATCACTCTCAGTTTACTGGGCATTGGGTCAGCTAGCCACTGACGCTCCCAAAATGCCAGTACTTGTCGGCGTAACCGAGAGCGAATGTCTCTAGCGGGTACCTCCATTGGTCGAGGTGGTAGTGATACCACCTCTTTTCAGAATAAGTCACGAGGCGAGAGTCGAACCGTACTCACGTGATAATAAATATCGCAATTGTAGGGGGAAAATAGGCATCCCGCATGACAAAAAATCATTCGGTTTAGTTTGAAAGACGAAATGAAATGATGAAACAATTATATCAGTAAAGGCATGTTCCGAGGACTTATTAGCCGTTTTCTAGTCAATGGTGGACTGAATCTGTGGCTTTCTTCGACTTAACTGCTGTAATTCCATTCTAAATTTGTATACTTAAATCCGTGTTAAGAGGGGCAGATGACCTCGCCGTTTCTCCCATTAAAGCCTCAATAACTAACCAACTATTTTGAATCTAAATTACATTTTGTAAGTATTTTCTATCTAAATTGCATTTTGTAAATATTGTCAATTCAAATAACAGTACAGTAAGTATGTAGTTAGTTTTAGTTGTAAGTAGGTAGTTAGTTTGTCTATTAGATATATGTCATTGTTCTATTAGACTGTGGTGTGTGTGTGTCTGGTAGCAGTTGCATTGTTTATTAGTTATAGTTCATTGTTTCAGTAGACTGTGATGTGTGAGGGTGCATGTGAGTGTGCCTGGTGACAGATTGTTTTAGTGGTAGTATTTGTTGTTGGTGGAACTTTAGTATTTTTTTAGTAGAATTTTGGTATTGAATTGTTAGTACGGTAGAAGGTTAGTATTTTTGTTAGTAGAATTGCTCTCTACTTATTCTGAAAGGGAGTAGCAGCCTTTCAGAATAAATCAATTCTTTACTAGTCTTATAGACGGTTAAGATATTGATAATATAAGCCAAATAATGGCTACACTGCATCCTGCTGCACGGCTGAAAGCAACGGGAAACTACAGCCGTATGCTATTCCCGAGGATATGCACCTCTCTATGCATAATTACATGTGATGATGGCCTCCTCCCTTGTAAAATTTCAATCCTGAGGTAAACTAGTCCCCCGTTCGGATCTTAGTTATTGTTAGTTATTGTTGTTTTAAGGGGCGGAACTACGAGGTCATCTGCCCCTCTCCGGGTGGGGACTACTCGAGAGGGAGTTAACATCACAGAAGTGACAAAGAGGAAATCTGACATTCTACGGATCGGAGCGTGGAATGTTAGAAGTCTGCTAGGAAGTGGAAGGTTAGAAAACTTAGAAAGGAAAATGGATAGTTTGAGGTTGGATTTGGTTGGGATTAGTGAAATGCGCTGGCAGGAAGAACAGGACTTTTGGTCAGGAGACTATAGGGTCATTAGCACTAAATCAAACAATGGCCAAGCAGGGGTTGGCCTCATATTGAGTAGGAAACTTGGACAGCGGGTGGACTATTATGAGCAATATAGTGAACGGATTATTGTAGCAAAAATCAATACTAAACCTACCTGCACCACAGTGGTACAAGTCTATATGCCTACCAGTCAAGCTGATGATGAGGATGTTGAAAAGGTCTACGAAGAAATAGACGAAATTCTGAGGTATATCAAGGGTGATGAAAATGTTATAGTAATGGGAGATTGGAATGCTGTGGTAGGAAAAGAGAGAGAAGGGAAGAGAGTAGGAGATTTCGGATTAGGTGAAAGGAATGATCGAGGAAGCACGCTGGTAGAATTCTGCACCGAGCATGAATTGGTCATAGCTAACACCTTATTCAATAACCACAATAGAAGAATATACACATGGATGAGACCAGGAGATACAGGGCGTTACCAAATCGACTTCATTATGGTCAAGCAGAGGTTTCGAAACCAGATTTTGGATTGTAAAACATATCCTGGTGCTGACATAAACTCTGACCACAATCTGGTTGTAATGAATTGCAGATTAAAGTTGAAAAAACTTAAGAAAAGTCAAAAGCCAAAGAGGTGGGCAATAGACAGACTGAAAGAGAAGGATGTAAACGAAAGATTCAAGAAGAGTATAAAGGAAGGACTAATGAAAAACCCTAAACAAACTTCAATTGCAGACGAATGGGCACTTTTGAAGAATGAAATAACAAAATCCGCAGAAGAAAACATTGGTAGGAAAGAAAGAATAGGTAGAAAACCGTGGATCACTCAGGATATACTAGAATTGATGGATGAAAGGCGGAAACACAAGAATGTAAGAGATGAAAAGGGGAAAGCAGAATACAGACGTCTGAGAAATGAGGTCAACAAGAAGTGCAAGGAAGCGAAAGAAGAATGGTTGAAAGAGAAATGTGCAGGTATAGAAAATTGTCTGAAATTAGGAAAAGTAGACACAGCTTATCGAAGGATTAAGAATACATTTGGGGAAAAGAAGACTAAGTGCTGTAATATTAAGGACACAAACGGTAAGCCTCTAACAGATAGGGAAGAAAAGGTTGAGAGATGGAAAGCTTACATAGAGAGTTTGCATAAGGGAAAGGAGATTGAGAATCATGTAATGGGAAGGGAGGAGGAAATTGATGAGGATGCGAAAGGAGATTTAATATTGCGATCAGAATTTGATAGAGCTTTGGAAGGCTTAAGCAGGAACAAAGCACCAGGCATAGATGATATACTGATTGAGTTGCTACGCTGCATAGGAGATGAAGGTCTGATCAGGTTATTTCACTTGGTGTGTAGGATTTATGAGACAGGTGAGGTATCCCCTGATTTCATGAAGAATGTTATCATCCCTATACCAAAGAAAGTGGGAGCTGACAGATGTGAAGATTACCGTACAATCAGCTTGATTACTCATGCTTCAAAGATCCTGTCTAGAATAATTTACAAGAGGATTGAAAGCCAGATAGAAAGGGAGTTGGGTGAAGACCAGTTTGGTTTCAGGAGAAATGTTGGAACAAGGGAAGCTGTACTAAGTCTTAGGCTGATTTTGGAAGGTAGAATAAGGAAAGATAAGAGAACGTTCATGGCTTTTGTAGACTTAGAAAAGGCTTTTGATAATGTTGATTGGGCTAAATTGTTTGACATTTTGAAATCGATTGGAATAAAGTACAGGGATAGGAGGGTGATATACAATCTGTACAGAAACCAGACAGCAGTCATTCGAGTTGAAGGACATGAGAGAGAAGCTGGTATTCAGAAAGGTGTAAGGCAAGGCTGCAACTTATCACCCATACTTTTCAATCTTTACATTGAACAAGCAATGAAGGAAATTAGAGAAAAATTTAAAGTGGGAGTGAAGATTCAAGGAGAAATAATTTCAACTCTGAGATTTGCTGATGACATCGTCATCTTGGCCGACAAGCCTGAGGATTTGAATGAGTTTTTGAATGGTATGGACTCCGTCTTACGGAAAGAATTCATGATGAAAATTAATAAATGTAAAACAAAAATACTGGAATGCAGCCGAAATAAATCAGAAACCTCTATGGAGATCAAATTGGCAGGTGAAAAGCTGAAGGAAGTAGGAGACTTCTGTTACTTTGGAAGCAGAATAACCAGTGATGGACGAAGCAAAGAGGATATAAAAAGTAGGTTGGCTCAGGCAAAGAAAGCATTTCTACAAAAAAGGAATCTTCTGACATCGAATATAGATTTAGGTATAAGGAAGTCATTTTTGAAAGCCTTTGTCTGGAGCGTGGCGCTCTATGGAAGTGAAACTTGGACTATTGGTGCAGCAGAAAAGATGAGAATTGAAGCATTTGAAATGTGGTGTTACAGGAGAATGATGAAGATCAGATGGGTAGATAGGGTTACAAACAAAGAGGTATTAAGACGAGTGGGAGAGGAGAGATGTTTCTGGCGACTGTTAATGAAGAGAAGAGATAGGTTGGTAGGACACATACTAAGACACCCAGGAATAGCAAGCTTAGTTATGGAAGGAAGGGTCGAGGACAAAAACTGTAGGGGTAGACCAAGGTTAGAATATGTTAAACAGATTGCCTCGGATGTAGGCTGTCTGAGCTATGTAGAGATGAAACGATTAGCTCAGGACAGGGAGGGATGGAAAGCTGCATCAAACCAGTCAAAAGACTGAAGACTCAAACAACAACAATTATATGAGAAGAAAAGTAGATTTTATATAATTGGAATGAATACAATTGGCAATGATAAATATTTGCTATGCTGGATTATGGACAGTTTCAACAAGTCAGTGAAGACTCCGCTGAAAGAAACCGGTTCCGAACGGGTCACGTGGGCACACACGCGGAGGGTCGCGAAGCTACACGCGCCAACAAGCGTCGACAAGAGCCAATAATACTGCGTTAAGGAGTCACGTCGGACTATAACCAATCAGAACATTGCAAAGTCATGAGGAGCAATTAGTGAACAATTACTTTGAAATACCTTTAGAAAAGGTTTGAAATTACCAATATAATTGGGAGTTACAAATGGACATACTAGTATAAACAGATTGTTGAAAAGAAGAGGAATAAAGCAGATATTTGTAAGTGAAGTTAACCAAGATTTTAGCCGCGAATTTACGTGATAGACTCTATCAAATTTTTATAAGGAGGGGGAACGCAACGCGATGATCCAGGCTCTTTGTCGTGAAATTTCGAAGTGAGAGGACGTGTCGGTCCGTGATAAATATCGTGCGGGGAGCAAGAAATAAGTTGACGGAGAGGTCGCAGCCAACGACGGTCAAGTTATATGGAGGAGCCGGTGAAAGTTTAAGCCTACAGTTTGAAACATGAATATTTCTGCGACTTTATGAGAGCATCAAAATTAATGCAAGGGAATTGTTACGCAAACATTTATAATACAAGTATACGAGTGAACATTGAGTCCCCCTCAACTTACTAGCGTCTGTTCTGATTCACTGTCTCAAATTTCAACGACCCCCGATGAAATCCAAAATATTTTAAAAAGTCTACCCGCAAACAGATCTACCGGACCATCAGACATAAGCCCTATATTCCTGAAAAACACCTCTGCATCTCTCAGCATCCCCTTATCCATGATACTCAACTGGTGCATGACTTCCGGCACTTTTCCTGACTCATGGAAAAGAGCTGATGTCACACCTGTCTTAAAATCAGGCAGCAAGCATGAAATTTCCTCATACAGACCTATATCTATCGTCCCTATACTCTATTCAGTCTTCGAAAGGATAATACATTGCCGTCTCCTCACTTTCACCAAACCACACCTCTCAGAACAACAACATGGCTTCGTCCCTGGAAAATCATGTTTAACAAATCTGACTGTTCTGAACCATCACATAATTTCTGCAATAGATCAAAAATCTCAGCTAGATGTAATCTACGTCGACCTGGCCAAAGCATTTGATTCCGTGAACCATTTCCTTCTCCTCCACAAGCTTGCTTCACGATACAACGTACATGGATCCTTCCTATCCCTAATACAGAGCTTCCTGTCCAATAGGCAACAACGGGTAGTGCTTCCAGGGTCTGTATCGTCCTGGCTCCCAGTCTTATCAGGAGTAACTCAGGGCAGTATCCTGGGACCCCTTCTCTTCGTGCTGTATATGGACGATATAAACACATGTGTGCAAAATTCTCCGTGTTCCCTTCTTCTATACGCTGATGACCTCAAGATATTCAGAAAAATTTCCAATTTTGACGACCACGCTGACCTCCAGGAAGCAGTGAATACATGTACTGATTGGTTCAACAAATGGAAGTTATCTCCAAATCCGAAAAAGTGCTTCAAAGTGTCTATCTCACTACTGAAATCTGGAAATCAGGCGGACTATAAAATATGTGGAAATAAATTGGATACGGTTTCTCAGGTGAGAGATTTAGGTATTATTCACGATAATAAACTGACATTCTCTCCCCACATTGACCATATCAAATCTCGCGCAATGCGCAGTCTCGGCATTCTATACAGATTCACAGAAATTAAAGACCTCACTGCACTTAAATTATACTTCACCACATAACCAATATTTCTAAATTGAACAGTGTCTTTAATTTCTTCATATCAATTGTCAAAGCTCGCAATCCTTCACTAAGGCACTTTGCCAAATCCGACATCCTAAATTAGCTCAATTTACTCGACCTGAGAAGCCGTCTACAATTTACTGACCTGTGTTTCCTATATAAAATTATGAATGGTTACACAAAATGTAACATGCTCTTAAGCTACTTCCCACTTCATGTTCCCTCCCGTTCAACACGCCAGAACCATTACACCACATACCTCGCCCACGTCTTGAAGTAGAGAAGCGCTCTATTTTCCACCGTCTACCTACCCTTAGCAACTCCCTTCCAAACATTGACATATTCTCTCCCTATCGAACATTCAAACATAACATTAGAAGATCCCTTTCACCCTCTTTTCCTAACCCCTCGCCCTCCTAAACACTCACTACCCTAATCACTCCTTGCGTCCTTCCCGAGATTTATCCCTTCTGTCATCACTGCCAATCGTTACCTGTTATTGTTGTTGTTGTTGTTTTTGTTAATATTATTTGAAATTGTTAAAATATTAGTGTAAAATGACCTTTCATGGTTGTATCTAAAATAAATAAATATCGAATTGAATATAAACTAAACAAGAAGTTCAGTGACGAACAAAAGAGCCTACTTTTCTCGAAATGTAGGATTCATGCCAATGATTAATCTACATGGACATATGCAGAATAATGACGAATTTAAGATGGTAATATTGAAATTTCTCATTAGAGCCAAATATACCTGGCATAATGTAGCCTAATGGAGCACTACAGTTGGCAGCCCTGGAGACTGAATATATTTTTAGTTCCATCTATTAAGGTACTGTACCCGAAATACCTATCATCAGCTTGTTGAAATCCCACGATGCTAACTGGATCGTAGAACCTGAAACCCCCGGCTAGAAAATCCCCAGATTCTACCAACAAGTGACGAGGATAATGGGGTACAGGAATTCCTAACTGAGACTAAGTTAAGGAAAACCATGGTAAACGACGAAAAGAAAGCTCAACAGCACGAGAATTACGAAAAGACGTAACCTCTGATGTGTGGAAAACCACTGAAACACCCACCACTGGCCTTCATAACGTGTTCTATTATCGTTTCTATAAAATATCACACTTCAAAGATTTAAAATGAACTAAAATGATTGATTAAAAAACGGAGAATATAACGAAAACCACTATATTATGACAAAGGCAAAGTGCCTAACTTCCAACTGAAGTTTCACTATGATTGGGAAATGAATGCTAGCCCCCAGTCACTACTGGAAATGACTGCATTTCACCTTCATTTTTAACAAGAACAATATTATTAAGTCCAACAGTAATGTTGGAAAATGATTAAATAATTTTATCGAGTTCCTGAAAATTTTACATCTATAATACTTAATTTCCTACACACAAATTTATGCCCTGAAAACAATTAATTCTATAATAAATATGTACATTCATGGTGTAACACTTTCTGAGTGTTATTTGCAAGATTCAGAATTGACACCTTCCATAAGTCTCTTACTCGATTCATGGTTGCTTGTGTTACTTTATTTTATTCATATCAAGCAATTAAGCTAAGTCGATTTTTACTTTACATTCACCGATAATGAACTCTCATCACCAAATCAGAATTAGGGATGATTATAAGACCTGATAAGCGTCGCAATGATTCTAGGATTCGAAAATCTACCAAGTAGATTTAATTTTACATGTATGAAATCATAATTCTTCACAACAGACTATTCACATGAAAATATACTGAAATTTCAATGCCCTAGGCCATAATTACACTTGTTTCAAAAATCCATCTCAGTGGATTGTACTTCATTTTACAACTCGGAATATTCCTCTGAATATCCTTTCAACAATTAACGACAATAGCCCCAACATGGCATTATTATCAAATATCATGCTGCACTGAGCATTCATATAACCATGTTACTGAAGAAATAAATTGGATCAAGTCAAAGGTCGGGATGAATCTACTAAAATGGTTTCAAGAACGACGAATAGTGTCCTACATCACCGGTCTGGGTAATCATAACAATTAGCACTCCAATTGATCGGTTAGAAACACCATTACTATAACTTAATACCTCAAATAATCACCTTCCTTGGAGAACGAAGAATTCCATACTAGGCTTAATTAACAGCTCAAATTCACATTCAAAATAGTGTTGCTAGAATTATACAGGTTTCGTTACATTTTAATTAATCAATGTTTAATTATTGTTTCATTTACAACATTCATAGCGATCAAAGTGTGTTGCTTTTAATAGGTTTTAATTATAATCACAGATCTGGCGATGGGTCTGCCTCCACATAAATCTAATCTGGGATTCACGTTAATAAATAGGATGAATGTTTATCAAAGTCTTCAAAATTCAAACTGTGTAGAAAAATATCTAACGAAGCGATCGTATTTCAAAATATCAAAATGTTACTGAAGAAATAAATTGGATCAAGTCAAAGGTCGGGATGAATCTACTAAAATGGTTTCAAGAACGACGAATAGTGTCCTACATCACCGGTCTGGGTAATCATAACAATTAGCACTCCAATTGATCGGTTAGAAACCCCATAGGCGTATATCTGCAAAATAACAGAATAGAAATTCCTAACAATGCAAGAGAATCCACTTTCTTCACTAGAACAGCTTCAATAAGCTTACTGCAAATTTTTGATAATCAACATGAATATTGAAATCCAACTTTCAAGTGTATAACAGTTCTTGAAATCGAACTATTGTAGTAGCTCAAAATTGAGTCAACCATTATTGCATAATGTCATAAAAAGACATCTTGCGAGTGTTCATTCACTATCAAAAACACGTGGAATGAAGAATCTTGGCCTAATAGTTCCTCTTCTCTACATTAAATAAATTCCCAATTAAATAACTTGAATTTACAGTTACTAAAAATTTAAACAACAATACATTCAATCAAAAATAGGTGCATCCTTTACTAGGATCAAACCCCTGTCTAGAATAGAATCAGTCTTGACAATAATATCAAGCCTAAACACCACTCTTGGACATTCTACAAAAATCCTATAAAATGTGGCAATGTGACAACTTTAGAATGATAATGCTTTACTGCGATTAACGAGACTTATTCAGTACCTTGGATGATTCTCGGAGCTCACGAAAGAACAATGGCATGTCCTTCATAACGATTCCTTCCTTATAACAGGCAGTGGTATCGATTCTCCAGGAAAACAAGAACCGAACCCCGGAACTCCAGACATCTCTCCCCTGGTTCCCTTTGTTCCTCAGGATACCTTCCATCCTGGTAGAATTGTCAGCTTCCACTCCACAGAAAGTTCCTTCCATCATATGGTAACGTCCTTCTAATCGTAGCGAAACGATGTCCATTTCGGCTTGAGTTGAAAGTTCAATAGCCTTGCGGTACCGTGTCATTGCGTAACACACTGTACTTAGCAGCAACAGCTGTGCTGGCCGACACACAAAAACGCAAACAGCTATGCAGGTTGTATCCTAAAAGTTCGTGGCTTTGCCAGAATAGCGACACTCATGTTTAATGCGTCTAACCGACCATGGTTAAATTAATATGACACATTATAATCTTTCCTCCTGACATCCAATTACTAAACACGGTTGTGATGTCAGAAAAACATAGTTCAGGCTTCGTAAATAATGAAACAGTTGCGATATACATACGATTGTATACTGAAATGCTTCTTGAGTAATAGCATTCACTGTCCTAAATACACACAAGATGTGTGCTTTATACTTGCCAGTTCCAATACAGTGAAATGTGCCTGCATTTGATATAAGTCCTTAAGCTTGTAATGAGCAAGTATTAACTTCACGAGAACAGCACATGGCTTGCTTATAGCGAACAGTTGTCTAATCTGACAAACTGTAATGCTCCTTCGTCCGCAATAACTTATGCATGTAAGAAATTGGAGTCCCGTTCGACACCGGGATCTCCACGATGTACAGTGGTAGTACAAGTTAAACAACACGGACTTTCGCTTCCGACTCGCGTGATATGACAATACAATCACCGGTACAACCCTGGATGTGAATCCTAGAGTGATACAATATGTTCTGACTTCCCTGCCGAGCAGGCAATCTCGCGTCTTCAGCTGCACTGACCTCAGCGCTACCTGTACTCAAAATTGACAATCTCGAGGTACAGTTATCATACTTTCCATGTTCCTGGGATTTCAATTACTTGAAACTAGTTGATAATTCGTCACCTGCTATTATGACATATATCTCGTAATGCTTCAAAACATATAACGAGCTTTTATTCTCGCTTTATAGGCATAATTTATCTCTTGGTGGCGGTCGATGTAATCAATATCTCTGACCAACCAGTCGTGACGTCTGCTCTGCCAATGCATGCGCTAGGATTCACTCGGCATGACTGCTCTCCAAAGTCAGCCAGTGGGCCGAGAAACAAATGATTTTGAACTGCTCTCTGGGTTTCCAATTAATTTACATATTACACTCTAATGAAGGCATGCTGGTCATGAGAATGAGGGTACAGTACTGAATACAAAATTTGGTTTAAGTCCAATGGATAGCATGGACGTTGCATGTAGTTAGACATTGGACCTATCAGCGCACGTAAAATCATTTTGGCAACAATATCATGCATGTGTTGGTCAGAAATAATCCGAACTATTATGATCTATTGTTGTGCCAATTTTGGATGAAATCGATTTATTTGAATAGAAGTTACATGTATTTTAAAATAGGACCAATCAGCAGGCTTAGAATCATGTTGGAAGCACTGACGTATATCGGTTACACCAAATTAATATCGAATGTAAGGTACTATACGTGTGCAAAGTTTAGAGCTGTTGACTTGAATACATTCTGATACATTGATATTAGGGTAAAAAAATATAGACAGCATTTATTAACAGTTGGGAGCCTTAAGAATACGCATAGTCATATCTGTTATAATACACATAGCACATACGAAATTTGGTTGAAATCCAATTGATAGTATAGAAGTTACATGTATTTACAATGGATCTTATCAGCAGGCTTAGAATCATGTTGGTAGTACTGAGGTCAATTAGTTACTCCAAATTAATCTAGAATGCCAGGTACTATACGTGTGCATAGTTTAAAGCTGTCGGCTTGCATACTTTCTGATATTTTGGTATTTGGATAAACACAATAGAGGGTGCATTTATTAACAGTTGGCAACCCTGATGGCTCTTAATATTACTCTCAGTCATATGGCTATGTACACATACTACATACGAAATTTGGTTGAAATCCAATTGATAGTGTAGACGTAATATGCATTTAATCATTGGACTTATCAGCAGGCTTCGAATCATTTTGGCAACACTGTCATGAATGGTCTCCTGTAAATTAAACTGAAATATTATTATCTATATGTGTGGCAAGTTAGGTATAGCTCTCATACATACCTTCCAAGATACACGACATAGAGCTGAAATGTCAATTACGATTTTTCAGCAGTTGGTAGCAATTACATCATTTTCAAATACGGCATTGAGATATTCAGATAGAGATCTTTACTCATACCAAATTTGGTTTCGATTGCTACAGCTGTTTAGGAGTTGATAGGGGGGACATACACACAGCCAGACAGACAGGACAGACAGACAGACATTTTCCCGGATTGATCTCATAAGTCTACTTTTTCCTCATTTTTACAAAATGCGAAAAGTAGGCTAAAATGTATCTACATGAGTTATTGGAAAATTAAGTGCTACAAACATTCATTGAGCAACAACAACGAACTTTGATTATTTCGACGATTATCACGATAATCTATTTGAATAAGCTAAGATGGGTTACAATTTGGAGTCGACGCTATTCATGAAAACTTCGATGATGTTTGAGATGACACACTACACACATGCGTGGTAAACAAAATCTTAGACAAATAAGTGGATCACCGGAGTAACTTAGACATCCAGAGGTGAAGTAAAAAGAATTGTATGTGGACCTACAACATCGCAGTCTACAAGAAATAAGAATAGCCAGCTATCATGATGAATTTCCAACACCATTCTGGAAATTACATTATCAATATACAGTGTGGTCCACCCGCCCCTTATTATTTAGTTTTATGAAACCCAACTAACATCTCAATTCTCCCGGTGGTCGATATTGCTCTGCGCTCTGACTGTGTGACAGCAATGTAATTGGGCCATGGGTCTAGCAAAGAAAAACCGACCTTAAACTTTTCCCCGCCAAATACTATGGCCCATTCTACTAACATATGACTTACTGCTCCTTGAAATAACACACATACACGTAATATGATCAAATTAATAGCTTACGCCACGTGATCTGTAATAGTAAAAGGTTAAATCAACACCATAAACCGTGATTGAAGACATTGAGATGGACTTAAACGTTTGAGGTGGGACGGCTACAGTAACTACAGCACGTTTAGCGTGCGGTATATTCCATGTGTTGGTGGCTGAGAGGTTTAAAGCCAGACCTACGTGGTGGGCGCGAACGGATAAAATCCTCCTTCGAATCCACTTGTAGGCATACTTTTTTGAACGAAAGCCCACATTCCATTTTAGTCGGGATGTAACTACATTGCCACATTTATTGCCTTACGACTCATTTTTGTGAAGAGTACGTTGAATTTTGATGATTTATAAAGAAAATACGATCGAATTGGTACGATATGCCACGTGACCTGTAATGGCAGAAACTTAAAAAACTGGCATGAATATTAACATAACATATCGAAGTGTTGCTCCGGAGGTCCGGGTTCGATTCCCAGCTCTGCCAAGAAATGTAATACTTGACTGAGGGCTGAAATTGGGTACACGTAGCCTCGTGAAGCAACTGTGAGAAGAAGTGGGTTTGATTCCCACCTCAGCCACCCTGGAAATGGTTTCCGTGGTTTCCCACTTCTACTCCGGCCAAATTCCGGGACGGATTCTATCTTAAGGCCACGGCCGCCTCCTTCCCAAAGCTTATTTGCAAATACACACATCATTACAAGCCCGCAATAACTCAGGTTATCAGACAAATTCTACACACACCCAAGTAAACGGGGCTATGAGACCGCGATGTTCTAGCCCCTCAGATGAAACAAAACAACAACATATCGAAGGATATTCTGATCGCCAGTGCTTGCATCGAAGTATACGTATTGCTTAGAAATTCCCATGGCATTATTAGCATATTTTCGATTTTTGCAAAAACAGAAAGTAGACTTATGAGATCTACACAGGGCCAAAAATTGTGTGTCTGTCTGTATGTGTGTGACGTGTCTCTGTGTGTGTGTGAGTGTGTGTACTCTGAATGTCTGCCCCCTCTATCAATTCGAACACGGTGAAACCGAATTGAACGAAATTTAGTACAGAGGTAGCACTAGCGTAGAACACCTCAGTGTCATGTTTTATGTCGCCACCATCTTGACGGAAACGTAATGGTGGCCACCCAAATGTTCAAAGCTTAAATCAAATTACGACTAACTTAATCATCCGATCTCTACCAAATTTTGCAACAACATATACTTGCATGGCGAGCGTCGTTTGACTGATCTACAAGATCATCAGCCCATTAGTTTGCAGATGACGGCCATGTATGTGTGCAAATCGATTACCCCTATCAATTCAAACACGGTGAAACTGAATTGAACGAAATTTGGTACAGAGGTAGCACTAGCAAAGGACACTCCAGTGACATGTTTTATATCGCCGCCATCTTGACGAAAACGTAATGGCGGCCATCGTAATGTTAAAAGCTTGAATCAAATTAATTACGACCAACCTAATAATCTGATCTCTACAAAAATTTGCAACAACATACCTTTTTTGTATAGAGAATCTTTTGACCACACTACAAGGTCATCAGGCCAATGTATGTGTGCAAATCGATTCCCCCTATCTTTTCAAACACGGTGAAATCGAATGGAACGAAGTTTGCTACAGAGGTAGCACTAGCTAAGGCCACCTCAGTGTCAAGTTTTATATCGCCGCCATCTTGACGGAAACGGAATGGCGGCCACCCAAATGTTAACAGCTTAAATCAAATTACGACCAACCTAATCATTTGATCTCTACCAACATTTGCAACAACATACCTTTTTGTGGGAAGCATCTTTTGACTGAACTACAAGGTCATCAGCCCAATAGTTTGCAGATAGCGGCCATGTATGTGTGCAAATCAATTCCCCACATCAATTCAAACACGGTGAAACCGAATTGAATGTTTTTTTTTACAGAGGTAGCACTACCAAAGGGCACATCATACTCATGTATAATATCCGCATAGCACGTTGTATTTCAAGAAGCTACTACAATCAACATTCAATTATACTCCTTGAAAAGGACAAAGAGTTATAACAATACCCATGCATTTAGGAGAAAGTAGGCAATACGTTCTTTACCGAACATCTTGTTTTGTTATTAAATTTTAACAAAAAGTCATAGCATATCTTTAGGCCCGTATCACCGACACTCGCTGGCAAGGAAGCTGCTGTGATCGCTGGTACAAAATCCTGTATGATTCTGTTCTCTTCGTCAGTACACCTGCTTGTATGACCGAAGTGTAACACACGCTAGCATTTTGGACGCTAAGTAGTATGAAATAAAACCGAAGGGCTGTCGTTTGAGGGCATTATTTGCAGTTATGTCGCCTTATTAACGTAAAGCGGTCGCGAAACTTGCTTTAAGTAAATTAGAAAACATGCCAGGTACTGAATGAATGCATTCCAATCAATATTTAAGATCTAACTGTAATAATTGATTATTTTACCATACGCGTTAATAAGAAGCGCAATAAAAACCTCCCGAGTGTGTTGGAAATGTGTGCAAGTGTTATTGCGTCCGCTCGCTCTTTCAAAAATCCCGGGTTGAAGACTATCCAACGGCAGATTTTTTAAATTCTTTTTAACTATTTTATTATACCCTCCATACCTCGTACAGCAAGATTTCAACTTGGTTTTGTTCACATTATCTACGAAGACGATAGGGAAAGTTATTTTCTTGTCTCATTTAAATGGCTATTTTCCCTCCTACTGTTCAAAACCATGGATGGATACTATTCGTTATAATTATTATTATTTTAGTCGATTTTACCCTCCAGGTTAGGTTTTCCCACGGACTCAGAGATGGATCCCATCATTACCACCTCTCCGGGCAGTGTCCTTGATCTTGAAACATCTCGTCTGGGGGATACAACTGGGGAGGTGGGATTGGCACCTCGCCCAGGCGGCCTCACCTGCAAAGCGAACAGGGGCCTCATGAGGGAAGGTAAGGGATGGTGAGGATGGATAGGCAAGGAAGAGGGAAGGAGGCATCCGTGGCCTTGAAGAAGGTACCATCCCGGCATTTGCCCGAAGACGAAGTGGGAAACTACGGAAAACCACTTCGAGGATGGCGGAGGGGGAATCAAGCTCCCTCTACTCATTTGGGCCACCCTAGGCTGAGTAGACCCCGTGCCAGTCCTCGTACCACTTTTCAAATTTCGTGGCAGAGCCGGGAATCGAGCCCAGGATCTCCGGGGCGGCAGCTAACCATGCCGACCGCTACGCTACGGAGGCGACCTATTCGTGATAATTAGAATTTTAATAGTTCAATATTTATAATAATATGACACGTTCTGTAATTACTGCCTTGCTGCGAGGCTCAGCGGTTACGTTTTCGCTTGCTGTGCCCAAGGTTGCAGATTCGTATTCAGGCGCAGTCAGCTGCCATTTGAGGGTGCGCTAATGCAAGGGAGCCGTGTCAGTAGAATTACTGGCACGTTGAAGATCCGGAGCAAATTTCCGGCACTCCGGCGTATCTAAAAGCCAGAGCAGTTAAAAGGGACGTAAAACCAATAATGTTATAATTATCTGTATTTACTGCATGTTTGGGGCAGATGACCTCGTAGTTCCGCCCCTTAAAACCTCACTAACTATTATTGTAAGTGTATAGCAAGCGCTTTTCACACAGACGCCGTTGAAAGAAATTATAGTTTCGGTCTGATGTATTTATTCGGGAGCCTACCCACATAACAAATCTATTAATTTGTTATGTGGGTCGTCTGAGTGAGTCGGAGTTTTCCTTTAAACAAAGGTGGTCAAAATTTCGAACACTTGCTACGTTGAATATACAGGTTACCTTGCTTTCGTTCTGCAGATCATTATGTCGTCGTCCAATCTGGCTGCGTACCATGGAATAAGTACGGTGCTTTTGAGGACCAAATAAAAAATCACTCGTTGGAACAGATAGATATGCGTCCATAATACATCCACAATAAACAACATTAAACAAAAAAAAATGTACTAGTTCAAGGTTCTAACCTACTAGAATGCGACTTCGCTGACGCTACTCTAGCAATGCTTGATTTAGCCACCATAGCTACCGAGAACCATGGCGTATTGCTGGCACTGATTGTATCTATTCGTAGACACTTCCTGTCCAAACTTAAGAAGGTGTTATTCGGAGCTCTGACCGTTTCAATCATGCATTATATTTGAGGTCATTGATAGAACACTGCCACTATTGATTTCTACTATATTCGCGAGGATGTACTCAAAGGTAAAGTTGTACAATGGACGTAAAGGAGCAGGTACTAATGTTTTTAGGATGACTGTGATATACGCGTTAGTGGGGTTGTCTTCCTCAAAAAAAATAAGGGGCTGGTGGACCACACTGTATATATAGGCTATATACTAGTGGGCCCGTGCGAGCTTTCGCAACATGAATGTAGGTTTCTGGTGTAGAAAAGAGGAAGTGAGTGCGTTTCGGGCACATATGGGGCTATGCGGAACCTGAAGGTACCCCATATGTGTAGGTTGGTGTTAACAGGACCTTATTTTCGGTACAAAACCGGAAAGGGACCTCAGCAGAATAATATAGGGAGGATTCTACAAAGTCCACCAACGGGATCTTTTAGAGAGCAGTCGAATGAAGCATGAACATCCGGCTTATCTAAAGCCAAGAAGCGAACATGTGGTGTGCCGAGACCAGATCAGGAAGGGGCCGTGCAAAGTGGAATCTGCCGATGACACGACGCCGAAGCCAGACAAGTGGGGTTGAGATGAGCTGTTCGCAGCCGAACTCGAGATCAGTGTTTTCGCAGGAGGAGGAGACTCTTATTCAAGAACACCAGAATACGCCAAGTTTGGAGACATAGATTCGGACAGAAGGTAGATAAAGCGATCTGATATGCTGTATATTGTAGTTGGATTATAGAACCAACTAGAACCAACTCAGCACAGGATATTGAGCACTATGTATGCAAAAAAGGCAAAGATGGTCGGCGATTACAGGACAATCAGGACATCCTCAAACGCTGGCAACAACACTTTGAAGAGATTTCCATCATTGAGTTCCCACATCCTCCTATTCCAGAAGGTAATCCAACTTCAGGTCCTATCCTACACATCACGTCAGAGGAAGTCACCAGTGCCATCAAGAGTATGAAGAACCAGAGATCGCCAGGACCGGATGACCTTCCGGCGCTCTTCTGGAAGTTACAGGAATTAAAAGAAACTGCGATAAACTGGCTGACTAACTTTTTCAATGCCATAGTTGACTTTGGTTCTGATCCCAGTGACTGGACTACAAGCATCACTGTGTCTATCTTTAAGCAAAAAGGTGACCCAGCAGAATGTGCAAATACCGCCAAATTCGCCTTATTCGTACACAATGAAGATCTTTGAGAGAATCCTAGATCGACGACTGCGTGAAATCGTCAGCATAACTACCAACCAGTGCGGCTACGCCAAGGGTGCTGGAACAACCGATGCAATCTTCGCTTCCAGAATGCTCATTGAAAAGCACCGAGAGAAACAACAGCCACTGCATATTGCCTTCCTTGACCTTGAAAAGGCTTTAGACCGCGTTCCTCACCGCGTGATCTGGTATGCACTTCGTGACCATGGGGTACCTGAAATACTTATCAATTGGATCAAGATGCTATACACAAACACTTCAAGTCGTGTACGTTGTACTGTCGGCATCTCGGAGAGCTTCGCAGTGAAAGTCGGTGTACACCAAGGCTCCGCACTGTCCCCATTGCTTTTTGTCCTTGTCATGGACATAATCACACGGAACCTGCAAAGGAGTGTCCCTTGGACTCTCTTACATGCAGACAATGTTGCACTTGCTGATACCACTAGAAGAGGATTGCAGTGTCAAGTTCAAGATTGGAACATCCGTCTCTCACAATTCGGTCTTAGATTTCACAAAAAGAAGACGGAATACCTGGAAACCATCCCAAGCAACGGCTCCATCGAAGTTGATGGAGATACCTTAACGAAGACCGTAAGCCTCAGGTATCTTGAAACTTGCCTGCAGACTGATGGTGGGATAGCTGATGAAGTGCGAAGTAGGATAAAGGCAGCGTGGATGAGGAGGAGGGACGTCACAGGCGTACTCTGCGACAAAAGGATGCCACTACATCTGAAGTCCAAAATGTACTGCACAGTAGTACGACCTGTTGCTTTATACGGTGTTGAATGTCGACCGGCCGAGAAAGCTACGAAGCGCCAATTATACAAGATGGAAATGCGTATGCTCCGTTGGTCCATGGGCATCACACTCTTGCATCATGTCAAAAATGACACTGTTCGCCAGCAAATGGGCATCGCACCCATCACTGAGAAGGCGCGGGAAAAGCGTCTCCAATGGTACCTGCGTGCTGCACCTAGAACAGTTGCCAATTTCACCCACTCGTTTGAAATTAGTGGGCAACGTCCACGTGGATGTCCAAAGCAGCGCTGGCATGCCACAGTAAATGCTGACATGAAGACCCTCATTCTAAAACCACAAGATGCCCAAGATCGTACAAAATGGCGAGGCAAGATCAAAATAGCGGACCCTGCACCAGCGGGGAAACGCTAGGAAGAAGAAGAAATCTTGAATTTAAACGCGTCAAGAGAGTAAGGAACATAGTGGTTATTTTATGAAAATAATAATATTGTATTGTCATATTGGACATAATAAGTTATGAAAGTCGTTAATGAAGGATAGTTTACGTTGATAAGAGAACGAAAGGTGTATAAGGAAATATTGTTGAAACGAGTATTGTTGAAATAAGTAATGTTGAAGGTGAGAATATTTTATTGACGTGTTGTGGTTACGTATGAAAGTAAATACGAATTGGGTGGAGAATTCCGTGCAGTATATTAAGTCGACATATAGAATTGTATAAAGGAAGGATTGTGCGTTTATTGGAACATTATATAAGATTTTTTGTTATGTGTATAAAGTGTAGATGAGAGAATATACCATGCAGTAGTTGACGATAACGATTTTGTAGTCAATGACAGCGACTTATGAAGGTGACAGCGAATATAATTAATTAATTAATTAATTTAATAAGGCACACAAATTGTGTATATAAATATATCACATTTCATGTAAAAATAAGTCTATTATAGGCCTATTTCACTTAGTGCATTCCACAACATGGTAACGAGGACAAGTCGAATCACACGGTGCACACACACAACTATCGACAGGTTCATGAAATATCTTAGTTTTGCAGAGTTTATGGTGGTATCCATGAACTGCCATAGCATTGACAAAATGTCGGAGATCCTGGTTAGTATTGGTCCAAGTCCTATTCGTCATTGCTTCAGTAGAGTAGAAGTCAATACAAATGTCATTCCTTTTGGCCAATCCAAGAGTTTATTCCAATTGTCTGTTTAAGGTAGTGCGATCTTGAATCTCAAATCTTCAATTAAAAAAGTCTCCTTTGCAAGTTCATAAACCAGTCTTGATCTAGTAACTCTCGATACACAGATGGTTGTCGGTAAATAACGGGTTTTGATTTTTTCTAAAGTGTGTAGGTCATTTTTCGTTAGTTTATCCCAAATGATTTTCAGGCCATATGTTAAAATATGAATTATTTTTACGTCAAACAAGATCATGGCCGTCTTAAGAGATAATCTATTTAAATTCTTGATGTAAAAAATTGCTTTCATAGCTTCCGCAGCACGAAGCCTAATATGAAGCCTAAAGGAGTTTACTGTCGTTTGTATCGTCAAGCCTAGATATTTAAACTGTTTACATTGTGTAATGTCTCCGCTTTATATGTCACTTTGTCTCCTGAAGATACTCGCCCTCCCTTCCTGAAAATCATGTAATCAGTCTTTTCAATGTTCACTTACAATTCGTTTGTATCTGTCCATTTCTCTAATGTATCCAATGCCTTTTGTAGCTCTTGAACATCATGTGATCCTCGAACCATATCGTCAGCATACAAATACATGGTTACATCGTTTGACTTATCTTTTATCGCTTGAACCACATCATACATAGCTACGTTAAACAATAAAGGGCTAAGAGGGTCACCATGTAGAACGCCATTTGTCTGTGTGATCTCCCTCGATGAAGTTACATTGTCTGAAATTATGACAGTATTATTTCTTAACATGTTGTGAATCAGAATAGTGAGAGCCTTGTCCTCTACAAGGGAATCAAGATTCGACGATATAATGCCTCTTATAAGATTATCAAAGGTCTTGGAAAAATCAATGAACACAGTGTTAAATTTCCCCCTTGGTAGTCATAGGGTGTTTTGTATATCGTCCAGTAGATTTCTTATTGCTTGCAGTGTACTTCTTCCTCGTCTAAATCCGAATTGCTATTCCAGAAGTTTGTTTTGGATTTCTTCCGTCAGTCGAGTGGTTATTAGCTTGGTGAGTATCTTTAACAAAGTATTCTCCAGAGCGATTCCTCTGTAGGAGTTTGGATCAAGTAGGTTACCCTTTCCTTTGTATAAAACCTTTCATGTGGAGGTTTTTCACACTTTTGGGATGTCTCCTAGTAACAAGCATAGGTTTATACAATTCCTTATGGATAGAAGTAATATATTTGCTGAAGCCTTAATGTGTTCACTGAAAATGCCGTCAGGTCCCGGAGCTTTCCCATCTTTTAATTTGAATATAGTGTCTGAGACTTCTTCCTGTGAGAATAAAATGATGCTTTGCTTCCACGTACTTTCTTGTATAGGCTGTTAGGGATCTTTGTTGATTTAGGATGCTTGAGAAGTGTTCCTCCCAAGTGTTCATATATATATTTCCAGTTGTTGGGTCTTTACGTGATCTTAATGCTAAGAACGGGTCCTTTTTGGCATTGTCCGCCATCTTCATTGCTTCACGTTCAATGTATTCGTTTCTAGAAGTCTTCAGTAGTTCTTTGTATTTTCTTCAGAGCAGACTGTATTTAGTTAAATCTTCTTTATTCAGTGTTGTTTTCGCAACTTGAAGAGCCTTTAGAACGTGTTGACTTTCCAGATAACACGACTGATTGAACCATTTTTTGGATTTTCGCGGAGTTTTTGTGATGAAGGCAGGTTTTAAGATTTCTAATACAGAAGCTGCGTTATCCAATTCATTTTTCATTAATTTATGGTTTAAGTCAATAATTTTCTCTGTGCTATATAGGAGAACATTCTCATTAAGTTTTAGGGCTATAGGTTTCGTAACGATTGGTGCATTCCCTGAATGAGAAAGAACATCCAAGTCAAAGATCGCTGAGACTGGACAGTGCTTCTTTAATATTGTCTCTGGGGATGAGTAGCATACCTTATAATCAAGTAATTTAAGTCCAGCTCCTTTAAAAAATATAACATCAATTGTGCTGCTTCCGTTGTAGGCAAAGTACGTCTTGTCAGATTTGCTGTTGACAAGAGTGAATCCCTCTTCCTCCAATGTTTGAAGCAATACATGACCTCGAAATTCATTGTTGTCTATCCTGCAATTTAAGTCGCCAGCGATGATTATATTATTCTCTTGATTCACCTTCGATAAAGCAATCATTAGGATATTTAATAAATCTTCCATTGCTGAAGTTGGATCGACGTATGATCCTATTACCGATAAACTGTTAGATTCCATTATGATAATGTTCTTATCTCTATAAGTGCATGACAGCTTTCCAACAACGGGTTTAAAGAAGCAGGCAATACCGCTCATGGGTCTACCACGTTGCCCTTGTATGGCGAGTATTTGCTCTGTGTAGAATCCAGGTATGTTAATTTCGGTTGTCGCGAATGTTTCAGTCATGGTAATAATATCTTGATTGACAATGAGATTTCCCTGAGCTAAATTCAAAGTGTTTTTAAGCCCTTCCACATTCCATAGGAGTAAATTGAGTGTTATATTCCTCTTTTCCCTGATGTCGAAAAAGACGATATCTCCTCACTATGGCATATTCTGGCCAGAGTTACGGATCAATGACCTTTTGAAGATCGTAGAGAGGAATAACCACTTTGTAGGATTTAATTGTTTCTTTTGTTTGAAGTTGTTCACATTCTATGATCTCCTCTACTTTCAAGTTATTTAGGTGATTCTTTATAATTTCTATTGAAGTATTTTGATCCAATCGGCCAATGTATAGCCATGCTCTTCGGGGAGCCGCACGAAGTTCCATATTATTTTTATCTCTCTCCTTTCCAGAAGCGCACCGCTTCGTTCCAATTAATGTGGGAGTTTTTATTGATGTTAAATAAGATCTCCGTCCGTGTTTTGCGACTTCGACCCATTCTGCTTTATCAGTAGGCTTTTGTTCAGGTCTTATTGATGATGTAGTATCCTTACTGCTGTGAGGAAGTTCTCCCCTACCACCTACACTTCGCTGGACCATTTGGGAAGAATTATTTGATAATTCCAAGACCCTCATGGGTTGGGAGTTATGATCGTTCTTGAGCGTTGCATTATGTCGCTCCACTTTCTTATACCTTCTTCCTTTCGGTACCTCCCATGTGCCTTGTTCCTCTTGAGAGACCTCGGTAATTTGGGTTTCAATGATCCAATTGTCTACCATTGCGTCCCGATGTTCTCTTTCCAGATCAGGCACATTGTCCTTACCTTGTGTTTGTGCCGAAACATGCACATTCTGAGAACCAACCTTGTTATCCTGAGTAATTCCTGGTTCCGTGTCCCCTGGCGGATGAAGGGCAATTGTTTTAATGACTGTTGGACGGTGCAGACTGTCTTTTAGTTCTTTCGTTATTGTCGATTTTATTTCTTCCTTAAGTCCGTTCTCAAAGTCAGTTCTCTTTTGGGTAAACATATTTGACATATATTCCTTCAACTTTCGCACTATTCTTTCTTCAAGTTCCGGCGCCCTCCGAACTTCCGATTTGCAGTCTGAGCACAGCCAAGTAAGTTTGCAATTCTTCCTCTTCGCGAAATCGAGCTCAACTCTGGTAAGCCCAGTGCACTCAAAGTGCTGCCGTCTGCTACATTTTTAGCCTTTTTTCATTTTATGAAGAAATAGGCTTATGAGATCACCTTTTGTCCGTGTGTCTGTGTGCCTGTGTGATTCGTGTGTGTGTGTTTGTACGGTGATAAAGGGGACTACTATAAGTTCAGCTATGAGACTTTCGAAAACCTGGTAACTACAATATCATCATGGCGGCCAAGCGAAGTTGAGACATTTAGATAGACTTTTCTTGCGATTTAACCATCCAAACGTAATGAAACATGGTACAGCAAATGTCTATACACATTGTAATGCACTGGCGTCTAATTTAGTTCAATTGTTTATATAACCTCAAAATGGCGGCTGTGCGAAATATTTCACTGGCATTCAATATCTCCGAAACTATTTATGATACCACCCTGAAATTTTGTACGGTAATAAAAGGCACTGCTATAAGTTTATCTATGTAACTTTCAAAAACCTGTTAAGTACAAAACGAACATGGCGACCAAGCGAAGTTGAAATATTTTAATATACTTTTCTCGTGATTTAACCATCTGAGCGCCGTGAAATGTGGTACAGTAAATGATTATACATTTTTAATGCACTGGCATCTAATTTAGATTAATTGTTTACATAACCTCAAGATGGCCGCTGTGCGAAATTTTAAAATTAAGTTTTTATTTCTTGTGTGGTAATCATGCGATCTACGTGAAAGTTTGAATAATGAAGCTACGCAATAATTTTCCTTTAATGGTACATAACTCTATGGCCTATACATATAACAATCCAAAATGGCGAGCATCCGAAGTATTTTGACGGTTGTCAATATCAACGAATCTTTTACAACAGTCAAACTGATTTTTTTATGAACATAGAGACTATGACCTTAAGTTTACCTATATGACTTTCAGTAACCTGGTGAGCACAAATCCAACATGGCGGCGACGCGAAGTATAAGTATTTAAATGGACGTTTCTCGCGATTTAACCATCCGAGTGCAGTGAAACTTGGCACGTTAAATGCTTATACAAATGTTAATCCACTGGCATCTAATTTATTTCAATTGTTTTCATAACATCAAGATGGCAGCTGTGCGAAATTTCTTGTGTCCTAATCATGCGATTGAAGTCTGAATACCAAACGCACACAATAATCTTCATGTAATAGTACATAAATAAAAATCGAACCTGGCGACCATCTGTAGTATTTATACGGTTCTCAATATCTACGAATCTATCACAACAATCAAACTGAAATTTCGTATGTTGATAGAGGCAATTAACATTAGTAGGATTTTATGAAAATAGGCTGTATAGTTCTTCACGGAACTACTTGTTCACACTGTATCGAGTTCTCGTTGATACTCATATTTTCCTGGCAGATGTCGCACAACTCCTCACACTGGTTAGGCATAACAGAATCTACTTAAGGATATCTCTGACAAGATGGAAGCCTCTTATTGTTTGAATTTAAACTTTTAATATTACTTTTATACGTGATCTTTTGAAATTTCCCGTTGATAACACTGTCATAAATAGCTATTATCTTTACGCTCGATATTACACCACTTTTGACTTCCTACGTACTGTACCCTTATATCTGGATGATCCACCAATATCCTCCGGCTGGAAATAATCTGGGATTGTAGCATCTTGACGCCCCGGCTAAAAACGACATGGTGCCACTTGGCGAAAACACTCAGAATAAGGGACAGGTATTTTCTCAAACGGAATGTGCTGCAGTATCTAACTACTGAACAGTAGGGTCATCTAACTACTTAGGATAAAAAAATAACTCTATAAAAATCTCGGGCGTAAGGATACGGATTAGGTCCCTCGGGAACTTCCACCCTACAGCACATTCCTCTACCATCTAACTACAAGTATAATGCCAGTTTCCTATAAAACAATCAGGAAATTGTCAACACGAATCCGTCTATTTATTTAAAAAGACAATACACATCTCGTGTCACCGAGCTTTGATTAAATGCTCTCGAAAATAAACCATGAAATAAAATATATGACTAAGTGTCATTAATCCATATACAAGTACAAATTGTTTCGCTAAGAAACCGTAAAAATTGTTACGTGTAAGCTTAAATAAGCTTCTATACAGCGAACAACTGCTGTGCCCTAGGTGACGGGAGTTTATAAAAAGTAAAATGTTAAAAGTTAAAAATTTAAATCCCAAAAATAAATGACGTTACCCATGACGTAGATCTCCGTCATTACAAATACTAATCATTACTCTATACAATTCATCTCCCGCACCCTAACATTAATATTTCTTCCTCTAAGAAGCGCAAAATCTCTACACAAAGTTTTAAGGTTTAAATTTAAAATATAAAACACACCTAAATCTATTTACGAATTTATCTGAAATACGTTTAATATAACATTCTGTACAATGAAAATAATCACGTCGTAGTTCGTCAGTTACTTACTTAGAAATAAAATATTTACAACACGTTCGTTCCTTTCTCCCAGCAATACAACACGTAACTGTCCTTCCACATTACTTCTAAATCTCAACGGGCTTCAGAAAAATATTACTTCACTCTACTTAGTCTTGTTCGTGTTTTACGTTATCATCTGGGATTCCATAATCCATACAATTAAGTAGAGACTAGTTCAAAAACCTCCTACAACTTATCTGTTTATGTAATAAAAATACTTAATAAAAATACACATTTCCACTCGTTGAATAATTACCATAAAAGACAAACATTAGGATAAGAACCATTTAATAGATCTCAGTTTACTCTCAGCTTCAACAAAGATCCATTAAACCCTATAATTTCTATCAGATTTAACTTCATCCAGGATCCGCTGTCCTGTGAATTTCAAGGAGTTTCAACTCTATTGAGACTATTTCAATAACATCCACAATTAATAAACTTCCGTAAAAATTCTCTTATAACTTCTTACTTTCATGAAATACATGCGTCTGTCCCTACAGACATTTCCTCAAAAATAGATCAATGGCTACACACTGGCTCTTTGTCTCATAACAAATACCTCCGTCTACAACGGGAATAATAAATCTCATCCATCGAGATACTTCGCAAACGTCCATAACATTTCTTTCTCTACACTTTCCAATAATAAACTCTTCTTTCAGTCATCACAATCTTAATGAACATATAATAAAAAATACTGGTTCTCTCCCTGCCTCAATTTAATAGGTAATGCGATAAAATGATAATCTTTAAATAAAATCTTATTTCTTTACTTCACTCACATTTCTCAAAATTCTTTCAACAAACTGTAACATTTCTTCCATTTCATCATTACGTTATTTCTTACTTCAAAATATGCTCTCGTTCGCATCTGTTAATTCTACATTATAATACTTCACACATTCTTTCTTTAATGTCTGTTCAACAAATTCTAATACTTTCAAAAAACCATTACTTACAAACTTTCTTCACTAAATTCGTTTCATTATTTCTCAGTTCGTGACTTTCTCTAGATCTCTACAATAGATCTTTCGTAATTACATTCTTTGACATATACTTCCTTTCACATACTTAGAATATATTTCCATTATTACATTTATTGATAAAACATAGATATCGTTCGATTTAATACACGTTTGAACTTTACAATAACAATTCTGAACAAACTATAAAATCCTGAGCTAAAGTATAAAATCTGAATTAAACTATAAAATCTCCCTTCAAATTTCGAATATCGCAAAAATCGAAAAATCGAAATGAAAAATCCCTAAAATTCCGAAGTCGTCGAAAAATACTATCAAACATCCGCATGATGTTTTTACGAATATAACATTGAAAACTGCAATAAACTAATAAACAATATAGAAAAATGGCATTCAACAATAGTTGTCGGATATTCAAGATCTACATTTCTACATAGTGGGATATTTAGCGTTGGTCCTTGGACTACCTTGTGCTGGGTTATAGTTGACATGAAGTGGGCTCCCTTTGGTTACCCATTCGAAACGGAATGTTTCTAGCGGCTTAAGACTGCGTGGTGGTCAGCATTCTTGTCCGATTCTCCCTCCGAATATCTCGTGCGGTCAGGTACTGGGATTCGAACTCGATCATCATCGTGCTGTCTCCTCCTTCCGCCGATGACTCTTCTGATTGAGATTGGATAGCCCTTTCTCCCTTCGGCTCCGTGTAATTCCCTGGTCGCCCTCGTACATGAATAACTTGCAGTCTTCTTCCCCCATAGTTCCCTGTAGATCGTCATTTGAGGTGGTAAAATGACTGATGATTGTAGACTTTCTATTACGGGAGAGATGAGATGTTAATCTCCCCCGAGATGTTGATGTTAAGTCATTTCGGATGTTCTTGATGCCATCATAGCGTTGTTCCCATAATTGTTTAAGCGTTCATCACGACGCCTGTAGAATCTTCATGAAATTCCTCCCTCAACTTTTGAATTTTTATCATCTTGAAGCTGTAGCTTTGTCGCATAAATTTAATATTGTTTCCTTGCTGAATATCTATGTTAATATTACATGCACATTACTGAGTGCCTTCAATGAATAATTCTATTTCTTTCGTTAAACTTGGAGACTAGTTCGTTGTAACGTCCTTCTACTTCGAAGTCGTGGTTGATAAGAGCCTCGCTTCCTCTCGTCTTTTCTCCGCGTCTCTTTTCCAAAAACCGCGTCCTTTTCAATCCATGGCTCTGATTGGTTGCTTATATTAATTGATCAAACTCTTCATTAATAACTTAAGAACTCGTCTGTAATTATATTCAATCGATTTTAATTATCATTTAACACTCTTCATGATGATTTAATGTAATAACTTTGTCCTAGTAATTATATATGTTAATTACTCTGTTGGTGTTAATTTTAATAGGCGGCTTCCCATTGGTCATGGTCGCGTGTCGGCCTCGCGTCGTCTTCCCTCTTCTTTCTCTTGCCACACGCTTAGTTCCTCTCCCCATTCTTTTTCACTCGGGCGTCCACGTGACTGCTCGGGTTCTTTGTCATCCTAGCGAAGCTTGTTCCGAGTCCCCTTGCGACTACTAATTTGCTATTGGCCGGCCGAATTAACTCAGTTAATTCACTCGCTAACCAAACCAGTTTTGTGTCCGCTTCCAGCATCGATAAATTTTAACATGGGCTAATTTAGAAAACTTTCCACTACTTGTATAATTTTCTGTCTCGTCTCCCCAAACGCGTACAATACCTTAATACAATAGTTTTGTTATATCTTCTAGGCCGCTTAATTACTGAATCACATCACTGCCTTCTCAATGGCTAATGCCAATATAAATAAAATAAATATAAATAAATATATATAAATATAAAAGTAATTATGATGATGTAAAACCACTATTTAAGTGATAACTAAAGGGTATAGAAGATACCGTCTTATATAATATCAGTATTATCGATTTTTATCAAGGATTTGACAACTGCAACTGAAATTAACTTATACATATGTATGCTTGTTATACCGTTTATGGATATAAAAAGTTTGAAACATTTGGAAATTATATGTGTATATAGTAAAGTGAGGCATGAGTGATCGTAAGAGAAGAAATTCACTTTCGTAACTGACAACGATAATAATAATAATAATGTAAATATTTTAATAATAATACGTGATATGATTTAATAATTTTTATTATTTTAAGAATTTACAGAGGCAGAGATAGGAATTAAGGAGACCTATGTATAGAGTTAAAGAAAGGATTGTAAATAGGCAGTTATGTGATAAATCAATATGAACATTATTTGAAACAGTAGTATGATTAACAAGTTGTTGAATATTTTAAATAACATCGATAGACGAGGAGGTCTTCAGTGAATATTTTATTTTAACTCCTTAATGAGGACAGAATCATTTTAGTCCAGCAGCCGAAATTCACTGTGTGATATTTTTCTTCTTAGAGAATATATTCTTATTTATGATAAACTGATGGTAGAATCCCTCACAAAAGTTTGTACTAATTACGGATCGTAAGATCCACGTTTATGCACATTGTGCGCAATAAAGTATTCATTATTATTTATGATAATTTATTATATTTCATTTAAAGTGATGAATTACGATTTTTGTCACTATGGACATTATTGTATTGTCGTCCTATTATGAATAAATATTAGCAGGCGTTATTTAGATTGCCTATTCCTTTTTATAGTACATATCAATCTCTTCATTAAATAATTCGTTACGATTGTACTACTGGTTAGACACTAGCGCCCACTTTAATTTTATTTAATCGTTCACCCTCGAGATTCCGAAAATCTCTTCCTCCAATTTTTATGGTAGGTTGTGTATGTAACTAAGTAGTAGTACATTCGTACTTTTATTATTATCTTATGTATTGAGAGATTCCTAACTCAGCAACTAGCAGGCAATTGCTGGTTCTTCTAGCTGGGAATCAGCGTCCCTTGCGATCCTTTCCATCCTTCGGATAATAGTTGGTGGTTACGTGAATTTCGGGTACAGTACGTTGCTTTAGTGAACAGTCCTTACCCCCTTTACCCCCTAAAACAAGTTTCATTACCCTAGGATAAAAACAATTAGTAGAGAGATGAGAGGGACCCTGCTTCACCTATTTTATTGAAACCTGACGGTACATTGAGCAGAACCCCTCTCATATCTCTACTATTTTTTGTACTGGGGTTATGAAACTTGTTTAAGGCGGTAAAGGGGGTAAGGACCTTTGTTTAAAGTCATACTGTGCATACAATTTTCTAGAATTTATAGTTTTGAAAATACAGCCTACTTTCCAAATTAAGTATTTTTGTAAAAATTTAAAAAATATAATATTTTGTTATAACAATAAAGGATAAAGAGACCTTTCGTTTAAGCCTAATATGACTTTCTAGGATTTATAGTTTTGGAAATATATCCTACTTTCCAAATTCAACTTTTTTGGGAAAAATTATAATGTTTTGTTCTAAAGATAAAGGGCATAATTAATTTAATTAATTAATTTAATTTAATTTAATTTTCGAGGCAATGCTCCTTTACACATGAATTGAACTGGAATTGCTACAGGATTACGATCAGATTCTTCTAATCGAGTCTGGAATACGTGGAGGCATATGCCAGTTGTTTCATCGGTATGCTGAAGCTAACAATAAATACATGGAAACCTATGATTCTGAGAAACCATCGCAGTTTATTACCTATGATGATGCCAACAACCAATACGGGTGGGCTATGTGCCACTCCCTTCCTTATGGAGGATTTCAGTGGGTTTCTCCAGATACTGTTGATCTAGAAAAACAAAAGGAAGACGATCCTGTGGGATACATTCTAGACGTTGATGTTGATTACCCATCTGACCTTCATGATCAACACAATGATTTACCTTTCCTACCAGAGTGTATACAACCTAAGGAATCGTCTCTGAAAAAACTAATTCCTCATCTTGGAAATCGAAGGCGATATGTTGTTCACTACATGGCATTAAAACAGGCTTTAGATCATGGAATAAAATTGATAAAAATTCATCGTGTGTTAAAGTTTAAACAAAGAGCTTGGCTAAAGGCATGCGTTGATTTTAATAACAACCTTCGAAAACAAGCCCAAAATGATTTTGAGAATAATCTGTACAAATTATTCAACAATGCCATTTTTGGAAAAACAATGGAAAATATCCGTAAAAGAATAGACATACGTCTTGTGACTGACAGCAAAAAGGCAGAAAAGCTAATAGCAAAGCCGACATTTATTGACAGAACAATTTATGGTCCTAACCTAGCTGCTTTCCACATGGCTAAACGTAACATTCTATTCAATAAGCCTATATATATTGGAATGTGTATACTGGATATTTCAAAAACTCTAATGTTTCCCACCAATTTGATGTCCTGCTACCCTATTATGGAATGAACAATCTTAAACTCATGTATATGGATACCGACTCGTTCATTTATTTGGTTAACACCCCAGATGTATATCAAGACAAGTTGGATGTCCTAGAACACCTGGACACATCGGATTATCCTACTAATCACATATGTCACTCTACATCAAACAAGAAAGCGTTGGGGAAATTTAAAGACGAGTCTTGTGGGCAAGTTATAAAAGCATTTGTTGGAGTTAGATCTAAAATGAACGCTTTAGACATAAATGGTAAAGAAATCAAAAAGATTAAAGGTATTAGCAGAGGTGTTGTCAAAAATTGTATAAGCTTTCAAGATTATAAGGATTGTGTCATGAAAAACAATGTAAAAAGAATACCCATGAACATTATCGCTTCTAAACAACATGACATATCATCTATAAGACTAAACAAAATTGCTTTGTGTCCTGGTGATGATAAAAGAGTGATTGATGCTGATGGTATAGGTACACATGCCATGCCTATGGTCATTACTCAATCATTAACCATGCTTAAAGAGTTAAGTTATGAATATCAAAATCTTCTGCCTGCAACTATCAAATACATAAAACAATTTAGGAAATAAAACAGTAGCACTACAAAAATAAAAAAAATAAAAAAATGGTATTCATAATCAAAAATAAATAAAAATAGAAAACAAAATAAAAACAACTGTACAATTTATAATAAAAATGAATATATATAAAAATGTATTATGTGTAAATAGTGTGCATGTATTTAAAATAAAAAATATTGTATGGACACTGCTTGTTCATTTTTAATTACTACCCACCTCTCTCCACTCCTAATGCAAAATTAACATACAAAACACAAATTGGAAAATCCATGTTTCCATATTGACAAAATAGAAAAAACTTTAAACTGAAATTTTAAAAACTGTAAATGGGAATTTTGTAAATTGACAAATGTGTAAACAACAAATTGGAAAATCCATGTTTCTATATCATGAAATTGAAAAACTTTTAAACTGACATTTTAAAAACTGTAAATGGGAAATTGTGAAATTGATAAATGTGTAAACAACAAAATGCAAAATCCATGTTTCCATATTATGAAATTGAAAGACTTAAAACTGACAATTTAAAAAAATGAAAATGGGAAATTGGAAAATTGACAAATGTGTAAACAACAAAATGCAAAATCCATGTTTCCATATTATGAAATTGAAAAACTTAAAACTGACATTTTTTAAAAACTGAAAATGGGAAATTAGAAAATTGTCAAGTGTGTAAACAACAAAATGAAAAAAATAATATCCCGGCTGGGGTAGTGATCATGTTGTACTGTAGCCTATAAGACTAGCATAAGTATGGTTGCATGTGCCCTTATATACTTTGTGTATGTCTATTAGCCTTTGGATTAGCTTTAGTTAGGTTTGGTAAAGTTAGGTTTGGTGAGGTTAGATATGTGACCTTGTAGTTTACTCTTTTCGGAAAATGTAAAATGTAAAATCTAAAATCAAAAAATCTTAAATTTAAAATGTAAAATCTAAAAAAACTAAAATCTAAAATACAGAAAAATCAAAAATGTAAAATGTAAAATCTAAAAAATGTAAAATGAAAAAATCAAAAATCTAAAATGTTATAATGTAAAATGTTAAAATGTAAAATCTAAAATATTTAAATGAGGATTCTGTGGGTTAGGTTAGGTTGGGTTATAACTAAGTTTATTATTTGTGCTCTCTCATTTGCTCTTACTTTTTTGCTCCCACTTTTTGCTCCCCACCTTTTTGCTCCCACTTTTTGCTCCCACTTTTTTGCTCTCACTTTTTGCTCCCATCTTTTTGCTCACACTTTTTGCTCCCACTTTTTTGCTCCCACTTTTTGCTCCCACATTTTTCCTCCCACTTTTTGCTCCCACATTTTTGCTCCCATTTTTTGCTCTCACTTTTTGCCCACACTTTTTGCTCCCACTTTGAGGTTAGGTTATGTTAGGTTAGGTTAGGTGAAGTTAGGTTAGGTTAGGTTAGGTTAGGTTATAACTAAGTTTATTATTTGTGCTTTCACATTTGCTCTCACTTTTTGCTCGTACTTTTAAGTTAGGTTAAGTTAAGTTAAGTTAGGTTAGGTTAGGTTATAACTTAGTTTATTATGTGTGCTCTCACATTTGCTCTCATATTTGCTCTGACTTTGAAGTTAGGTTAGGTTAGGTTAGGTTAGGTTAGGTTAAGTTAGGTTAGGTTATGTGAGGACATGTTTGGTTAGGTGAACTAAGGTTATGTTAGGTGAGGTTAAATGAAGTTGGGTTAGGCTGAATGGCAGAGGTATGAATTAAACCCGCCTTTTCTCACTTTTGCCCCACAAGACTAAGTGTACCCCGTTCCACTCGTGAGACCAAAAATTAAATTTCTTGGCAGAGCCAGGAATCGAACCCAGGCCACCGCGGTGACATTTAAGATTACTAACCGCTACACCACGAGGTGGACAATATAAGACTGGTCTTGATTGTACATGATCAATCAATATTTACCTAATAATAATAATAAATATTCCTTTTGGCAACTACACGGCCGACCTGTCCCTGTGACGTCATTGACGGTCTCAGGGCGTGGCGGCCATCTTGCGCATTCGCCCTTGCGCCATCTCTGACTGTCCCCTCCATAAGAATAACATAGGGCTGGTTGCGCGTGGCGGCCATCTTGCGCATTAGCCCCTGCGCCAGAACCGCCTTATTTATCCTACTCCTAACCTTAAATGTATGTTCAAACTGTCAAAAACACACACGATTTTGGCGCCTAAGCTTCAAATGGTACCGGTGCCGGTATTTATTATTTATTCGCAATGTACTACACTACCTACGGTACACTATTAACATTATAAACAGTAGACTACGAGATCACTCGAGACATAATATTTCTACGAATTTTTGCTAGTAGACGCACTCGCATCAAACGTAAACAAAGAGCCGTTAATTCAAAACCTTCCCCTATGATGACCACCATTTTTCTTGAATCGATTGTCGTATTACGGTCTCATATAATGTAGTCGGTCTTGACCAAGCAATTGAAGAAACTCCTCGAGATAAGCAGGACCTTCTATAACAAGTAGTATAGACGGTCCTTGAGGGTCTTGGATAAGGCATTAGAAGAGGCAGGAAATCTCACTCGAATTCTACGCAACAGTAGCAATGACGAGCAGAAGATGGACAATCGAGAATCAGGAGATGAGATGAGACATGTTATAACAAGACTCACCATCCATAGCTTCCACCATAAGATCTGCACGAATGTTAAATACCGTGAACCGAACAAAGCATACGTTCCCTATGCAATAACCCATTTGACAAATACCACATAATATCATGCAACAAACGGACAAGGAGTAAATACAGTAAAGACTGATTTACCTGTAAGCTAACACTGTAAATATGTATTAACTAGCAGTAGTGCCCGGCTTCGCCCGGTGGATTTATTTGTTTTATGGATGAAAATGAATACTACTACAGAACTGGCACATGATACTTTAACTAACAGAAAAAATATATTAAAAATATAATATTTTGTAGTGGTGTTTGTGGTAGTGGTGGTTGTAGTGGGGGTGATAAGTAGTACAGTATAATGGACGTAACATTCAGGTCATTTTCCCGTAATGATAATAAAGATAATAATGAATAGGGAAACGGCTATTTTCTAACTACAGCACTGGCACATGTTATTTACAAACAAATTTTAAAACTATTATTAGAAAGAGGAATAAGTGAAATAAAAGACATTGCCTAGGGCCTATATCTCATTGGCTCTTAGAAATGTAGAGACCAATAGTGTCGTCTTTTGTCGCATAGCGCCATAGGAAAATAATCAGAACACTTTGGAAAACTTCGGCTGTCTCGAGCTACTGAGGTAGCAATAGTATCATTTATCGCCACATAGCGCTCAACGATAAGGTTCGGAATAATTGAAGGTAAATTTGAAAGCACCAACACTTATTGTAGCTGGTAAGCTCAATGTACTGCACCAACACCATTGCATTTATACCGAGGCATAATATTTTCATGATGATAACTGTTTTAAGGTGCCTAAGAGATTTTTTTGCACTAATCGCTCCCCGTGACTGCAATTTATAAACAACGCAAGATGCAACTATTTTCGCAATTCTGCACCAGAATGCTGGTAGGGGAAACGTGATACAGTCCAAACTGCCCGTCAACAATAGACTTATTAAAATAATCTTACAGTTACACTACTACGGACATGAATGTTTCTAGGGCCTTAATACGTGGTTTTCAAGTTTATTTTGTCTGTTATTCTAAATATACAAGTTTGATGTGGGCAAGCTTAAGAACCAGCAGAGATTGGACCTATTTAAACTGGAGCTCAGAAATAAATTCCAGGTCTTGGACTCCGAGACAGAGAAGGACGTGGAGACTGTGTGGAGCGAGGTAAAGAATATCTTCGTGGAAACCAGTGAGATGCAGCTCGGGTACAAGAACTACCTACGGAAAGAATGGATATCCGATCAGACCTGGGACAAGATAAATTATAGGAAGGAGATTAAGGCCAAGCTCAACACCTGCAAGACTAGGCAGCAGAAGGCTCTCACACAAGCAAAGTATTCAACAGCAAACAGGGAGGTAAAGAGGAGTGTACGGAAGGATCATAGGAGGTTGATTGATGAGCAGGCGGAGAAAGCAGAAGAAGCGGCAAGAAGGGGGGACGTTAAGGAGCTCTATGGCATCACAAAGATGTTTTCGAAGAAAGGTTGTAATAAAACTAGGCCTGTAAAGAGCAAGACGGGCGAGATCCTCACGACGTGTGAACATCAGCTGACAAGATGGAGAGAACACTTTGCGGAGGTTCTTAATAGAGATAGAGGACCAGAAAGTAAGCAGCGAGGAGAAGATGAAGAGGAAGCAGAAAGTGACCCAAGCATCAGCCTCGACTCCCCAACTCGGGGCGAAATACGGACAGCGTTGAAGCAGATAAAATACGGGAAGGCACCAGGTCTGGATAATATCCCAGCGGAAGTACTGAAAGCAGACCTGGATATTACGATCGATCTGCTGCACCCGCTGTTGGAGAAGATCTGGGAGGAGGAGAAAATACCAACCGACTGGAAGAAGGGGTTGATAGTCAAGTTGCTGAAGAAAGGGAACACCACAAACTGTAACAACTGGAGGGGTATCACCTTGCTGTCCATTCCAAGCAAAGTTCTGGCGAGAGTCATCCGGAATCGTATAAAAGACTGCGTAGAAAAAAGGCTTCGGAAGGAACAGGCTGGATTTCGACAAAATCGCAGCTGTGTGGATCTTATCAACACCCTCCGAATCATCCTGGAGCAGAGTGTGGAGTGGCGGAATACCCTTTACCTCACATTTGTTGACTTCAAGAAAGCCTTCGACTCCGTAAATCAAAGAATCATGTGGAAGACCCTCGAGGAATATAAAATTCCAACAAAGATCATCAGAATCATGGAAGAGATGTACGAAGGGTATGAGTGCCAGGTTCTTCACGAAGGCAAATTAACAGAAAAGAATAAGGTCAGTTCCGGAGTGAGACAGGGGTGTGTCCTTTCCCCCACTCTGTTCCTGTTGGTCCAGGATAGTGTGATGAAGAAGGTAATGGGAGGACGGAAGAGGGGTATTCAATGGGGTATAAATGACAGGCTTGAAGATCTGGATTTCGCAGACGACACAGGCACAACGGTACCGAGACATAGAAGATAAGCTGGGGAGGTTGCAGAGAGAAGCAGAACGTGCAGGACTGATGATCAACACCAACAAGACCAAAGAGATGAGGATACATTCTGACATCACGGCTAGTTTGACAGTCAACGGAAAGGATCCAGGAAGACCAAGCTCCGCCTTTTCAATAGCAACGTAAAGTCGATTCTTCTCTACGGCTGTGAAACATGGAAAGTCACAAAGCCGATCAACGACCAGCTACAGGTGTTCATTAACAGATGTCTGCGTCGCATCATGAATGTGAGGTGGCCGGACATAATCTCAAATGAAGATCTTTGGACCATCACCAATCAACAACCGATTAGCATCCAGATCAAGGAGAGAAAATGGCGCTGGATTGGTCACACACTAAGGAAGCCGGACGGAGCTATTGAGAGGGCGGCGCTAGACTGGAATCCTCAAGGCGCCAGGAAGCGAGGTCAACCTAAGAAGACCTGGAAGAGGACGATCGAAAATGAAATTGCATAGGTGGACAAGAACTGGAGTCAAGTGAAGAGAATGGCCAGGAAACGTACTGCGTGGAGAAATTTCGCCAAGGCCCTATGCTCCGGAAGGAGCGGCAGGAATTAAGTAAGTAAGTAATTCTAAATGTAGGGAATGGAGAGCGTTGTCCAAAATATCAAGTAGTCAGTGCTACCAGCAGGGTTTCAAAGTGTATGTAAAATTTGGTTCAATTAGGAGAAACGGTGTAGATTTGTAATAAAGGGCCTAAATGCAGGGAATGGAGTGGTCTGTCCTAAATTTAAAGTGGACAGTGTCACCAGCAGGGTTCCAAAGGGTAAGTATACAAAATGTGGTTCAGATCGGTGAAATGGTGTAGATTTGTGCCAAAGGGCCTAAATGCAGGGAATGGAGTGGTCTGTCCAAAATTTCAAGCAGGCAGTGTTACTCCAGGGTTCCAAAGGGTAAGTATACACATTTTGGTTCAGATCGGTGAAATGGTGTAGATTTGTGCCAAAGGGCCTAAATGCAGGGAATGGAGTGGTCTGTCATACATTTCATGTAGGCAGTGTTACGCGCAGGGTTCCAAAGGGCAAGTATACAAATTTTGGTTCAGATCGGTGAAACGGTGTAGATTTGTGCTAAAGGGCCTAAATGCAGGGAATGGAGTGGTATGTCCGAAATTTCATGCAGACTGTGTTACTCGCAGGGTTCAAAAGGGTATGTATACAAAATCTGGTTCAGATCGGTGAAACGGTATAGATTTGTGCCAAATGGCCTAAATGCAGGGAATGGAGTGGTCTGACCGAAATTTCATGTAAACAGTGTTACTCGCAGGGTTTCAAAGGGTAAGTATACAAATTTTGGTTCAGATCGGTGAAAAGGTGTAGATTTGTGCCAAAGGACCTAAATGCAGGGAATGGACTGGTCTGTCATAAATTTCACGTAGACAGTGTTACTCGCAGGGTTCCAAAGGGTAAGTATACACATTTTGGCTCAGATCGGTGAAACGGTGTACGTATCACTAACCATAACGCTAGCGCATGCGGATGGAGCAGTTCGGGAGCGCTTGTTCTACCGACTTACTGAACAAAAATCAATCTTTTAGGTTATCTTAGAGGTGTAGCCTAATACTACATAGCCTAAACTATTCCTCTTGAATCTGGCTATCATATAAAAAAAAGAATTTTTCGAATCGGACTGGTAGTTCCAGAGATTAGCGCGTTTAAACACATAAACACACGAACACACAAACAAACAAACAAACAAACTCTTCAGCTTATTATATTAGTATAGATTAATAACTTTAAGTACAGCCTGTAACCATCTACTATGGCCACTTGGCTACAATAAATCTTAATTAATTACATGTATAATTCGTCCCTAACGTACTGTCAAGTTTTGATTCCAAGCTTACTAGGTGGTGGTTGAACGTGATCTTCAGTATGATCATTTTATGAACATAACACAGTGAGTTTCTTATAAGGTACAAAGTATCACTATTTTTCTCCGGTATTGATTTGAGAATGTTATATAGGCTATTCAAAATGGCGAGTTAGCGTATTATACGCTATACTATTTTTAAATTTGTGCAAATGGGGTGCCTCATACGCGGCTCCAATCCGATCAATTTTCGTGGTAATTGCTCGAATATATTCATATTTATGGATCTTAAAGTTTAATAATTGAGACAATAGTTTGTGACTATTGTAGAGTTGTGACAATTATATTTATATCTACGTTTCAAAGAACCACTAGAAGTACACTAATTCTAGTGTAGATCCTCGTCGCCCCATCTATGTGTCAAGGTTGAAAACTTACGGAGTCTATGTAATTTCTTGGACTCGCGCTCTACCTAGCGGATTTCTTGTGAAGCTGTTCCGTTGGTTGGACTAGTTTTACGGTAGATGGCGCAAGCTGGATTTCTGATCCCGCCACAGATCAGTGTCTGGGTTTGAGATTATCTATGGAATGTGTCTCCTTGGTAACCTAACAAGTCTTTGTTAGAAAAAAGGATTTATTACCTATCTTATCATCGAAGAACGAGGATGTAGGTTTTCGTCGCGGGAATCTATTCTGAAGCCAGCCTTCGGGCTTGGGCAGAGACATGCCTATATTTCCACCACCATCGAAAGGAAACTGTTATACTGACGTTTTGGAAGGATCACGTTTTATTTTTAAGCATGTTACCTTTTAAAATATGATTTGTGATCGTGACCGACAGAATAAGGTACGTCCTTGCTATGTAATGGTTGACAAGTCGTTGTTGAATAAGATCAGTATGTATGAAATGTCGTGTGAATGGATCTGTGTTTATATGTTGGTATGTGTTTGGTAATATAAGGGTCTTACTTCTTGCTATTTTTAGTTATTTTTGATTTTGGTCAAAAGAGTCAAGAACCCTTATATTGCATGTGATGTGCCTTGGGGGTTGGCGTGAATGTGAGATGCGTTTGGATAACCTAACATTTAATCTCTTAGAGATTTGTACCTTGTCGTACTATTTTTGGGTTTTGAACACATTGGTCGGGAGTGGTGTGTTTCGTAATGGTTGGATATTTCATGGGTTGGCATGATTGTGAGATGTGTTTGTTAACCTAACATTTTGCCTCTCGGAGGTTGGTACCTTAGTCGTACATGTTTGGTTCTGAACATATGGTTGTTGAGTGATGCGTAAAAGTTGGATGTTTCATGTGAGTTTTTGATATACTGATTCTTTGCAAATAACTACCTTGTCTTCCAAGTTCTTGGTGTGTTATTTTGAATGTGTTTATTTTCTAAGCTGTTTCAGATTTTCATCTGTCAATAACAGCGAACCTCTTGTTTTGATTCGAAGCATTTTTTTTAATTTATCTTAACGTTTTGGTTTTTATTTTATTTCCCCCCCCTGCTTCGTTTCAGTTAATATACTCCTTAAGAGTCTGTGTGAAACATCTCTATGATGTATTTTCTTTCAGTTGACGCGTGCATTATTTAAAACTACGTCAAAATAAAACTAATTTTAATTAACACCAACTAACGTGGAAAATATGTGCTACCCATTTAAGTCCCCAGAGGTTTTGCCTTAGAAAGAAAATTACTAGACATTAAATCTAAGTGATAAGAAACACCAAGTCAGATTTACTTTATAATATATTCAATCAGCCTTAATAAAAATACAAGGAACATGAGAAGACCTTAAACTACAAAACAATAATAATATTAGAAAAGAGGAAACTTGAAATCATAAAATAAAAACCATTACCTATTTTCGAAGTCAAGAAATATATAATCTCAGTTGATATTCATTATTCGACATCTATTCCCAAAAAATAACGTCAGAGAAGTAGTACAATGACTAAGCATGATGGTCATCAGGAGCTATCACTTAAACTTCAAGTAAATATTTTTATCATTCCCAAACACAAGGAGCTAGAAATCAACACGACTGTCGTGATTGAAATCTCAAGATGGAGTCGCTAATATCAGAAGTTTGGTCAAAAACAAGATTAATGATTCATAACCCCAAAATAGGGAGATTAAGGTTATCTTGCCAACGGTGGCTTAAGAAAGAAAATACATCATAGAGATGTTTCACACAGACTCTTAAGGAGTATATTAACTGAAACGAAGCAGGGGGGGAAATAAAATAAAAACCAAAACGTTAAGATAAATTAAAAAAACTGCTTCGAATCAAAACAAGAGGTTCGCTGTTATTGACAGATGAAAATCTGAAACAGCTTAGAAAATAAACACATTCAAAATAACACACCAAGAACTTGGAAGACAAGGTAGTTATTTGCAAAGAATCAGTATATCAAAAACTCACATGAAACATCCAACTTTTACGCATCACTCAACAACCATATGTTCAGAACCAAACATGTACGACTAAGGTACCAACCTCCGAGAGGCAAAATGTTAGGTTAACAAACACATCTCACAATCATGCCAACCCATGAAATATCCAACCATTACGAAACACACCACTCCCGACCAATGTGTTCAAAACCCAAAAATAGTACGACAAGGTACAAATCTCTAAGAGATTAAATGTTAGGTTATCCAAACGCATCTCACATTCACGCCAACCCCCAAGGCACATCACATGCAATATAAGGGTTCTTGACTCTTTTGACCAAAATCAAAAATAACTAAAAATAGCAAGAAGTAAGACCCTTATATTACCAAACACATACCAACATATAAACACAGATCCATTCACACGACATTTCATACATACTGATCTTATTCAACAACGACTTGTCAACCATTACATAGCAAGGACGTACCTTATTCTGTCGGTCACGATCACAAATCATATTTTAAAAGGTAACATGCTTAAAAATAAAACGTGATCCTTCCAAAACGTCAGTATAACAGTTTCCTTTCGATGGTGGTGGAAATATAGGCATGTCTCTGCCCAAGCCCGAAGGCTGGCTTCAGAATAGATTCCCGCGACGAAAACCTACATCCTCGTTCTTCGATGATAAGATAGGTAATAAATCCTTTTTTCTAACAAAGACTTGTTAGGTTACCAAGGAGACACATTCCATAGATAATCTCAAACCCAGACACTGATCTGTGGCGGGATCAGAAATCCAGCTTGCGCCATCTACCGTAAAACTAGTCCAACCAACGGAACAGCTTCACAAGAAATCCGCTAGGTAGAGCGCGAGTCCAAGAAATTACATAGACTCCGTAAGTTTTCAACCTTGACACATAGATGGGGCGACGAGGATCTACACTAGAATTAGTGTACTTCTAGTGGTTCTTTGAAACGTAGATATAAATATAATTGTCACAACTCTACAATAGTCACAAACTATTGTCTCAATAATAATTACCACCATATTTAATGTATGAAATATATGCACGGATGCTTTCATCAGTGTGATTCTCTACAGAATGTTAACTCTCTGTTAAGTTTCGAAACTAGAAGTTTAACTGATGGTGAGCAATCGATTTTACAATTTTATATATTCAAGAAGGCGGCTGGGTGTTGTTGCCTCTGATAAAAGACTCCCTTCTCGCCACATTTCGTGTAGATTGTTCAATTAAATCCTGATTTAACAGTTTTAATATTTTGATAGCACGCATGGATGCTATATTGAATATATAACCTCTGCGCACATGCCCCTTTTGAAGATTGAATCTCATAAAACACTACCCAGAAGAATTTGCTGTATTTAAATACTATCTGTTTGCAAGTTCACAAATCGTTAACAAATCCCCTACCATTGAGCTATCTTACTTACTAATAAAACAATTCACAATTTACTGAGGGGCGAGTTCGTATTACAAAGTGAGACACAGGAGAGGAGCAGGATTCTAAGTTTATAGGATAGTAAATAGGTGAATGTATTCAAATTGGTGGATTTACACAAAAATCCATACGACTACGTTGTAACTCGGGAAAAGGGGCAGATGATCTCGTAGTTCCGCCCCTTAAAACAACAATAACTAACTAACTCGGGCCACTTATGTCCGCCATAAGAAGAATCTTGGATACAAGTTTTGGTGAGAAGTTCTGTTGGAACATACAGTACGTTATCAATTATAATACTTGAACATTAAACACATTGACGCCCGACTCACCATACAACATGACATGTGATACTCAAATTTTATAAGGATCTGATTATTGGTTCTTCCGGTAGCTGTCTTAACAATTCAGGTGGCCATCATTTTGTTTTCGTTAAGGTGTTACCTCTGTAAGTAAGTTTCATTCAATTTGGATAAGACGTTTAGGAATGGATGAGAGGGGTGAATGGACACTTTGATCCCCGAGTGATATGCTTTTTATGAAACTACAGGTAGGCTAAAATACACTCTCTTGACCTCGATGTTCCACCTCTAAAAACCACAATCATCATCAGTGCCACCCAAGTACTACTCGAGTCCAAGCTCTGTGAACCTGAGAGGAATGTGGTTCGCGGACGATAACGAGAGATGTGGGGGTTTCTGGTCCGTGCGTAGTAATAGAACCAAATACATCGGTCGGTCACTCACTTACTCATTCGCAATACTGTACTGGTTTAGGCAACGGCCCTATGTTAGCAGTATTGGAATAGACAGGAATTCTATATAACTCGACGGGCTGTTTACAGGACCTTCTCTTCCCTCCCGCGTCACCTCACCCCGCAAGTGCATAGAGCTTAGACCCGAGCAGAACACATGGCTAAATGACCACAATATCACAAGCTCCTAAATGAAACAACTTCTCTCATATATACCAAAGCAGCCTACGATTTAAAGCTAACCAAATCAGCCCAATTCAATGGCATGAAACAGCAAATAACTAGTTTAAAATTGACCGTAAGCTAAACTTATTCTGATATGAATTTTCGGAGTTTTGGAACTGAGTGGCTCATTTAGGAAATATGTAAGTACTGTATGCTTTACCGCGTGTTGTACTTAGTGCTCGTATACGAGGTATCAGATTTTGAAGATTACAGAGCCAGCTTCCTCCACTTATTTCCAGATCATCAAATATTCCCTTTGGTGGATTCTCGCCGTCGAGCTCAGCTTCATTAGTTCGCAACGCATTTATTATCGCTACAGTTAGTACTGTCAAAAAAATAAAGATCTTGTTATTCTCCGTGGTGACATCAAATAACCATAACAACATACTCAATAGCCAACAATGGCGAGGAATCTTCCATGTCACTGAGCAAACAATATCCAATGGATGGGATGTTCCAACCACTAAACCAACAATCACCACCTTAGCCTGGCCAACACCAAACTGAGCATTAGCTTCTCCGACACAACAAGTTTCCAAAATATCCTGGTGTTACCTTAGACCGGTCTTTATCATTCAAGAAACATCTCTTGAACTTATCGAAAAAAAAAAAAAAAAAAAAAAAAAAACGAAACCGTGGAAACATGCCATTTAGAAGCTCTGTGGTATTACCTGCGGTTCTTCTGTAACCATCCTGCGCTCTACAGTCTTAGCATTGGTTTTCTCTACTGCTGAATACTGTGCTCCAATGTTGCTTAACAGCCCTATAAGAAATATGTAGATCCATAACTAAATACCAGCAATAATAAACAAAGTTTTTATGGTTCCGCCTAGTCAATACATTGTTTTATTAGAGATTTTATCGTGACATAATCACTTGTCTTAACGTTTGTTGGGACATGTTTCGGTGTCTAGTGACATTGACACCATCATCAGCCTACGGTTATTCGCAACACTCAATGACATTAAAATAATTATTAAAACAACACACACATGACTAAAATAACACTTTAAAAAGTTTTTAAAACACTGTCATAATGAAAGTTCAATAAAAAGTCTTAAAAAAAGGCTTGGTGCACTGTTTTGGTTTCCAATGTCCTGCACAGTCTCCGTATGCCTCAGCACGGCCCGATTTCACGCTGCCACAACTACACCTTATGTATGGTCACCTCTTGCTGGATTTCGGAGGTTATTATCGGAAGCAGGACATTGGAAACCAAAACAGTGCACCAAGCCTTTTTTTAAGACTTTTTATTGAACTTTCATTATGACAGTGTTTTAAAAACTTTTTAAAGTGTTATTTTAGTCATGTGTGTGTTGTTTTAATAATTATTTTAATGTCATTGAGTGTTGCGAATAACCGTAGGCTGATGATGGTGTCAATGTCACTAGACACCGAAACATGTCCCAACAAACGTTAAGACAAGTGATTATGTCACGATAAAATCTCTAATAAAACAATGTATTGACTAGGCGGAACCATAAAAACTTTGTTTATTATTACATTCTGTCAATACGGAAAAATGTCCGACTTTAAAAGTCAAAAAGTAAATACCAGCATGCAGCTAATATATCTAACAACACCACATTGGCTACCGCTGCTGTCAGGATTAATGGCACCTAATCTATTTAACGCTCGTATTCATATCATATGAACTGCAGTTATCTCCAGCTACCCATCCTAGAAGACATACCCGCTCTCAATCTTCAAAGATTGAAATCGTGAAATACACCTGTTCGTGATGCTGCTGTGAAGACATCAACCAACTTCAATGCTCTAGTAGAGTGGAAGGATCGTTGGAAGAAGTCTCTCAGACATGTCCCTGCACAACATCCTCACTGGAGAGCAAATTGCAGGTCACATTTTATGTGGCGCTGCCAATATTGACCGCTGGCCCTATATTTCAGAATGTGACCACTGTAACTGCCCATATTCACCGCTGTCGCTGCTTATAAGACGAGATAGCATCACATGAGTTTTGCATCTTAGAGTAAATGGTCGCGCAAAGCAATAATATAGATTGTGATAAAGTCGTTGGTTTTGTTTCCTTTCAAATATGCTAAACTAATGCTAAAAGGCTGCGCATACTACGCAATAATAAAAGTATGATGAAAGAAAAGGACCGTTAAGAGGCTGAAAGAGCAAGCCAGTTTTGCGGAGAGATAGGGAATCTTCCCGGGAACGAAGCGGTATATTATCTCAAGATCTTGAAGACACATGTACCAAAGAGACAGCGAAACGTTTGATGATAGAGAACAGCGCTTGCTCAGAGATCGCACCAGGCATACAAAATAATATCACCATATGGTTAGAACACGTATTTCTAATTTATGGTTAGAATGCGCAGCAATGAATTAGATTCTACCATAGATTACAAAAATGATCCGATTGTTTTGATAGGTCAATTGTCTGTCAATATTGCTCCATGTTAAAATTAAAGATGAATCGAAAGGATGTATAATGCAGTAATAACCTCAATTACCAACAACAAAAGCAACATTTTCTTCCTTTATGCCCCTGGTGGGTAGGTAAAACATTGCTATTCAATTTACTACTCGTCAAAATAAGGTCAGAAAATAAATCGCTCTCCCTGTGACTTCGTCCGGCATTGCAGCTACGCTCTTGGTGTTCGCACTGCTCGCGCTACTTTCAAGATCCCACTTCAGATTTGCCCTGACGACGCATCTAACATTTTGTAAAATACACACCAAAGAAACACAGTAAAATTAATTCGGAATTGCAAGTTGATTGATTGGGATGAAGCTTCCATGTCTCATAAAAGCTTTGTTGTGGCGTTAGATGGAACACTGCGAGACTTATGAAATAACAACACATTAATGGGTGGATGCACTGTCTGATTTTTGCCAATACTACCAGTTGTAGCAAGAGGGACGAGAGCTGCTGAAGTCAACGCATCACTAAAGAGGTCTTAACTTTGACCAGATGTAACAAAACTGGAATTAAAAGCCTATATGAGGATTTTATCTTCTGGACAAAATGGTAGAGCCTTTGCTGATGTATTACTTCGAATAGATATTGGTGAATTACGGCATCTACCAGAAATGGAAAAGTTAATTTGTGTGATCTAGGTGTTTTGTCTTCAAATCTGCAGGACTTGATAAATAAGGTTTACCTCGATTTCTCAGATATTTCGATTAAGACGCAGAGTTGGTTTGAGGAGAGAGCTATACTGTCTCCAACTCACGAACAAGTCAAGCAAGTAATGACTTGAAAATGTCTTAGTTTGATGCGCTGCCTAAAATTTACAATTCAGTTGATATTATACTGGATATAGAAGGGGCGGTACATGCGTTTTATTCCTTGACTCCTATCCAGAAACTAATCCACCAATATTGTGCAATGGCTAATAGAATCGCTAAAAAAATATCCTACTTGAAACCACGATCCTCACTGGTCAAACTGTTTTGGTCCCTCGAATACCAATGATACCAACTGACTCACTGTTTCCATTTAAAGGTCACCAAAGGCGGCTTTGGTGGCGTAGTTGGTAGCATGCTGAGCGGGTTCAAACCCGGTCGAAGTCGACGGAATGTTTGAGAGCGTTAAAAATCCCTTAGTATGCCTTCCTTTGGAGAGAGTAAAGCCGGCGGTCCCATGCCATAGATTTGTGGCATGAAAAAGTACCTTTCACTAACTACACTTGTGGATGTTTAACTTTGTAGGTTAGTTTGATAATCCTACATTAGTTCCAACGATCGTCGCCGGGTGCTGGCTGCGATGGCTTCTAGTAGCCAAGTCCGCAGCTAGGTGTCGTGGATGGTAGCATTTGGTAGCAAAAAAAGGAACTATCTGAAAAATTGATCGTCTGCAGTCCTTCTACCTGAATCACAGATTACACAGATGACACAGATACAGCCATCACAATTAACACCGGTTATCCGACAAATTCTACACACACCCAAAGTGCACGGGGCTACATGACCGCGTTGTCGCAGCCCCTAAACTAAGGAACCAAACAAAGAAAGTCTCCAATTTCCAGTAAAAGTATGTTACAGCGTGACCATTAATAGAGCACAGTGCCAAACTTTAAACGTTACGTTCCAATGTTAACTGAGCGTTTAGGACATGATCGACTCAGCCTTTCTCTGTCACATGTTACTTGCAAAGAAAATATGATTGTGTTGGGCTCAGATGGAGAGTAACGTAATGTAGTGTATAAGGAGATATTTAATATGAAAGGCCACCCGTGCGAATCCGGGGCGGGTCAGCTAGTCTTCTTATAATTTCAATTTTTTTTGCTCATCCCTTGGCGTAAGGGTGGGTCATATAAAAAAGTACGAGCCTTACAGTAGTCGCATATGATGTGTAACATATGACATGTTATCCTACTATTTGTCTGCCGGGAGCGAAAATTCCTCGTTAACAGTGAACTCTGTTAGTCATTGAAATAACTACTTGTAAAACTCCAGTGCCAATGATTTATTGTAGGAATATATTTAATGGGGCCTCCAAACCTTGAAGTAAACCGTATGCGATATACATTTCACATAGGGCTGTATGTTGTCCGACAGTACCTCGAATCCTTACATTAAATAAGAATACAGCATACGTGTGAAGATTTCAGCAAATATGATATAATGAATATTTTCTCACCAAAGAATGACAACTTGAAGATGATTTAGGCTATAGTAGGAATATCTTTAATGGGGCCTCCAAACCTTGAAGTTAACCGTATGCGATATACATTCCACGAAGCCACATGGCCGACATGCGTGAACTGGTCAGGATTTGGCACTGGAATTTTACAAGTAGTTATTTCAATGACCAACAGAGTTTACTGTTAACAAGGGATTTGCGATCCCAGCAGACACATAGTAGGATAACATGTCACATGTTACACATCATATGCGACTACGGTAAGTCTCTGAATATTTTCACACCAAAGAACGACAACTTGAAGATGATTTATTGTAGGAAAATCTTTAATGGGGCCTCCAAACCATGAAATAAACCGTATGCTATATACATTCCACATAGCCACATGGCCGACAGTACGTCGTGGTACCAATGTCCACAACCGCGCGCGCTCATTGTTTCCGTCCCTTTTCCAAAATCACTCCAAACAAGACATATTCAGCTACCGAGTGGAAAGATATTACATATCAAAAATTATTTCAGGCAAAGATTTAGGCAATTTTAGAGGACTTTTGACCGTTTCATACGGTATTGATATAGTGCCTATCAAGGGAGGTATGGTTTTCTCTCTACAACTCAATTGGTCCCACCCCTTTGGTCAATGGTTGGTACTGTCAAAAACTTGACTGAGATAAGTTTCTGGCCTTTATCCGAAGAATAGTATGAAATTTGAATGGATTCGATTTTTCACATACTAAAAATGATATTGCAATATTTCGCATTTTAGTCCCACCCCCATCCCCCACTTCCACGCCCATAGTCCGATTTTGCCCAATAACGACCTCGACCGAGATTTTGATTGATTTTATGTATACATTTGAAAGTGATTGGGTGCAAAATGACGTAGTTATCGTGTCCACAAGAAAGTGATATGTATATATGCCCAATAACGACCTCGACCGAGATTTTGATTGATCATATTTTATGTATACATTTGAAAGTGATTGGGTGCAAAATGACGTAGTTATCGTGTCCACAAGAAAGTGATATGTATATATACAACCTGCGACAATAAAGTTCGGTGAATAGTCCTGTACTATCAACATAGATGAACAATGCACGATAGTGACCCTACTGTCCTTCGAAATAGTCCCCTCCCGTAACTATGCATTGCTGAGATTGGCGATACATGTCCTGGAAACTTTGCAAGAAGGCGTCCTTTAGGATGGTGTTCAAAAGCCTCGTCACGTTGCGTTCGGTGAATAAAGTCAGAACGGTTGACCTGGTAACATTGGCGACACACGACGCAACGTGTAAGACCTATTTGACACAGTGGGTGTTTAGAAGGATGAATTTATGCAACCTACCATGCACACCTGGTTGGCGGGTGGCAGTGAGAAGGGTGAATGTTCTGTGGAATGGAATGGCTCTGAAAATCATCGTCACGGGCGACAAGACCTGGTGTCTGAGGTACGACCCCGAAGTCAAGCTTCAAAGTATGGAGTGGCGGGGTCCAGGTCCAGGGTCGCCGAAAAGCACTGAAGAGCCAGAGGTTTTCGGAAATTTCGGACTTCCAACGTAATGTGACGACCCGACTGAAGGCTATCCCTAAAGAGTTTCCAGGACTTGTACAGACATTCTCAGAAGTGCATAACAGTAGAATACTTTTCTATGTTTTGGATATTGCGTAATCGCGAGGACATATTGCATCATCATGCGAGCGATCACGTGATATGTCTGCAGTGTTCGCGACATAAAAGTTTGTTTGACATAAATGAATGGCCTTGACCTGCTCTACCCCCACACCAAATTTCAACTCTCTAGGACAAAATAAATTGAATTTTGAAAATAGGCTATATTTCCAAAATTAGTAAATCTATAAAAAAGTTTGTTTGACATAAATGAAAGCTCTCTATCTCCTCTACCAGTAAACCAACTCTCAGGAGTATAGGACAAAAATGAAAAAAATGTTCAAATGGCATCTTTGTTAGCGGAAATGTTTTAGGTGTACTAACATTTGAATGAGACTGTCTGGGCGCGACGCCTCCATGGAGAGCCAGTTGGTTATTCACATGCGTTTGCTAATTGGTCTGCATGTGTTAGCAGCAAGAAGGGATTGACCTTTGACTGCTTGAAGAAGATAACCTTTGCTCGCGGCTGTTATCGTTCTTTGGCTAGCGCTAGCATGCTGAACGTGGGGGTCTGGCTTGCTACTCCATATAGGACGTGCAGCTGTTAGTTAACATTTTTTGCGGGCTTGCATGCTCTGTGGTCTCTTTCTGCATAGACTGTTTTATAAGACAAATATATAGCATTGACTGCATGAAATGAATATTGGTTTGTTTGTTTTAAATTCTTAACCATCATTATTGAACTCGGATATTATTTTAATGAGTGAACAAGTTTGGATATCAGTTCACAAAGTTTCATTCATGTGATATGTTTAATGAGCTTTTTGCTGCTTTAATATTAACTTCTTAGTATATAAGTTAAGCTGACATGGTTAGGGAGCCACACTTGTTCAGCATCATGAATGCGATTGTGATTAAATCAGTAATTGAGAAGTTGGAGCGTCTAAGAGAACTGAAGCTAATAGCGGAGGGAGCGGGGGCGCTAAATTTCAATCATATTGTGACGGCTACAAAAGTGGAGGAAACAATAATAATGGACAATCTAAGTGTACTAGAAAAAGAAGTTTTTGACTTCGAAATGATGAGATTAGTCACAGACCGACGCACAGCACAGACTTAGTTTTAAATGGAGTCAGTTATAATGTAATTACTCTCATTATTGATCGAGTAAACGAAGTCAGAGTGAGGATGGAGGAAATTTTGACTCCTCCTCCAGATGGAGTGAGGCGTGAAGACGTCGCGGATGAAGAAGGAGAAGAGGAAGAAGAAGAAGTGCAAATACTTGACTAAATGGACAGTGAACGGTGGTGTTTCATATTGAAATGTATATTTTGTTAAAAATATATTTATTTTAATCATTGTGGTTTACATTAATTATATAATACGAATTAGTGAAAACAAAATGGTATGATCTTCGTTCTTAAAGTGGTAAGTAGTTCTTTTTTTCCGCCAAGATGCTGAGAATTGAAGATGCTGTCTGCAGAGTTGAATATGCTGGTGATCTTGTGTGGAAGGTAAGTACAATCATTCTTTTCTTTCTTGAGTGTGTTGGTTTTAGTGAGCTGAAAATATATAGAGACACATTAATAATAATAATAATATTTTTGCGATGAATTAAAAAAACTTACATTGCTTTAATTAGAATATGTTTTTGTTCGAAATCCAAGAGTTGTGAGTTGAATCGAATCCTAGCCAAGATACGAAGGCTTGGGTTCCTTTTCTACGTAGTACTTTGTCAACTAAGTAAATATTAGGATGTTTGGTTCGTTGTAACTCTGCTTCATAAAATGCCCCAAATATCGGCAAATTTTTATTATCTTTTAAAAGATATGTTTGTGGATTAGTATTTTGAACTTTATAAATTGTAAATAACTCCGTAGTCCAATTAGCTTCGTACCCTTTGCTGAAATGTTTCTTGATTATTGATATTCTTACAATGTCGCCAATTTTATATTTTGGTTTTCTTAAAGTTTCATTATATTGTGTTGGCAATCGGGGTTGATTGTTTCTTTTTACATCAATAGGTTTCATGCCAATGCTGCGATGTATTTTGTGATTATACTTTACTAATAACTCAGGCAAAATATTTACCCATCGGTATGAACCACGTGTTGTGAACTCTTTCCACATCGATTCCTTAAGAGTTCGATTAAATCTCTCCACTACACTCGCTTTTATGGAGCTCCCAGTGGAATAATGCTTTAGATTTTGTTTCTGAGACCATGTTTTGAATTCACTGTTATAAAATTCCGTTCCACGATCAGTGTGAAAATAATTGGGCAATCTTTTACTTTGAGAATAAACAAATTTTAAACTTTTTACAATCTCACTTCCTTTTTTGGTTTTAAGAGGAATTGCCCATGCATATTTTGAGTAAACGTCAATAATGGTTAATAAATATTTAAATCCATTATTCCATTTTGCAAGTTTTGACATGTCCACAAGATCAGCTTCATGGAGGTCATCGATTCCTTTGCTTATAACATGTCGTCTTTTAAACTTTTTCTAAGAGGTGCATGAAGTTCTTTTGCAATTTCTCGTCTGATTTCGTTCATAGTTAATTTCTAAACAAAGATTTATAACATACTGTGCATTGTTTTACAAATGTTTGAATTTTTATTCAATATATCCTGCATTTCTTAGTTCTTCTTCAATTGCAAAGATTTCGCTGTCAAGTCCTGTGTGACCTGCAGCTTTCGATGCCATAAATTTTTTAAGTCTTGATACTAATTTGTTTGGTTCATTCCAATGGACAAATTCAATATTGATTCCTCCTTCGAATTTCCAAATGGCTTGTGGTGTGATGTGTTTCTTTTGGCCATATCCAGTATGCATCGTAGTATTTGCTTCCTCATTCTCATCTGTTGTTTTTATAATTCTATCTATGTCTTCAGTAAGAAGGGGTTCGATTATATTTTATACTATGAGATTGTGTTCCTCTCGGAGCTGCATTGCTTGCATAATTTCTTTTGTGCACGTTTGAAACATTTAATAATTTCAAATAAGAACTTAAATCACTCCTATCGATTAGAGAGTGATCTGGTACTTTCCTTTGAATCAATTCAAGTAGACCTTCTGTTATAGGAAATTTTTCACCACCAACTTTTATCCACTTTTTATCAAAGAAAACTCGTTCACGTCCCAAGTATTGTTTATCATTTCTTATCGTTATACCAAATGTTCTATCCACGTTTTGTTTAATGAACGGATCAAAGTAGCGGTTAAGTAGTGTAATTATTTTGATGCTATCTCCATCTTCTTCGTCTGAAGTAGCAGTTGATTCAGAATCGTCATATTTTTTTTTTCTTTTTTGAATTTCCTTTTTTTTAGTTGACGTTGTATTAGCAATACCTACAAGCTGATTTAATGAATTTGTTACTGGTTTAAACTTAGTCTCTATATCTAATTCTTGACGTCTAACATCATTTTGAAGTGAAAGATACTTGTCCTTAACATCTTTTTTTAAGCGAGAAAGTTTATCCTTTACTCGACTTTCAGCTTTAATCTTCAAGCTCTTCTCCATGACTAAACTAAAATTGTAGTTGTTTTACTTATTTATAGTATATTCAAAATCAATTTGAAGAGGAAGATCATTGGTTTTATGTTTCTCAGGGTCTCTAAGTCGAAACTGTATTTCATCTTGTTCTTCAACTACAATGTCACTGCCATCCAGTTCAATCTCTTGACGTATATTTAAAATTGCAAACACAATTGGAGATCTTGGTGAAACAAAAATTGGTTTTAATATACCTTTATAGGGAAGTTGGTATTGTATATTATGATTATGAAGCGTGTATACCGGTGAATGGATTGATGGTGTGTTGGAGAATTTCAGAATAAATTTCGATAAGTTATTTTTCTTTACTTCATCTTGTAATATACCATATTCTTCTTTGGATGCGGTAAAACTTTCGAGTGGTTCTTTGTTAACCAATTGCTCAATATTTTCTAGTTCCGTTTTTAACTTGTTATATTCCTCTTTGGATGCAGCAGCATAACTTTCAAGGTCTTCTTTTTTAACAATATTTAGATTGTTAGCAACACCCTCAATACGAGTTTGTAAATTGCTTAAAACTTCTTTTAGTTGATTAACTTCAGTTCGTGAAGCAGCATAGTGTTCTACAAACCGTTTATTTGTCACATCTTGGTCGTTAACAGGAAACTCAACATTTGTTTGTTTTTGATGTTGTAGATTGTTTACAGTCTGTTTCATTTTTTCAAATTCATCTCGTGAAGCGTCATATTGTTCAACAAACGTCTTATTTGCAACATCGTTATCGTATATGGGATTGTTTACGTGAGTAATTCGTCTACTCATCATATTTGAAGCCCCACCATTGTCTACGTTTAAGAAGTTTTGTTTATTAAATTTAGTGATTAAGTCTTCTAGATTTTTTCGAGAAGCAGCAAAGTTTTCTAAATAATATTTGTTTATTGCATCTAACGAATCGATTGGTTGAGATATGTTTGTTATTCTTCTATTTAACATATCTACAGTTTCATCATCTTTGTTTATATTCAAAAGAGATTTTTAAATTTCATCGAGTTCTTTTGTTACATGAGTTTTAAGAAAAGAATACGATATCGCATCTTGATTTTGAATTGGATCTTTAACATTTCTTATTCTTTTCTTACCCAAGTCGAGACTATCATCATCAAACGGAAAGTGATCCTCTGAAAATTCACTCACTAAACCATGAATGAATTCTACTCGTTGTAACACTTCGGTTATTTGGTTTTCCAGATATTTTTTTATATTCGATGTATGTTGCTGCATTGCAATAAGGTTTACTGCGTCATTTGCAGATGATGGTAAAGCTAAGCCTGCGAGACGTTTCTTTTCAAAGTCAAGTTGTTGTTTCTTTATTTTACAAATTGAAAAAATTAAACATTTAAGGTCGTTAATGTTTCGTTGTATGTCTTCTTTAGACTCAATTTTATTTAGCTCATTCAATAACTTCAGTACATAACCTTTGTTGCAAGCATCTTCAACATGTATGGGCGTTCCAACATCTTTTAACCGTTTGCCGTTAATACTTAGATGCCCATCGCTTGTTGTTGTTGTTGTTGTTACTTGATTTCCATATTGCAGTAGCTTATCATCAACATACGATGTAGTTGCAATATCATGGCGTGAAGTTGGTGGTCTGATAGACACGTTATTGATTTTGTTAAACGATGTCATAGTTAGGTTGTTAACCACACAAAGTGTATAACGCGAATGAGCATTTAGCTCTTTTGAACTATTATTTATAACTGAAAATAAACATCAAATCCATTGCGATATCGACCATTTTGTAAATCGCTATCTTTATCGATAACCAAAAAGCCAAACTTAGAGTTTCGCCAACAATAAGAACAAATATCGAAGAACTGATCATAGCTCATATCTGTATTTACATGATCGTTATATACATGACGCAAGTTTGCTCCGTCTTGTTTAAAAAGAATTAAAAAATTAGCGATGTTTAGGTATACAAGAATGTGTTTGACAAAGATAAAATACGTCAACATCGTGATGACGACCTCTACTGAAATAATCTTTCATGTGTTGTTGTTTATTGCTGGCTACATCATCAAAAACAAATATAGAGTTTTTTCTAGCCATTTCTGGAGGCATAACTTCATCATTATCAGAAAAAAATCACTTTTTATTTCTTTTATAGAGTCCAAAAGCTTTTTTAATTCAACATACTTTGAGCAAGTGATGTAGAATAAATATAAACGTTTTCAAAACGAACTCCATTTTTGTGACATAATAAATTTATCATTACGTGTGTTTTGCCACAGTTCGATGGACCGCAAATGATGCATCGAATAGTGTTCGGTAGTAAAACACTATGCTTCCTTTTTAGGTAGATTTCATTAGAAAGCTAACTATTCCAATGGGTACCATGTTTCGACTTCCGGAAAATTTCGACATATCTTCGCGTTTCACATCCCCCAGACCCCAAAACCACCGTCAGTTCAAAAGTTTATATATAATTTATGTATATATGTATCTATCTATCTATATATATATATATATATATATATATATATATATATATATATATCAGTTTCTTGTGGACACGATAACTGCCGTAATTTTGCACCAATCACTTTGAATTTTTTACCGAATATGTATACCTATAAAATATCGGTCGAGTTCGTTAATGGGCAAAATCGGTCGAAGGGGGTGAAAATGGGGGGCTTTTTTCGAAAAAGTGAAATTTCGCTATAACTCTCTTAATACGTGAAATATCGAATCCATTCAAAGTTCATAATATGTGTCGGATAAGTGCCAAAAATGTATGTCAAATAAATTTTTTGATAGCACCAACCCTTGACCAAAGGGGTGGAAAAAAGTGGGTTTTTCGGGAAACATTAATCATATCTCTCTCTTAATAGGCACAATATCAAAACCGTACAAAATGGAAAATATTCCCCTAATAATTACCTAAAACTTTTGTCTGAAAGAATTTTTGATATGACCCACCATTACGCCAAGGGATGAGAAAAATGATTTCGGAATTTTTAAAAATGCCAAGTGCCATCAGAGGTTACCATAACAACGCTTTTAAATTGAAAAGGGATGATCTATCAGAGGTTGCCAAGACAACGCCATTGACGAGATCACATTCATTTTTAGCCTACTTTTCACACTTTTCAAAAATGAGGAATAAGTAGACTTATAAGATATATCCGGGAAAATGTGTCTGTCCTTCTGTCTGTCTGTCTGTCTGTCTGTCCTTCTGTCTGTCTGGCTGTGTGTGTGTCCCCCCCCCCCCTATCATCTCCTAAACGGCTGCAGCAATCGAAACCAAATTTAGTATGAGTAAAGATGTATACCGGAATATCTCAGGCCCATATTTGAAAAAGATGCCAGTGCTACCAACTGCTAAAAAACGCATTAGAAAATTGAGCTCCATGTTGGATATCTTGGAAGGTATACATGGGAGCTATTCTAAAATTGGCACACATGTAGATAATACTATTTCAGTTTAATTTCCAGGTGGCCAACCATGACAGCGTTGCCAAAATAATTTTAAGCCTTCTGATAAGTCCAATTATTAAATGCATATAACTTCTACACTAACAATTGGATTTCAACCAAATTTTGTATGTAATATGTGTACATAAACATATATGACTGAGAGTATTCTTAAGAGCCACCAGGGCTGCCAACTGTTAATAATTGCTCTCTATTTTGTATCCAAATATATCAGAAAGTATGCAAGCCGACAGCTTTTAACTATGCACACGTAAATTACCCGACATTTTACATTAATTTGGAGTAACTTATATACGTCAGTTCTACCAACATGATTCTAAGCCTGCTGATAGGACCAATTTTTAAATACATGTAACTTATATACCAACAAATGGATTTCATCCAAAATTGGCATAAAAATATATAATATTTCAGATTATTTATGACCAGCACTCGCATGACATTGTTGCCAACATGCTTTTACGTGTACTAATAGATCCAATGTCTAAATCCATGTAACGTCCTTTGGACTTCAACCGCATTTTGTATTCTGTACCTTAGGAGATGGAAGTAAGAATATATTCAGTCACCAGAGCTGCCAATGTATTGCTCTATTAGGCTACATTATGCCTAGTATACCTTATTTCGAACTAATTAAGACATTTCGATATTACCCACTTAATTTCGTCATTATTCTAGATAGGTTCATGTACTGTAATCTATGGCATGAATCTTAATTTTAAGAAAAGTAGGCTCTTTAGTTCGTCACGGAACTTCGTGTTCCATCTGACTATGAGGGAAGCGGCTAACTGGTAGCATGCTGAACTTCTATGCCCAAGGTGCTGGTTCAAAGCCGGCCAAAGTCGCCGGATTTTCTAAGAGCGCTAAAAATCCGTCAGCATGCTTTCCTTCGGAGGGAAGTTACAACGTTCGTTGCAAGTTGCTGGTTGCGGTGGCATCTAGCAGCCAAGTTCACAGCTAGGTGTCGTTGACGTTAGTATTTGGTACAAAATTAGGTACTACTACTTAAAATTGACCGTCTGCAGACCTTACCTGAATTACAGACTAATACAGTAATCACAAATAACACCGTTTATCAGACAGATTCTACACGCACCCAATGTACACGGGGTTACATGACCACCTTGTCGCAGCCCCTAAACTGAGGAACCAACCAACATCTCTGCGGGAGATAAAATTTTGCGTGAAGAAGTAACAGACTGTTAGATAGTTACACATTAGTTCCAAACCTTGCATAAGGACAGTGTGATCACAAGTATAAAAATTAACCCCAAATGACAAGAAGGTTACCATCCCCATAAGACAGTAAAATGTTAAAAGTATGCATAGAAAGACGAAAAAATGTTAACTAACCTCCAATTGTAAAATACTTTCTAGCAATAAATGAGGTCTGATCCTCCTACGAAAACCTGCATATTTTGCCTATTATAGCCTATCCCCTAGTTTGCCCGGTGAAATCTACCTCCGCCTTCCGGCGTGCCGAGAGGATTTTTTTTCACTTTTACTCTGGTTTTCACCATTAGTAAATGAAATTACTGGTAGAGTGTTTGACTGCTTAACAAACTTCAGCATGTCAACGTTTACGTCTGAGAATGCACACCGCACAAAAAATCACATCACATCAACATATATTGTTTCCACACGTATCATAACTTGTATTATATGGAATAATAGTAGGATTTTCAGGATTTAAATCAACGTTGCCAACGTAAAACCCTCTTAAATATGGACAATATGGTGCCCATTTTTTATGATCATTTAAAGGAATATCATTTTCTCTCCAATTTTCAATTTCAATCTCACAGAATATACATTTCACCTTATCACCATGACCGGTATAATAAAATCCTGCTGATGCTAAACAAAATTCGTTTGGACAGGGAAGAGGCCAATTTTGAAAAGTTTTAAGTCTTTCATATTCAGATTTTAATTCTATGCTAGGAGAAATATTGTTTACGTAAGGGCAAGAAAAAGCCCATTTCTTATGGTCTTCAAACGGATCATCATCTTCTTCCCAATAACTAAGTTGCAGATTACAGAAAGCACACCTGACCATATCCTTATATCCATAATAGTAAAATCCTGCAGCTGCTAACCATGCAGTGTTCGTAAAACTGTCTGAAGACCAGTTCTTAAATGTTTTTAGCCGATCTCTTTCAGATTTTAAATTCATTCCTTTTTGACTCAATATCATTTGCATTAACTGTTTCTTGGAATACTTTACACAATTAAAATACTTCATGATGATGCTTTACTTCACAAAAAAAAGATGTTCACCACACGAAGCTAAATGTGAACTGATATGAATCAACAAAACACGCTGGCTAATATGCAAGATTTTCGTGTGTTGGGTTGGCCGAGCGGTCTAAGGCGTTAGACTTAAGATCCAATTTTCAGAAATTGAAAGCGAGGGTTCGAATCCCTCACCTGACAACATTATTTTTTATACATGTGGAGTGAGGAGGTGTTTGTTCATTAAAGAAACTTTAATATGAAGTGGTACAAAGACCTTTTCTTCTTTATTCATTTAGAATTACAATTAATACAATTTCATTTCTCTTGTATGAGTGTTGAAGTAATCTCATTCTTTTAGTTGTCCTGATGAGTGTGTGTTGAGATGATCTTGTTCTTTTAGTTGTCCAGATGTTTATTTTCTGTAGACAAAAAATATACACTGTGTTAAAAAGCAAACAAAAACAAAATATGTGTAGGTTTCAACAACACTAGTAGATTTAATGAATTACCTTTTATAGATAGCGATTATTTATCACATTTGCAGCGAAGATGAAACAGTTGAAATTTTCTTTTTAGATGATCTGGTAGATGTTCCCACTCCAGACGAATTCGTTGTGGCTCTTATATAGTCAGTATGTTTATAGGAAAGTAGTTCCAATCAAACTTACTAAAACCTTGAAGTTCATTGTTTCGAAACTTGTTTATTATCGAACACACGATTTTCATGATGCCATCAGAAGAATTTAACCAATGTTGAACAGCATTGACATTAAATTTAGCACAACTATTGCTTCCCATTGCAAGAGATGGTAAATGTTTTGGACAATCTGTAGGTAAACGTTGGCTATGCTTCAACATTAGATCTGACATTCCATCAATCGTATTAAGATCGATTAATGACCCAGGGGAAAGTGTTTTTAGTGCAAACAAAGAAAATTCTTGTGGCAAATTATATACAACTAAATATTCATATTTATTTTTAATAGAGTCAAAAAAAGAAGAAAGAGTTTTTTCACAATACGCTGCGACTCATGTTAACACAGGACTGAATGAAGGTATATTGCTGTTATTTAACATACAGTAAGCAAGTTCCAAACTGCCGTTTGGTAGCTTGCGAATGTCTGCAACTATTGGCTGCTTCTTATTCCACGTGTCAGCATCAGTAGAAGGAGAGTTTGTTGTTGTCAATTCCATGATTGCAACTAAAGTGAGAATACTTCTTTACTTGCTTGCTTATAACTTAGCAAATATTGGTTTAGATAATTACTTCATTAGTTAATGGTCTGTAAGATATTTGACGATCATGAATAAGAACACAATAAAGAGTTGCATCTTCAGGTATATTCTCACTTGTCTCGATTTCAATTCGCACATCAACTGAAGATGTCTTCACTGCCTCCACTTGCTCAAGGCAATTAATTACAATAATCGGACAATGAGACTTAAATTCATCTCGTGAAACTAGAGTCTCTGAACGAAAATCATCGATCTGATAATATACATTACGAAATTTAACAAACATGTCATACAATTCGCTGTAGTCATTTATAGCAATTTCAGAAGTTGGCATTTCATAGGGATAAAAAATTGAATTTAAAAAAACTCTTATAGATTTAATGTTACAATGGTCAAAATAGGAAGAGCACGTATTTAGTACATTTCTTTTAGTTTGAAAACATAATAAAAATTGACGTGGTTTTTGAGTTTCAGAAGTTGTCATTACAGTCCAACTATATTTAGTTGTTCTAGGAAGAGATGGCAAGACATGAACATCCCATGATCGAATACCAACCTGAATGGGAATGTTTTTCTGCATTAGTTTTAATCTTTTAATTTGTTCTTCGTCCGATAATAATAAAACGGGAATTTTTAGATATACTTTAAATAACTTGACCTTAGAAAGATCATTTTCGGTTGCAGATTGCAACGCACGTGCGTCACTCGACGATCTGAGAAGTATTAGCTCATGCTTGCAGTTTAAAATCGGCTTTCTATAATCCTCTGCTAAACCTAACAGGTTGCTTAAAGGAAGTATTACATGGAAACGTTTTGTGATACTATCAACAATATTTGCTTCACTTGCTGGTGTTGTTAAAGAGGGAAGATAACCAGCATTTTGTAAAGCTGTATATTCGTTTTTTGAATATGATGCAAAGGTTTTTATAGAAATTGTTATACCTAGATGGCGTGTACGATCAATTTCTTTACCATTTAACGTAACGCGAATTTCGCTAAAAAGATTAGCCCCAAAATTTTGGTCAGGATGTGCTGTAGTAGAAGCAGCCGGATTTACGTTAGAAGTAATAATTTGTCCTTCTAAGTGAAGAACACCTTCTGATAATAAAACTATGTTTTCTTCATTTTGAATTGGTATTCGAATTTCATCATTATTTTCGAATTTATTAGCTGAATAAGGTTGGTAAACTCTTTCTTCTTGTCGCACAACTCTGTTGTCAACCTCTCTTTTATCCGTTATGTTAAATATGTTAAACATGTTAACAGCTTCAAATATAGATAGAAACTAAATAAGATTAACAATTGTATATATATTTATATTGAAATTAAAGTACGCGATGGCCTAAAGACTGTAAGAAATGTTTGTTGTTACTCGATAACTGTTTCTTAGATTTTAAGGTGAGATGGCGTTGTTTTTGTTTTGTTTTTTTTAGAAATTTTAGCTGATTGATTTATATTTCTTTTTCGAATCAGAGTCAACTTCCTTTTTTTTTTAAACTTTGAGAATTATATAGTATAACCATATTTGTGAATGTTTTCTAGTAAGCTTACTCAACTAGAATGAAAATATAACAGTATTTCATTACTTTATATAGCAAGATAACGTGCTGGACGAATAATTAATTCTACAGTTAAATCTTCATCTTGCAAATCAATGAGCTGTTGAAGATGATCTTCAAGTTGCACAGATACATGTTGAATAACCTTGCTGTTCATAAGCAAAAAATTAATTGTTGTTGGTTGTACAACAATCGGATAACCAGCAGGAACATGAGCTTTAAAATTATATAAAGAGTGTGTTGGTTTATGGTTCAAATAAGAACTCGTACCAAGCACAAGGTTGCAACATACTCGAATACTATTAACAGTGTTAATTTTAATCATATATTCAGAATGATGAGTTGCATTTGCTTCGAACTTTTTATGAGAAAATCCTAACAAATCTGCAATAGAATCTGCAACACCAAAATCTATAGCAAACTTTTTCGAATATAGTTTACAATTAGAGAACACTTTATCATAATTAATATAAATATATGAAGGAAATTTGTCTTTTTCACCTAATAAAACTGATAATAAATGTGCTAGTAATAATTCATTAATCTTTGCACTTAATTGTTGAAACGTATAGCTAGCATCAGGTATTATTAAAATTGTTGTTTCCACATCGTTCATCTTTATGGCTAAAACGTTATTATTTTCGTTAATTTTTACTTCACTTTCGATTCTATTTCGATCAATCTCAATTTCTTTTTTATTCTCTTTAGGGTAAACTTTCTTTTCAATACCTAAAGCCTCTGCTACACTGTTGGGTACACTGAAATCAATATTAAACGGAGAAGACAAAACAAGACGGTTGCGTCCTTTTCCATTTATATCCTCGTCCAAATAAAGATTTGTTTTTTGTATATGATTTGTTATAAGTTTCGACAATGAGTGATAACTAAGTAAATCATCAAATGTTGAGGCTAGATCTTCAAATTCATACATACCTGGTGGTACCACTAAATCAATTGATAACAAAAATTTAGTAAAATGAATGCGAAATTTATTATTTCGGTTGGTAACATTTCGAATAGAATTAGATGTATTGAACCCATATGCTATAGGGTCCAAGGTGTGCGAATCCATGCATTTGAGGAAGAAATCAAAGAAACGTACAGTTTCTAATGCAACTTAAAGAAAGATCCAGCTAGGAGGCCAGTATAAGGTTGTGCAACCAACGAGGACCAGGTGTTCGAGATGATGATATCATCCCTCTTGACATTCTGAAGGGAGCGAGTCACGAGTATTAATAACCGAGTGGAAATTTCCCAGGATTAGACAAGGAGGCCTGAATCGGAATTCAAGCTGACGTTGCTGGAAAATGACAACACCGCTTATGCGCCAGAAGAGGAATAATTAAATTTAACCCGTTTACAAGTATAATAATGAGTAAACAAGTTCAGTACAGTGAATCATTTTGAATGAGAGATTTTTCAGTAAAGAGAAACCATTTAATAATTGCGCAGGAGAAAACTGCTAACGCAAGACGACGTCATTGGGGAATTACCGAAGCCTGTGTGGAGGGGAGAAAGCAAAAGAAATGCAACACCCACACATTTGAGGACGAGAAATTAATTAATATCTCCAAATTGCACGATCGATTCTTAGGTGCAATAAGATTATTTGACATTGAGAAGACGAGCTTTCGGAAGGTATAATTTTTATATTTGTGGCACCATTATTTTAGAAATTGGCCACAGAAAAGGCTAGAGTCTTATTTTTTTGTAGTGAAATAGTATAAAGCTTTGGGCTTCACCAAGCCAATCATGCAGTTCCGACAGCCCGTGAGGGGCATAATCACGCATCACGCAGTACAAGTCCGTCCAGGGAGACGTAACGCTGGATCATCAGCACATGCAGTTTCAAACGGCCTGAGGGCACGTCACTAGGCTACATCAAACACCGAAGACAGTTACCAGTACTCCTTGAGGGGAGAAATACTGTGTTATACCGCAGAAGTAATATCCGATAGCCATAGGCATCGCAGTATTAACGACTTGCTTGCCTCCATAAGGAGTGGTCAAGAAGAAAATTTAAAGTATCGCCGTATTGAAATATTAGGAAAATCCTAGTTACAGGATTTAGGCCCGACTGTATACAAGTTATAGTGAAAGTTCGTAAGATATAGTGAGAGCAGGCCGCGAACGTCGGACTTAAAGGCGATAGGTCGTTAAATAGACGAACGAATAGATCATAACGTACGGAAGTACCGTACCAGAAAGATAAACTGTCATCTAAATTAAAGAAACCACAAAGGGAAGAACAGAATAAGGTTCGGAACGTACATCAGAAACGTAGGAGTGCTAGAACCGATCAAATAAAGAAGATAGGAGACTATAAACATTATCTCCAGAAAGCAGGCGAACTATTCTAAAAGTACTAGACTCGAGAAGTACTAGCTGCTATAAACTAAATCTATAGGTCATTGAGGAGACCTCGATCCGAATAGACTTTCGCTAGGATCGATAAACAGATCTACAAAGAAGCCGTGCAAGCTAGATAAATAGCCGGTCATCCAGGATAGGAGTAGAAGAATTTGGATTCCAGGGAACAGTAGATGTTTCGAGACTTTCGTATTCTGCAGGATAGGAAGCCGACATCGAATAAATTTCACCCTTGGAAACGGGAAATTAAGAAGGTCACGTGTGATAGGCTCAGAAATACGGCCTAGTGATCAAGAATTGTGAAGTGTAAAATTATCAAGATTATGTGTTAAATTAATATTTTTAGTGTTTATTATGTGTTCAAAAGGGACACATCAGTGTATAAAAATGTCGTCAATGTTAAGTGTTTTCAATATATGTCAAAAAGTGTTTATACATAAGATGAATTCCTTTAATATGGAGTAAAAAGTTCAAAGTGGGCCCAAAATGAAGCACCGCACAAGAATAAAGATCATGGGACGATCTTAAAAACATGTGAGTACTGAATTTCATTCTATTTTGGTGTCAGGAATTGACTGTGTACAAATCCACCGGAGTTTTTGAGTAAAAGGGATGTGTTTAATAAATAAATACTGAATAAGGAAGAACGCGGTCTGAACAATAATAGGAATTTGAGAAATTATAAATAATTATGTAAAGAATAAATCCCGTAGAGGAAATAAGTGAATAAAATGTTAATGTATTTAACAAATGTTATAAGAGCAAGCGAAATATCAGTAATTATCATGAAAGATATTCAAATAAAGTAAATTTGAGATATTAAAGAAATAGCTTTTGAGCTTGTGTAAAGAATAACGATAATACTAATAACTAAGTATGGAAATATTAAATAAAGATCAAATAAATTGATGTGAACATAAGAGCGTTAAAGCCTTAATGTATGTGTAAGATATGATGTTCAAGGGAATATTTTAAAAAGGGAGCGATTTATCGGCAACGGAAAAGATTAATATAAGAATTAAAATAATGTTAATTGTTACTAATGAGATTTATCAGTTCTTGGGAAGACAATTCGGCTTAAAATAATGCATAGCGCAAAAGAGCGCAAATAATATTAAAATGTCACGCTAGGAACGCGTAGAGGTTAAAATACTTGGTAAATTACTTATGGAGGGTAGTTGATTGCATTGAATTGATAATTGTAGAAGTCCTCTATTTGTGACGTAGTATCACGAGGCATTGTGTATGTATAAAAAAGGGAGCTAATATATGGTATTATTGAGCGTATGTCATATGGGCCACGGCCGACTTTAAATCGCATTTTGTATAAGTCCTCTGTAAGGGAATGGTTCCCGAGGCATGTGAAAAGATTCGAACGCAGAATCTTCTAATGATAAAAGCCCCTTTATTCTTCGTCGTCGAAAGTGTATTAATCTTCCCAATCAATGAGGACCCTCTCATAATTAATAAATGCCAAGGTTACGAAAGTGGTCTTTGAACCAAAGAATAGTTGTTTGAATGAGTACGGTACAGTAAAAGCCCGGTCTCTCCCCAGAACTGAATATAATGTGAAGGTTTGTTTTGAAAGCCTTGGAAATAAGCTACTAACGTGGGTTAGACAGGGAGTCGCCGTCACCCTCCGTGTCATAAATCGCGCCCGAGTAGAAGGGTCTAGCTCTCTTAGAGCGAGAGGGGCCAGAAACCGTCTCGTAAGATGTTGTAAAGAGAAATGAATACACCAGGAGTGTTTAAAGTTGTTAACGACCCGGGCGTTGAACCGAGGTCCTTGTAGATTGATATTTCGTTTGCCTGTTCAGATCGTAGTTTATTATATGATAATGGTCTTATAAAATATAAGAGATAAATAACAATCCCTATTGTAATGATGTATGGACGTAGGATTCCACGAGTTAATTGAAGGCAACTACGTTTCGGGAGTAACTATAGTTTTTTTGACTGTGTCAAGTATCTTCACGCTCTGGAGTACACAATTGATTTCCTGATTACCTTAATATATTTGTGAAAATAAAGAGAGATGATAACAACTGAATGTGTGGACATGCCCAAAATATTGAGTTAGATAATTAACATAGATTTTAAATGTAATTATATATTTGTTTTTGAGAAATAAGAAAATATAAAGGATAGTATTTGAGGTGTACCAGAATGACACCATTATTATGTAAAGCATGGAGCCAAAAGAGCTCGGAGTTATATAAAACTTACAGTGATGCTTTATGGAAGTAAGACTAAGTAGGAATTGTTGGTTTATGTGGAAACCACATGTTTTAAATACAATATTTGTTTTATTTTATTTGTGATTCCTTGTTCATTTGGAACAAGTAGATGATTATGGGTCAGTAATTAAATTGTTAAAGTGTTTGTAGCGCCATTAATTTTATTAATTAAATGTGTTAAAATAGGAGTTGATTTTGTTGTTATTTTTGCAAGTGTATCCTCTAATTAATCCAAAATATGTGAGTCACAGAGTGGGGGAACTTACCGCTGCCCCGAAAATTCCGAATTGAGCTACGCTGGTATACTGTGATTGGCATATTTCTTGCTAAAAGGGTACAGTATACAATCCTGCAAGTCCTATTTCAAAAAACTCTGCTCCTACAAGATGAAGCGGGTTCTCCAATGTAACATCAATCTTTGAGCCTTTACCTTCAAGAGTTATCCGTCTTTCGAAAGCCATCTTTGAAATGTTTAAAGACAATCTGTGTTTCCCTTATTTATACAATACAAGAAGACTAAACATAAATGTCCACAAATCGAAGAAGTAATTGATTGATATGAATGAAAATTATATTGTAGATAACAAATTTTAAGATATGTTAAAAGTTCTAATGGCGGTCTTAAATTACCGATACTATCAAAATAATGCACGTATTTACCTCGTTTACTGAAAGCCACCCAATGTGAACCAGATTTAACCATCGGTGCAAGGTTAACAATACAGTTTTCATTTTTTCGAGGATGTCTTGGTAACGTATCTCGCATAAAGACTCCTCTAAAATTTGGAATCTTTAATTGATGTGCGTATTTAGCTAAATCGAAATTACTTAATGCTTTATTTGGTATTTGGTTAATTATCTTTTGTATGCAGGAGGATTTAAATAAATGCCTTGACCTGCTTTTCCTCGCATTGCTTCTATCATTCGATTGTGTCTTTTCATTTCTTTTAATTCTTCTTGTGCAGCTTTCGCTTTGTTTATAGCAGACGCTACCCCGGCTGCTCCGCCTGCTAGACCCCCAAGCCCGACAAGGCTGCAAATATCGGAAGTAGGGGTAAAATACCACCTTGCTTTTTCGATGCTCTCTTTCTTTTAATCTTTTCTTGTTTTTTTATATATTTAATTTTCGTTTACCTCCACCAAGCTTAGACTTAGCTTTCATTATGCCACTGACTGTTAGTGCAGCCGCTCTCTCTCCTAATGATGCGTCACGAGATTTTACACGAGACCAAGCTTTCGAAGCTAAAATTTCATCAGCCTCTCTTCTTTTGTTTGAATCTTTGTGATTTGCGTAAGCAATGTCGTGCTCTTTGCACGCTTTATCTAATATATTTATTCCTCGATCACCACGGCTCAATCGCTTTTCTAATTTTGTTCCTGGTTCACAATATTCATATGCCGGAATGTGTAATTCCACAGGTAAATTATCAATAGTTTTATTAAGTACACGACTAATGAATGATCCACTTCCTGATCGTTTATATTGAGTGGCAGAGGTGCTCCTCTTACAACGCACCATTACTAAATGATAAGTAATATAATGTAATTATATATATATATATATATATATATATATATATATATATATATTTCAGGAAAAATGGGAATGGGGGGAGGAGTTGTAAATAATACACACAAAATTTGGGTTATTATTTATTCTCTTTTTCATAAGCAAAGGAACACACACAAATTAGTATTATTAACAGAGTAAAAGTGTGTGTGTGTGTGTGAAAGAAATAAAGTAAGTAAGAGAGATGAAGTGCTTTAATCTCAAATTTGTTTCTAATCATTTTTCAGAGAAAAAATGACCAAACGGTAAAGTACAATTCCGTTTTCAGTTATGTGTCTTTTATCATCGTTTGATGAAATTGCCAACTTATTTTTCCGAACAGTAAATACAGAATGAGATTTTGAAATTATACAAACTTGAACTTTGCTGGCTTGATCTCTGTTATAAAGACACTTTCGATACTCATCAATATTCATAGTTTTACTCACGCTCTTCTTAATGCCTTTAGTCTTACACAAGCTATTCATTTCATCACACAATTTTATTGCATACATTTTGGGTCTTAACGCCACAAATTCTTCAACAATCCTTCCAGCATGTTCATCTTTTATTAAACCAATTTCACCTTTATTTTGTCTGACAATGCCAAAAGGATTGTTTGTTTCATTGTTTCCAGTATCAAACAAATTTGAATGCTGTTTTATGAACTCATAAATGTCATAATAGAATATATACATAAAACTATATGTGTCTGTGTATAACAACCTCACATTTGATTCAGGATTTGCTAAAATAACATTGTAATGAAAGTCATTCATTTTAAATTTAGACAAATCTAATATAGATGCACGAACATATACTGGTTGATTGTGAAAAATCTTTAGTCTGGTCATCTCAATGACCATACATTGTTCATCGAATATAATTCTGTGTTTAAAATTAGCCTTAGCTATTAAAGACTTAGCACCATAGGCTCCATGCCATTTGGTAACCCATTTGATGTCCCTTAACTTCCTCACATTCATCAGAGAACGACCAAAAATTGCATTATTCATCAATTTATAAAAATAAAAATAAATCATATTTGGCCTGTTTTCGTTTCTCTGTGTTCACATCAATATATGGTTTTAGCCATTGACTCTGATTGAATTCGATTATTCTGTGAATACGTTCTAATTTAATTCCTAGTTGAATACATTGCTTTAACATTCTATAATGCAAAACATAACGTTCTTTATTATCTAGGGTAGCCATTAGCTTTGTCAACTTTTCTGGACATAGAGGGTAATTTGAATGTTTGTCATGTAACTCTTGAGGATAACTCAAATCTACTTCCAAGATATATCCGATTTCTGAAGTATCATCAATATTTAAAACATTAAACCCTTCAACATTTGCAACCTATTTAAAGCCATCTGTTGGAAGATATTCCATCATAGCATATCCATATAATTTATTAACATCAAAGTACATTATGTAGGACTCTTGTTTTTTCTCATCATAAGTTTTCATATACTTATTATTAGCAATCGCATGTCGTGTTATACACTGAACATTACCTCCTCGAATAGATCGTTCAAAAAAGTGTAACATATCAATATCTTGAAGCAATTCAAGTTGAATATTGGTCATCTTTTTCATTGCACCCCAAGACATAGATGGAGCAGTTTAAAAATGTTGTTGTTGTTTGAGTCTTCAGTCTTTTGACTGGTTTTATGCAGCTCTCCATGCCTCCCTGTCCTGAGCTAATCGTTTCATCTCTACATAACTACCACACCCTACATCTGAGGCAATCTGTTTAACATATTCTAACCTTGGTCTACCCCTACAGTTCTTGTCCTCGACCCTTCCTTCCATAACTGAGCTTGCTATTCCTGAGTGTCTTAGTCTGTGTCCTACCAACCTATCTCTTCTCTTCATTAGCAGTCGCCAGAAACATCTCTCCTCTCCCACTCGTCTTAATACCTCTATGTTTGTCACCCTATCTACCCATCTGATCTTCATCATTCTCCTGTAACACCACATTTCAAATGCTTCTATTCTCCTCTTTTCTGCTGCACCAATAGTCCAAGTTTCACTTCCATAGAGCGCCACGCTCCAGACGAAGGCTTTCAAAAATGACTTCCTAATACCTAAATCTATATTCGATGTCAGCAGATTCCTTTTTTGTAGAAAAGCTTTCTTTGCCTGAGCCAACCTACTTTTTATATCCTCTTTGCTTCGTCCATCACTGGTTATTCTACTTCCTAAGTAACAGAAGTCTTCTACTTCCTTCAGCTTTTCACCTGTCAATTTGATCTTCATAAAGGTTTCTGATTTATTTCGGCTGCATTCCAGGATTTTTGTTTTACATTTATTAATTTTCATCATGAATTCTTTCTGTAAGACGGAGTCCATACCATTCAAAAACTCATTCAAATCCTCAGGCTTGTCGGCCAAGATGACTATGTCATCAGCAAATCTCAGAGTTGTAATTATTTCTCCTTGAATCTTCACTCCCACTTTAAATTTTTCTCTAATTTCCTTCATTGCTTGTTCAATGTAAAGATTGAAAAGTATGGGTGATAAGTTGCAGCCTTGCCTTACACCTTTCTGAATACCAGCTTCTCTCTCATTTCCTTCAACTCGAATGACTGCTGTCTGGTTTCTGTATAGATTGTATATCACCCTCCTATCCCTGTACTTTATTCCAATCGATTTCAAAATGTCAAACAATTTAGTCAATCAACGTTATCAAAAGCCTTTTCTAAGTCTACAAAAGCCATGAACTTTCTCTTATCTTTCCTTATTCTACCTTCCAAAATCAGCCTAAGACTTAGTACAGCTTCCCTTGTTCCTACATTTCTCCTGAAACCAAACTGGTCTTCACCCAACTCCCTTTCTATCTGGCTTTCAATCCTCTTGTAAATTATCCTAGACAGGATCTTTGAAGCATGAGTAATCAAGCTGATTGTACGGTAATCTTCACATCTGTCAGCGCCCACTTTCTTTGGTATAGGGATGATTACATTCTTCTTGAAATCAATGCCATACGTCTCCATGCCATTCGATCTAAAATTTTCAAAGACATCTACCAAAAGAAGTGTGTCTACTTTTAAATACAAATCGGCGTATTCTCCTAATGTTTGACAGGAAAACGTTTCCCACACCGATTGAGCAAACTCATACTCCTCGTTCAATATTGTTTGATTATAAAGACTGCTATAAAACTTGGATATTTCAGGTAATTTAGTTTCGTTAAGTACATCCATATTTGTGACGTATTCATATGGAAACACGCCTTTTCTCGCAGTAAGTCGAAACTGTGCATCATCATTAAAATAACGTCTAGTTATTTGCTTTGAATCTTCACTTAACGAAGATGAACATTGATCTAGTGAACAGGACAAGAAATTATATGTATCGATAAATCTTAACTGAATGAATCCATTCTTAACCCGTACATGCTTTGTAAACCCTTTATAACGTTCCATATTCATTGCTAACAAACTTATATGACCAGGATTATGTAACACCTCACCATCTCGTTTCTCACAAATTTCTTTAATTATAAAATGTCCATCATACGCCGTTAGATTATGAAATGCTATAGGCAGAACCGTTGTTACTTTGTAATTTAAATTACAACTATTGTGTGCGCTTCCTCTATATTTTCCAGTTATGTGACAATGATCGCGTACTTTGAGTTCATTATCTGCAATCGGTTTCTCGCAAATATGATAAATTTTACTTAACAAAAATAATCTTTCTTCATTTTCCGTCATCTTTAACATCGGTTTAGCTGATAAATAATATGTTTGAAGTTTATCTACAATACTATAAAGTTCCTTTACAAACAATTCTATGCAATTATTTCCCCTAAAGAGTTGAAAACTGCACAAATCACTATCAAAATTACAATGAATGTATAAAGAAATGCTGTAAGGAATATGTTTGTGGGTTAATGTAGAGTTAGGAATGTCACTATTTGGAAAACAAGAGGAAATAGGAGGCAAAACGCATTCAGTGTCTGCATAAATTATAAATGGAACTTTATCTTTAAATTTAAATTCTGTAAAATAAACAAATCTTTGTTCGTCAGTTGGCAATATGCTTTTTGCAACAGGAAACTGTTTACAGTCTGCAAAGTGAACATTTAACTCATCCTCATGACAAACAACGTCTACATATATAAATCCGTCTACAATTGCTAGTGACGCTTGAACGCACAAGGCGAGCGAGATTTCTAATTAAACAAAAGTGATAACTTTCACTGTTTCCAATCTGCAACATCAATAAGTCCACACTCCTTTCATATACTTTATCTGATACATACAAAGGTACAATAGTAAATGTTTTTTTCCCTTTTACTTCGTTTGTTCCCATACACACCCATTTGTTTTCATCATATTGTGCTCCATACACATTCACAGAAATATTGTTTTGATTTTCAAACTTGTTTAAATATTTCATTTGCCTTGGAATTGGAATATCATCTAAATTTAAGACATCTCCGTAATTAGGATAGGAAGAAAGATGATTCACATTTCTCGTTTTTGGATACAAACCAGCAACCACACTCCACGCAAAACAAGCTTCCTTTGTATCATACAAATTTAGCACTGCATGTTTATTGACTATTACATCAGGCAATCTACTAGTATTGGACATTCCTACTTGAAATCCAACATATTTATTTATATTAATTCTCAAACTATGAATTTTTTCTAAAGCCCATCCAGAGCCATTAGCTTCAAATTGGCTCATTTTTGTCAATGTACCTTCAATGATATGATTATTATAAAATTTATTTACATCCGTATACTCGAAAACTACTTTATTTTTGACAGCAAAATATTTTGTTTCTGATATGTCGCGAAGCACATACTGTGCACACAAAACTGAATTCACCTTTAAAGCTTGCACAGTTAACGCTTTCTTAACATACTTTGTAAACCAAATATTAGCATTTGCTAAAAAAATCGCGGGGATCCAAAAACTCATTCTTAACATTTGAAACTGCAATTGTGTACACTCTAGAATTGAATGCCGTTTCAATTAACTCACAGCTTAAGAAAGATTCATCCTTTATTTGAAGTGTAATTTCTTCACAATTCACAGCTTGTTGCAATATGTGGTTGCTAATAACTCTCCAACATTCAATCAACTCATCACTGTTCTCAATCAAGTCCGTTTGAGTGTATTCCCCGATTTGGTATGATATTGAAATAGCACCGTTTAGTTCACTTCTAAAATTAGAAACACTTTCAAATGCATTGTCCAATTGGTTTCTTATATTTTCACTGTTATTATTATGTATTACAATATCAACCTTTCTACGTTTGCTAGGAGGTGTTGCCATTGTTGTCTAAGCAATTGTCCAATTTGCACTGTTGTTAATACACCACCAGCAGTTGCTGTAACATCGGCTCACCATAAACCTATAATCTTTTAAAGTGTATTCAAGCCATTGAGATAAATTGCTGCCTGTAATCTCCAACGAACAATGAATGGCTTCAAAGGGAAATTCGTCCTGAAGTTTACCAAGCAATTTGTTTCTATACTCATTCAATTTTGTTACTTCAAAACAAGTGATGGTAAATTCAATTTTGTAAACCTCATCAAATGTATTGTATCCGAAGAAACAAATAAAATGTTCATCTTCACATAATTCTTGTAACAAATATCTTAGAACTGTTTCTGTCACCTCTCGCTGACTGTCATCTGATTTGCTAACATTAGTAACGTAGACTGAAAATGTTGAAATTCCACTCGAAGATGTCCATTTGTTAAAACAAGCTTCTTTCTCATTATGACTCACCTCATTATCATCTTCTTCTCCTTCTTCTTCTTCAGACTGATGAACGCATACACGATGATACTCTATTACCGGGTGCGATCGATGTTCAGTTCCACTCAGAAAATTAACAGTTTTCCACTTCATTTTGCTGTTCCTTTTATTAGTTTTTAGATAATCTGAAAAAATTAAACAAATTAAGAAATAATAAGCAACTAAATATATATGTAATTCGTTATATCAATCAATACATATATAATCTGCATATATATACAGTGTGGTCCACCCGCCCCTTATTATTTAGTTTTATGAAACCCAACTAACACTGCATTTCTCTCGATGGTCGATATTGCTCTGCGCTCTGACTGTGTGACAGCAATGTAATTGGGTCATGGGTCTAGGAAAGAAAAACCGACCTTAAACATTTCCCCGCCAAATACTATGGCCCATTCTACTAACATATGACTTACTGCTCCTTGAAATAACACACATACACATAATACGATCGAATTAATAGCTTACGCCACGTGATCTGTAATGGTAGAAAGTTAAATCAACACCATAAACCGTGATTGAAGACTTTGAGATGGACTTAAACGTTTGAGGTGGGACGCCTGCAGTAACAACTGCAAGTGCAGCGCGCGTTGTCTACCAAGCATTGATGGCTGATTCAGTTAAAGCACGGCTGTAGACGACGGGCGAGAACGGGTAGAATAGTGCATCGAATCCAGTGGTAGGCATACTTTTTTGAATGAAAGCCCACGCTCCATTTTAGTCGGAATGTAACTACATAGCCACATTCATTCCCTTACGATGTATTTTTGTGAAGAGTAGGTTGAATTTTGCTGATTTATAAAGAGATGGTTGGTTCCTTAGTTTAGGGGCTGCGACAACGCGGTCATGTAGCCCCGTGTACTTTGGGTGTGTGTAGAATCTGTCTGATAACCGGTGTTAATTGTGATGACTGTATTAGTGTATTAGAAAGTGAAAATCCACAGCCTGCTTCCAGTCTCCGACCGGGTCAGGAATGGAATGAATGAAGCCCCCATCTAGCGGCGAGGATATGAACTGTGCCGGCTGCCGAGGCCTGACGCACTCCTCTGGGGCAATGAATAAATGAATGACAGATGAAATGAAATGATAGTGGAGAGTGTTTCTGGAATGAAATTTTGACAGGGAAAACCGGAGTACCCGGAGAAAAACCTGTCTGCCTCCGTTCTGTCCAGCACAGATCTCACATGGAGTGACCGGGATTTGAACCACGGACCCAGCGGTGAGAGGCCGGCGTGCTGCCGCCTAAGCCACGGAGGCTTTAGTGTATTAGAATACGACCGAATTGATAGCTTTTGCCACGTGACCTTTAATGGCAGAAAATACAAAAAAAAAACTGTCATGGATATTAACATAGCATATCGACGTGTCGCTCCGGAGGTCCAGGTTCGATTCCCAGTTCTGCCTAGAAATTCAATACCGGTCTGAGGGCTGAAATTGGATACACTCAGCTTCGTGAAGCAAATCTGAGAAGAGGTGGGTTCGATTCCCACCTCAGCCACCCTGGAAATGGTTCTCTGTGGTTTCTGACTTCTGCTCCAGGCTATTGCCTGGACGGTTTCTAACTTAAGGCCCCGGCCGCCTCCTTCCCCATCCTCACCGTAATTGCTAATACATACATTAAACAGACACCGCTATAGACAGGTTATCAGAGGAATTCTACACACACCCAAGTACACGGGGCTAAATGACCGCGATGTTCTAGCCCCTCTAATGAAACAAGATTCTGATCGCCATTGCTAGCATCGAAGTATACGTATTCCTTAAAATTTCCCGTGGTATTATTTTGTTCGGAGTCTACTCAGACACAGGTGATCCAAATGAGCATAGAGGGTTCGAATTCCCCTTCAGCCATCCGCGAAGTGGTTTCCCACTTCGTCTCCAGGCAAATGCCGGGATGCTACCTAACGTAAGGCCACGGCCGCCTCCTTCCCTCCTCCCTGTCTATCCCTCCCAATCACCCCATCCCTCATAAGACCCCTATTCGCTTTGCAGGTGAGGCTGCCTGGTCGAGGTGCTCGTCCCACCTCCCCAGTTGTATTCCCGTCCTATGTTTCAAGCTCCAGGACTCTGCCGTAGAGGCGGTATAGGTGCGGTCCCTCAGTGAGTCCGAGGGAAAAGCTAACCCTGGAGGGTAAACCGACTAAAAAAATATAATTTGTCATTACATTCAAGCAAGGAGAAGAAAGCTCTATTTGACGTGTACATATTAAAATGTTTCGTGTAATACCGAATTCAAACACTACGTAACGTTCATGGAATCCAACCTGAAAATGTATCTGCTCGCTATATTACTAGTGCCCCATCCTCAATGTGTGACCTCTTGTATCATTTATGTCGTAAGACATTGGTAAAGTTGTCGACACAGACGATAAAACGTACCGAAAACAAATTATAAATCTTACCCCTCTACTAACTATCGAACCCCGAACCCTTCAAACCGCAGTCCAACGCGTTACCCTTTCAGCCACGGTTGCTTAGACCACAGGTGGTGCAGAATACATCACAAGGATAGAAAGTGAGAAGTGGGATGCCACGGGAAACCACATCCTGGATGATTTAGGTTGGCCTCGAGTAGATGATCAAGATTTGATAATCAATTCCGCAAGCATGCCAACACACGTTATTTTGTTTGCACAAAAGTAATCCTACCTGAGAGTTAATTCAGTAGGAAATTAAATATTCATAAATAACTGTCGAGTTACGTTTACTGAACAGTGCGCATTGGACGCTTGTATTCTTTCATGGCCTCGTCGAATACGCCACAATGACACTTCCCAGGCAGTGAAATTTAAAATAGGAGGCCTTGGAAGTCAGTGCATGTGCGATGCGATCCTTACCTAATTGGTCAAACAGCTGTATCGTAATGAAAATCTTGAGCTCTGATTGTTGGAGAACCTCTATCATAATGAAACTTGAACTATAATGAGCCTCTTTAAGGTGCAGTTTTCTAGCATATCATATTCATATTTCGGCACGGTCGAACATAATATGCATTATGCAACGAGCCTATAATGGCAATAATTAAGACACGAGTATGTTTATAAAACAAGCGTATGCGAAATTTATAATTTCCATACGAGTGTCTTAATTACCATTATAGGCGAGTTGCATACGACTGTTTATGTTCGACGATAATTATTATAACTATTTTATGTTCGAATATAAATATTCATAAATATCTGTCGAGATTTCACCAGTTTTATGTACTGAACAGAGCGCATGAGTCGCAGAGAATGCCTTATATTTGACCATTGCCTCCTCGACACCCCACTATGACACTAGGCCAGGCAGTGAAATTTAAATTACAAGGCTTTGGAACTCAGTGCAGGTGCGATGATATCCTTACCTACCTGATTGGTGGGAGAAACTGTTTCATAATGAAAACTTGTACTACAATGAGCCTCATTATAGTACAGTTTTCTGACATATAATAATTACATTTTGACATCGTCCAACATAAAAGTAGTTCCAGTATTATCGAGACTCACTCAGCGGAGTGACCTGACCTTGAGTACACTTCGTGGGGGACGAGACTGGCCATACGGCAGCTTACGATATCAAACGCAACTGGAACTAATTTTCCCGGCTCTAATACACACCTACTTGTACTAGGTCACATCACAGCACGCATTCACTCACGATGTATTCCAGTGACGAGTACGTTGATATGATGCTCATTTATGGAGAAACAAGGAAGAACGCATTGTATGACCAATAATGCAGCCTTTTTTGTCAAATGTTCTCTTTTCAGACGAATCACGATTTCACAACAATGGCACCGTCAACCGGCATAAAATGTACTATTGGAGCGTGGAGAATCCCCATTGGGTAAGACTGGGCGCATTTCAAGTGCAGTGGGGTGTAAATGTATGGTGTGGGATCTTGGGTGACAATCTAATCGGACCATATTTCTACGACGGCCATCTTATGGGAGCACGCTACCTTCATTTTCTGCAAAATGAACTCTCACAGTTGCTGGAAAGCGTGCCACTGAGCGAGCAATTGCGAATGTGCTGGCAACAGGCTGGGGCCCCACCTCACGGATCATTAATCGTCAGGAACCATCTTCATGATACATATCCAAATAAATGGATAGGAAGAGGAGGACCCGTTCACTGGCCTGCCAGATCACCCGATCTTACGCCACTTGTCTTCTTCCTGTGGGGTCACTTAAAGCAGGTAGTACTGCTAGGTTCCAAGCTCTGTGAACTTGCGGGATGAAGAGCAGAGGCAGGGTAGGAGCAGGCGAGAATTGAGAAGCCTGTTGACAGCCCACCGTGTTACCTGACATTCTCTTCTATTCCAATACTGCTAACATGGGTCTTTTCTGAAACCAGTGTGGTGTTGGGAATGAGTGACAGAGTCACCGACTAATGTATTTGCTTCTGTTACTACGCAAGGACCGAGAAACCGCATCACTCGCCACCACCACTACTACAGGCCGGACGTTTGTTTTAGACGAGTGAAAAATCTTAATGGAAGTCTGGAGGCGAGTTACTACAGTACCTGTGTTGTTATCAGCTGTCCCAAGCGCTCCGATGATTGACAAAGCTGTCTCACACTCCTATTGAAGTGCAGTCATTGGCAAATATAATGACGTTCTGTTCGTAAATACGTAACGTGTATTTTCGCGTCACACAATACTTCAACTCTGACTGTACTGTCTGCAAGTCGGTGTCGCCACGTGCTCAAGTCTGGAATTCCATTACATCAGATCGGTGGTGACATATGTGAAGCGATAGGGTGAGAGAGTGACTGTGTACAGGCTCACCCGCAGGCTTCAAGGTCAAGGGCAATCGTCTAAAACAAACGTCTGGACTGTAATGTCTGTGATGCACATTCCTCTCAGGTCCACGCAGCTTAGACTCGAGCAGTATATGCACTGGAGCCTGAAGATCCTGACCACCTTCGGCAACTAATCACCGAGGCATGCCAAGCTGTTACACCTCAGATGTTACAGCGTGCAAAACTGTCTGTATTACGTCGTGCTGAAATCTGCATCAACCAAGGTGGTCAACACTTCGAACACTTGCTACACTGAATATGCAGAGTACCTTGCTTTATTCCTACAAGGGTGGTGGTCAAGCTCTTTGCCTCTCACCAACGCCATGTCCTGTGGTTCGAATTCACGCAAAATGGAGATCCCGTGGCTTATGATCGAGAGATTAACGGTCACGCTAAACTACAAGCTTTCTTCCTTTTCTTCCTACAGACCATTATGTCATCGTCTAAACTGCCTACATAGCATCGAATAAAAACGGTCCTTTTCAGGGCCAAATAAAAATTCATTCATTGGAACAGGTAGATATGTGTCCGTAGTGCAGCTACTGTAAACGGCATTAAGCGAAAAAGAAAAGAACTTGTTTGTCTTGGGATCGAACCTGCTACATTGCAGCATGGCTGACGTTACAGCAGAGAAGCACAATTTAACCATCTTAGCTACAGTGAGCCGTGGTGGTATACTGTCACGTATTGAGTCTATTTGTAGTCCTAATAGACACTTCATGTTCTTCGTAAAGCAGTGTTGTTCGGATGTGTCGATTTACACATTCGTTATAGTCGATGGCATTGAAATAACACGGCTGCTAATGATTTTGACTATATTCGCGAGAAGGAACTCAACCGTAAAATTGTACTAGGCCGTAAAGGAGCAAGTACGAATGTTTTTAGGACGACTATGATATACGCGTTAGTTGGGTTGCCTTCCTCCAAAAAAAATAAGGGGCTGGTGGACCACACTGTATACTCACCAAAAATTTACAGTTTTAAAACAACTTGATGTGAGCGGTTCTTCATCCCCAAATACACCAACATCAGTTTGCCTCTAAGTGAGTTCAGTTCATCGATCTCTGATGCGCTTAGTTTTGCAAATACTGCTGGTAGAAATACACTTGTTATTTCACCTTCAATGATAATGTCCACCACTATTTTTCTTCCAAATCTCGTCTCCACAGCCGGAATAATTTGGACCACATACGGTAAATCAATTATTAGTTCTGATAGTTTCTTATTAGAATACTCAACGCAAGTGGCTAAGTTATTGAACTTCGTTAGAACATCCATCACACACACTATTTGTTCCTCGTCGTTGACTTTCTTTATTTCTTTCACACACACACTCTCATCGCGCAAACGTAGAAGTTAAACTCATCTACGCACACATGCATTTATATATCCTTCACCCCCACCTACACTCAAGAAACCAAATGCTACAAAAGAAGCTTCTGACGCAATCATCTCATTATATTTTTATCACTATTACTTAAAGAAGTCAAATATTTCATTCTTACCCGATGACGTTAAAGGTCAACCACGTCTCACGCGAACACTGCAGACATATCACGTGATCGCTCGCACAGCTGCGAACTTGCATGGGAATCAGATGACGTCAACACCCATTAATTTTTATCTCCATCGCATAAATAAGTCAAAGGTTATCTGCTTCAAGCGGTTACCCAAAGGTTATCTGCTTCAAGCGGTTTAAGGTCGACCTCTTCCCACGCTAACATGTGCACGTGCACGCTGCACGTGCTCACATCCGCATGGCTATCAGATGACGTCATGATGATGCAATATGTCCTCGCGATTACGCAATATCCAAAACATAGAAAAGTATTCTACTCATAACCATCCACGGGGATTACTTCGAAGGACAGTAACTGCTGTTTCAGGTAAGCCAACAATCCGTTCGTAATATAGACCCATTCACCGAATTTGTATATATATTGTATATAAACTTCTGGACTGGTGCTGGCTTTGGGGTCTGGGGGATGTGAAACGCGAAGATATGCCAAAATTTTCCAGAAGTCGCAACATGGCACCCATTGCAATAGGAGACTTTCTAATGAAATCTATCTAATCCTATTCAAGTGAGATTATTTCTCACAGGCCTAGTCGAATTAGAAATAAAGTATTCGGAAAAATATGCAAATATGTTTAACATCCAAAATACTTATAACACTTATAAAAGTATTAAAAATACTTTAAAAATTATGGTACGCCTACTTTCACAAAACATTGTCAACGATGAAGAAGAACGTTCAACATGTATCATTGGGATGGATGAAACCGTTTCTTTGATTTAACACCGTGATACGTGTGGTTTGTTAACCCGTAGCTCGCATGGAAGAAAACGTTGCGCTGCACACACTTATCCTAAGATGTCGCAATGCCGCTCAATCAACAACAACAACTTATCACAGGGACCTAAGTGTAAATTATTGTTCTATCGCTTGTGAGTTTTCAGTTTTTGAAGACATGTTGTAATATTACGAGTTATAGCTTATTATTAGAGACAGTCAAGTTTCGCGAAAAAAAATTAAAACAAATAAACATTGGTTTAGAACATGTTTTGCATAAACAATCTATACTAATACCTAGGTATATAAAAATGAGATGGTGTGTGTCTGTGTGTTACTCAATCACGCAAGAACCACTGGTCCGATTTACATGAAAGTTTGCATGGATTTAGCTGATTTAACCGGTTAACATATATGCTACTTTTGATTTCGATACTTTGCACTATTTAAAGATGGCAACCATTTTAGTGATGTCACTACACACTTTGGTTTCATTTTTTTAAAATTTCCATTTCAAATAAAAAGAGAACGCTAAGAAATAGCAAACTTTTGACGGTACGCTTCACTTTTCGTGTATCTCCAACAGTTAGCGAGTAAAACCCACATTTGTGACGTCACTACACCCTTTGGTTTCAAAATTTCATATTTCCATTTCAAATAAAAATAGAACGCTAAGAAATAGCAACCTTTAGATGGCATACACGAGCTTTAACATTCAATTTTCTATCCAAAAGTTCCTTATCACTTTTCGTGTATCTCCGACGGTTAGCGAGTAAAACCTAAATTTGTGCAATGAAATACGGTCAACACCGAGCGGTATAGTCTATATTATATAAAGCTCAATGTTGGTTTGTCTGTTATTTATACAAATCTACACCGTTTCACTGATCTGAACCAAAATTTGTATACTTACCCTTTGGAACCCTGTGAGTAACACTGTCTACATGAAATTTCGGACAGACCACTCCATTCCTTGCATTTAGACCCTTTGGCACAAATCTACACCGTTTCACTGATCTGAACCAAATTTTACATGGTCTACTTACCCCTTTGGAATCCGACGAGTAACCCTGTCTGCTTGAAATTTCAGACAGACCGCTCCATTCCCTGCATTTAGGCCCTATGGCTCAAATCTACATCGTTTCACCAATATGAACCAAACTTAATGTACTTACCCTTTGGAATCCGCCGAGTAAAACTGTCTACTTGAAATTTTAGACAGACCACTCCATTCCCTGAATTTAGGCCCTTTGGCACATATCTACACCGTTTCACCGATCTGAACCAAATGTTGTATACATAGAATACCCTTTGGAACCCTGCGGATAACACTGTCCACTCGAAATTTTGGACAGACCACTCCATTCCCTGCATTTAGGCCCTTTAGCACAAATATACACCGTTTCACCTAATTGCACCAAATTTTGCATACATACCCTTTGAAACCCTGCTGGTAACACTGTCCACTTGATATTTTGGACAACCCTCTCCATTCCCTACATTTAGATTAACAGACAAAATGAACTTGAAAAGCACGTTTTAAGTCCCTAGAACCATTCATGTCCGTAGTAATGTAACTGTAAGAATTTTTAGTAATTAGTGCAAAAAGATTTGTTAGGCTCCTTAAGACAGCTATCATCATGAAAATATTATGCCTCTGTATAAGTGCGATGGTGTTGGTGCAATAAATTGAGGTTATCAGCTGCAGTAAGCGTTGGTGCTTTCAAATTTACTTTCATTTATTCCGATCCTTATCCTTGAACGTTATGTTGCGATAAATGACACTATTGCCACCTCACGAGCTTGGGACAGCCGAAGTTTTCCAAAGAGCTCTGATTATCTTCCTACTGTGCTATGCGATAAAAGACGACACTACTGGTCTCTACATTTCTAACAGCCAATTATATGTGGGCCCTAGGCATTGTCTTTTATTTCAGTAATTCCTCTTTCTAATCATATTATTCAATTCGTTTGTAAATTACATGTGTCAGTACTGTAGTTAGTAAATAGCCGTTCCCCTATTCATTATTATCATTATCATTACGGGAAAATGACCTGAATGTTACGTCCATTATATTGTACTACTTATCGCCCCCACTACCACCACCACCACCACCACCACCACAGAGAGTTATATTTTTAATTTCTTTTCTGTTAGTTTAAATATCATGTGCCAGTTATGTAGTAGTAGTCATTAATATCCGTGCAAGAAATAAATCCACTGGGCGAAGCCGGGCACTACTGGTGTATTCTTTGGAATACACGGTTAGTTGGAGTTAGCTCTTACTGCTCTTTTCTTTTCTTTTTCATTACTTTCTCTTATTTTCTCTTCGAAGACACCAACAGGGAACCCCTTCTTTGCATTCCCTTTTTCTCTTTGAATGTATTTTAAAGTCCACCTTAGTTTGTTTCAGTTATGTATTCCTTGTAAAGCAACGGTGCTCTACGCGACAACCTGCCGAAACTTTGGGAATCATCGAGTTTAAGAGGATTTACACACCATTCCAGCAGGCGTCGTCGCTATCGTCAGCTAACATCTCCTTGAAGAAAATCATCTTTGTAAAGGGTTTATATTGTTCTTATGTTTCCTACCCTGGTTTATGTTCCGTTGTCTCTCCCCACTTCCCCTGCGTCTTCTCGTTCGCCGTATGTTCAAATTCCTCCCCCACTACTAGTTCGGACTTCGAGTGATAAGTTTAATCTTCTAAAGGAGGAACACCTCCTCAATAGACATGAGGTGATTCAAATCGACGCCATGACGGATTTTTTTGTGTAACGGTCGCAGGAGGCTACAAACTTCAATCATCATGCAAGTTAAGTAACTACCTACATTGATTTTAAACCATTTTAGAATGTTTTAAAAAACATTATGAATGCTTTTAATGAAAGTTATAGGCAGAGTTGGAATTTCCGCAAAATTGAGTCACATCTGTCCCACGAGGGAATCTGGCTTGCAACTAAAGTAATGAAATTCAATATATCTTGATATAAATTAGGGAATACCTTTCCTGCAACGAGGAATTTATGCCAAATTCATAACTGCGTAAAACTTAACTTGTCTGCCTCCGTGGGATGTCTGCTTGCCCCTTTAAACTGTCAATACAGCTCTGGAACATTCCGTTCAAAATAAACTGTCACCTTGAAGAACTATATTCAATACTGTCAAAATTACCGCAACTTTAAGTGAAACAGAACTATTAACTGCAATCCAAAAACTCTCTAACGCAATAAACTTATTCAAGTCAAACTGCAATATCAAGACTACATACATCTAAAACCCTTCAAAGTGTAATTTAATGAACCTACGTATTGTAATAGTGAAATTTTACCATCTACAAACTTCAGTGCTACAAAATCAGTTCCCGTTGAACAATCTTGGATAGATTATTGGCTGGGGAATAACCTAACCACCAAGGGAAGGTGATAAAGAAAAGGAGGTGGGTTTCGGACTGGAGAAAAAGGATAGAAAGATAGGAGGAGAGTCCCACAAAAGTTGTAAATTTAACCTTAAATACACTCAAGGGCGGTTGCCACCGCAAATCCGCTCTCTGATACCTAAAATGGGTAAGGACCTGGTCGAAGCTAACGGGAACCGCAGCTAGGACTTGGGCGGTTTGCAAGAGAATGGCTTTAGAGTATTCCCTCTCAAGCATGCATATGCGTACTATGGGGAAGGGTGATGGTCTGGCAAGACAGATAGTAACAGACTTATTGTAGATCTGTTCAAAGGAATTCTTTTTTAACCAAGTAATTCGAAGAATGCCAATAATTTGCATCGATTTTTATATTTCCAGTTTTCGAAGTTGTGGAGTTCCGCAAAAGCGACCAAGTGCTTCCAAGAAGGATTGTGATAAAAAAAAGTTATACCTTGGGGGGTAATTTTGGTCCGTGAACCAATAGTTGCATTTGGAAATGGCTAAGCTTTTACTCAGCAAGGAGCCGGCTAAAAGTTTAGACAAAGAGAAACACTTATCTTTTGGAAAACCAACCATAAGTTTTCGGAGAGGATCTCCACAAGCAGGTAGCTGGCGTAGCGAGCTGTACTTGCCTTACTGGCCAATTAGAATCAGCTATTAAAGCTAAGAGAAACTTTAACGAGATTACCACTAAGAGTTCTTGCTCAAATGCAACGAGTGGTGAAAGCCCTATCAATAGATTTAATGGCATTGAGTAGGAAGAGCCAAGGAAGACAGGATCTTGCCTAACCGTTGTATTAGAGAAATGATGAGTCGAAAAGGAAAGTTGGAATTTATTTAACAATGCAAAAAAGTCTAATAGATTTGACAAGTATATAGTTTCAATTTTTAGTAACAATTTGGGGTCGCAGACCTCCTAACATTTAAAGTTTGCTCCAGGCAATTAACAATTTATTAGGTTTCAAACCTTTATAAAATCCTAGCAAGGATTTAAAATAGCGAATATAAAAATTCAAAATTTAAAGACAATTAAGGTGATTAAATTTTAACAATAAATAGAGTACAAGGTGTGTACTATAAGAAATTTCTGAGAAAACATTCTAGAGAAAGTAACCATTTCGAAAATAACAATAAGAAAAACATGAAGAATAAGATAGAAGTTCCTATTACTTCTTATATTTGTGCAAAATTACTTTTATTACAATTATACAAAAGAGGACAGGTCACTTACTGTGAAACCTGAAGAGAAAGTCAAAAGGAAGGTTCTAGACTTCCTAGGTTTAATTAGGAATCACGAGACTAATGGGGCAAGTTTCCCTTTCGTGAAACCTAGAAATAACTCACTCCTGAGTAGAAAGAATTGTATTCCCTGATTATAAGGGAGAAACAATGTAAGCTTGAACCGTGTATGAAGCACGTGGTTATGCAGAAATTAATTAATGAAATATAAGCAAAGGTGGGAGGGCACGTCTTTAGAGTGACACCTCATTGCAATAAGCCTTAAAGTAATAATTTTATTAACATGGTTTGTTAGTAGAAGGTTTAGGAAAGATCAATTGGGATTTAGGATAAATGTTCATGGCCTTATTTATGGTAATCGGACGATCGCGACGCGGTAGAAATGTTAAACAAGCACTAGTTCTCACTATAGTCTGTTAAATGGATGCAAAGTTCACTGTAGTAACACGAAAGTTTATAGCGAAGAAAGTTATTGGAATGATGAAATAGGACTGGTAGCACTAGACAGACGAAAGTCTATTGCTTGAGAAAGTTGTGTATTACAATTAAATGCGCCATAGAACATTCCAACGGTGGAAGAAAATTTAGCTATTGCAGTAATTTATAAGGAAGATTCCTCATTTTAAAATGGTATTCCCACAAGTGAGTGAAAAATACATGACGGCAAGACTTGTAGATAGAGTACAGAATCTGGAACGTTCCAGAACAATCCTAATAGAAGAATGGAGCCAAAGTTAATCCAGCGGTGGAACGAGCTTAATATTTTATGGACAGCGGGTATTAGATAATATCCCACGTTGTGAGATGATCTCTCATTTGAATGTTGGCTTAGACAGACAAAAGCCCAACATGGCAAATCCCGCGAAGAATGATAACCGCCCCAAATAAGTAATCTCACGCGGTCTATAAAATGATCAATAAAAGCATGTAGATAATAAAACTGATGAAGATGAGGTTAAAACCTTAAGTCTGTACTTACCTTGGTTGTATGTCGAAGGTGAAGTTCCCTTTGACGAATACTTAATGTGCCAACATGGCGTAGAATGTAGAGAATGCCTCTAGGTTTGAGGAGACTGGCTCTAGTTGAGCCTTGACTGACCAAGTCAACTGCCGACTTACAAGTGAGACCCACTCAGCGAAGCGCGGAGGGTCCAAGGAAGGGAAAAGAGTGGGGGTAGAAGACAAAAGGAAAACATATAAGCATGACCAATATTGTAAACTTAAATTCTCTTGAGGAAATGGTCTTCAAAGAGTTGATAGCAGGCGATGGCAACGAGATCTGGTGGCCAGATGGAAAAAGAAGTCCTCTTGCACCAGGAAGAATTGAGGAGCTTCAGAGATTCGCTGCTAGATGACCCTAGGTGGGTCATGGAAGATATATATCTAGAACAGACTCACAAAGAACATAAGAGACATGACCAACAAAGAGAAAATAGAAGATCACTGTTGGTGTTTGATAAAAAAGGAAGAAATGAACAAGAAAAGAGCATTAAAATTTATATTCTCTCGTACCGTGTATTCCCAGAATACACCAAATCTACCGCGTCGCGATTCGTTCGTTTCAATAAAATTGGTCAGGACTCAAATTCCATGTTTCCTACACTCCTAATCCCTTTACTAACATATTAGCATAACTATTCTACGAGACCTCACCTAAATTTAGGTGCCCTACCATCTTTGTTTCATTTACAACTTATTCACTCTGTTTAAATAACCGTGGTTATAATCCACGTTTTAATACGTATTTTGTCCTGTTGCAATCAGGAAGTTCTAATTTTCCATTTGTTAAATTTTTACCTAATTTGTTTAATCCAGGTTTCACAAAAGGTGACCTGCCCAATTTGAATGTTATAGAAACCTCTTCTTAATCTCTTTTTCATATCCTGCTTGCTCAGGAATTTATAGCCTTTTCGCTCACAAAAAAAGGGCATTCTTTAGTATCTGGTGTCCTAAATGTCCAATACTAAGAAATAATATTAAACTTAATTGTAATTCCTTTACCATTATCCTTATTTGCTTTAAACTTCTTAATTATATACACATTTTTTTAAAAACCTTTGTAATGTTTTTAGTACTTGTAACAAGTTCGAAACCTGAACATTGTTTAACATTATTTGTTATTTGTAAACCTCTTATTATCATAGGTCTAAGACCTCGAATTTTTGTAAACCAAAAAAGTTGTTCTTAACTCAAAATAAGATCCGAGATCTTAAGAATTGTTAATTGTTCTAAATTCTATTATTTTAAACTTTATATTTTTTTTCTCTCTCTCTCTCTCTCTCTCGTTAGAAAAACGGTTAGGCAGGACCTTCTCTTCCCTAATTTTTCTCCTAACATTATTCCTTATTCAAAGAAAAAGGCATTCACTGAATGACAAATTTATTAAAAAACTCATCACTTGTTGGGTTTAAAACAAAACTTCTATTAACAACATATACAAAATTAGGTACAAGTTTTTCGGGCTTGTAGGCCATGGTCCAGACAGGATATCTCCCTACGTTTCACCGGAAACTACGTCCGGCATTTTCAAGGGTTCCGATCGTTTCCTTGGTCAGCAGTGGAATGAGGAAGAGGCTTGAAATAATGGGTAACGGTTTGTAGTGGGGTATTGTTGCATGAATATGACTGTTGGTTGGGTGGATCTGAATTAACGGATCAATTTAGCATAGTGAGCTGAGCGTTCTCTGCTCAATCCGGCTAGTTCGCCTGGTCTCGCGTACATGTTGCGGGGTGCGGTGCGTCCTCCGGCTTCGGTGACCGAACTTGTGAGGGTCATGTGTTCCCTGGGCGACTGCCGGGCTGTAGCGGGAAGGTTCTTCAGGTTGACGTGTGCGTGATATCTTGGCCTTGGTGTTCCTAAGGGCCGGGATCCATGTATTAAGCACACGTTCAATTTCTTCCTTTCGATTGAAGTTGTCGGGGTGTTGGAATATTTCTATGGCTTCCCGTTGTAGCCTGGCGTGGTAGTGTGTGGTCGTGGAGAGTATCTCCGTGTCCCCGTACTGTACATCGTGACCGGGCAACAGAGAATGCTCAGCGACTTACGATTTCTCCGATTGACCCAGGCGGCTGTGTCTGTTATGTTCCTTGAGTCTGGTGGTCACGCTCCTCTTCGTCGTTCCTATGTACACCTGCCCACACGAACACGAGATTCTATAGACACCTGCAGTGGAGTGTGGGTGGCGCTTGTCTTTAGCAGATCGCAGCAAGTACCGGATTTTGGCGGTGGGTTTATAAACCGTCTTCACCCCATAGGTCTTGAGTAATTTGGCTATCATGTCCGTCACCTTCTTCACGTACGGCAAAAATGCGGTGGCCACCGGAGTTTCCTCAGATTCGTTCCACGTACTCCGACGCCTGGGATGAGAGGCTCGCTCAATCTCCTTATTGCTGTATCCGTTGGCGCATAGGACCCTCTTTAAATGTTGCAGCTCTTGGTTGAGGTTGGATGGCTCACAGATTCTCCTAGCATGGTCTACCAATGTTTTAATAACTCCGTGTTTCTGTCGGGGGTGGTGATTTGATGTCTTGTGTAGATACCGGTCGGTGAGTGTGGGTTTCCAGTATACGGTGTGCCCCAAGCGCAGGTCAGTAGTCCTGGTGATTAGCACGTCAAGAAAGGCCAGGCAGTTGTCTTTCTCCTTCTCCATTGTAAATTTAGCGTTCTCATGTACTTCCACCAGAATTCTCAAAAAAGCTATAACTCCGTGCACCGTATCTACCTGCATCCCTCTCAATCTATTAATAATGTCTAAAAGAGGATGCCCCACATGACTAAAGCTTGTCTTCGTGAATATTGAGCAATTAGAATTCTCATTTCGTGAACTATTATTTCTCATAGATTCCATAACCTCTTGAGCATCTCGTTCCGAATCTCTTTTCTTTAAGTCCGATGACGGATCAACGTTACGCTCACTAATACCAGATTCAACCTTATCTCCTTGCAAACCCGAGTTATTATCGTTAATTCTTCCTAGCAAGGCAAGGTCTTGATTCACTGTAGACATCTGCTGTCCATCTTTTGCTCGTAATCTTTCAAACACATTATTCAATGGTACCGAAACGGGATTATTTCCCGGACACGTGAAAACGGGAAATACATTACTGGAATTATCACTAATCTTATTGCCATTCGACAAGGACGAGTTCACTGTTAAACCAGACATAACCTCTGTTTCTATAGCTGATAACAATCCAACTTTCGTTCCTTTGGAACTCCGTACTGAACAATGTTCACCTCCAGAAAACGAGGCACTAGGGTACACATCTGAAAGACCGGGCATATTAACAGTAGTTGACAATGTTCTACACTCGCCTGATGCCAAGCCAGATCCCGATCTACCAACATTAACCGGATATCTCTCCTTTCCTTTCACGTGGGTCCTAGTTTGAGGAACGCAATACATAATCATACTCCCCGACCTCGAACTATCACTAAGATCTCTTCGTTGCACAATATGACCACGACACGTTTCAACACACCCATCAGCAACATCATGATTTGACAATTCCTGATCCACGACAGAATAAGTTATTTGCGGATTACAATAACGAGTTTCATTAATCGCATTTATATTTGGCGGAATTACATTCTCATGGATCGAAGGAGTACACTTACTATTATCATTAGTACCCGGCCTATTAATCAGAACATTATTTACCGTGTTATTAGACTCGGGACAAGCATTACAAGCTACTCTCTCACTATTGGAATTGTTAATATCATTTCCCCCTCTATTCAAAGAGTTAAGAGCATAACTCAAATGCCTGTTATCTCGTGTCAACTGGCATGATTGTCCTATCGCATCGCTAACAACATGCCGCTTCTCACCGCTTTCTAACGATGACACAATCTTTTGTCCGAGATTAAAACCGCCTCATCTATTCTACTTCCAACGGTTTCCGCATTTGCACTTTCAACATTCGATTCGATCAGATTACCTCCTCTCAAGGTACTTCGAATACTCAATACCTCCTCTATTCTCTATAACTTCCTGACACCCCTGCAATTTGCAAAACCACTAAAACGTACACTCACTGCGGCATTATATCGAACTGGGGATAACATCATCACATTCCGATCATCAACTGACGGATTCGCCTCATCTAATCGTTCTGCGGATTCAACCAATTTCATTTGACTTTCGATTAACTTCCTCAACCGAGTTACTGGTCGATTTCCCAAAACATTTAGCAAGTCATCACACCGGGTATACAAATACATGATACGAGCTCGCAACTTGGCAAATTGACCCGGAGTGCACGCAAATTCGGTGAAACATAAATCCACCACATTCACTAAGTCATAAATAAGTTGGCACAATTGGGACTCACCATGCTGATAAGCTGAATCTGTTAACCTTGGCAAGGACACGGGGAAGCCAAGTCCCATCTCGAGACTCTCCCGAGCTGCAGACGCTTCTCCAGGTATGTTCAAATTCCTTAACAGTAACTCGTAAGTTACTTCTTCGTCAGTCAGATATGGTACCTCTACGTTTCGCTTGGCCATGCTTAGAGAATAATTACCAAAACGATTACCGAAAATAAGGTACTACCAATCCCAATTAACAAGATCATCCCGCAGCAACCGGCAGTAGTGAAACAACGAAACCTAAGCTACTGCTACCAAAACTTACTGTCTTGGCCGAACCCCCCAGAAAATACCAGGTAATCCCAAACAGACCAGCGCCCTTTGCCCCAAATTTCCGATCGCTACTTCAGGGCAAAGGACATGGAGACTAGCTCCTTGAGTGGAATTGGACCACGCACCCAGACCCAAGTCACCTCTCTACCGATAGTACGGGTAATCTTACGAAACTCAACTTAACTCCGGTAATGATTGTTGGAACCACAGAATTTTTAATACTGGCAATCTGTATAACAATATTAGCATACTTCACCAAATACGTGTTCCTCATATTTACCCTTAGACGATGTGTGGTTATATAAAAGAACCATAACCTGATTTCCATTTATGTAACAGGCTATCCCAAAATAACCCACAATACTTATAAGGATGGGAGAGAAAAGATAAAATATCGGAGCATGCAATTCAGTCATCTTTCTCCTTCCAGACTACACATTCTTTATTACAATCAGATCCAAACATTCATCATCTCAAATATATCAATAAGCAAAACAATAGAACTATCAAAAGAGCCCCAAAGATAAAATTATAACCGCACCGTCTAAATATTTGATCTGTTCCAATACGGCCGTCATCATCGGCTCAATTAATATCAAAACAACTCAAACCAAGGGGACCAACCACCCAGCTTCCTTTACAAAGAATGCAACTAATTACATATTACATTATTACAGTTACAGATCATTTCTTCATTTGCATGTACCAAGAGTCCCTCTTCCATTCATTGATTCTTCCCCTTCAAGTGCCTCGTCCTCCAAGAAGGTTGGCGATCAGTAGCATGATCTGCTGTTTGTCCATTGCTGTTCTAAACAGTGACACTGTATTAAGTGCAAACCACTGGCTTAAGTTCTTTAGCCAGGATATTCGTCTGCGTCCTGGACCCCTAATGCCATCAATCTTCCCTTGGAATTGCAAGAGGTGGTATTTGTTGTTACGCATTAAATGACCAAAGTATTCTAGTTTCCTCCTTTTGATGATACTGAGAATTTCCAAGTCTTTGTTCATACGCCGCAGTACTTCCACATTTGTGACTTTAGCTGTCCATGATATCCTTAAAATCCTGCGATACGTCCACATTTCAAATGCTGTCAGTTTCTTACTTAAAACCTCGGTAAGTGTCCATGATTCAACTCCATAACGCAGGACACTAAAAACGTAGCATCGAAGCAGTCGAGTAGGCTACGTAATGACGGACCTAAATCACGACTGATCAAAACTTTTCTCATTTTCATGAACGAACTTCTGGCCTGCTCAATTCTACTGCGAATTTCCTTGATTTAAGTCCCAATTATTATTGATTTGACATCCTAAATATTTATATGATGAAACGCTTTCAATTCTTTCATTACCAAGTGTAAGAATGTCCTGAATTTCATCTTTGTTTCTACTAATAACCATCCACTTAGTTTTTTGTACATTTAAATGGCATTACTCTCTTCATAAATGATACATTACTATTTTATGATCCTAATTTCGACGCTATTTCCATCTAGCGGTAATTGCTTGAAAAACTAAGATATTGTATTTACCGGCTATCTCTCGTAAATATGAAATGCGCCCCAATGAGAATGTTAGCTTGACCAAAGGAACTTGCAACAACAATAGTGAGATCGGTGATTGTCTCTATAAGAAGATAACTGAGAACACCATGATCGGTTTACAATCTAGAAGATATTAATATGTTTTGAAATTAAGTTTGGAATTACCTTGTTACAATCTAAACGTTCTCCTTTTGAATATCCGTGTTCTTCGTGCTCATTTGAAACGACACCAAGATTGAGCATCTATATATATATTTTGAAGCTGTCGCCTAGAACTTCTAGTCATCTCATCAAAGCTAAGTCCTTTACTGTTTGAAGTATCATGCATGAAAATATAATTAGAAGTTGCCGACTAAGAAAAATATCCTCCAATCTTTGTTGTTAGCATGACCCTTTTTTTTATAAATAGGTTCGGAGATCTTTCTGGTTTGCGGTTAAGTTGTTAACTTGTGTAATTGTTCCCTTGTTATTATATAAACGTAGTGGGCGATCGCGTTGGTTTTATTTTAAGGGGGTTTGTATCTTTCGGGTTTTGTAATATTGCCTTTTCACTCGCATGTTGTTGCGTTTTGTTATGCTGGATAATGGAATGCTTAAGAGTGAAAGCCTAGTGTTTTATTTTGGCGTTCTATCATGGGGTTAGCTCGCTGGTTACGTGGATCTACCATGGGGTTAGTTCCACGTGTTGTTGTCGGTTTCGCTGGATGATAATTGAGGGTTATATTGTTGTTTCATTTATTCGTGTTTTGTGTATTTAATTTAAGACTACGTATTCCTCCTTAACATTCCATTATAAGCTCGTGTTCTTTCCTTGTGGGTGGGTAGATATTGTTTTTTTAACGTGGGTCTTGACTGGACAGTGGTTCTTGTTTATGTTTCCTTGTGTTTCTTTGGTCCAGTCAAGAAACGATGCGAGAGCTCGTTATGTTACTAATGAGATCTATCGGTTATTATTTCGGGTGGTAGTATGTGTACTTCTTACATCTGTCTGGAGGTTGTGATTGGTGCTCATATCGCCTCAAGTAATGTAACCGAATCTTATACTTCGTTCGAGAAGAAGTCTTATTCTAGAAGTTCATGAAATCATTTTCGTTGGTTATTAATTTTGGGATTGTTTTTTGTTGTTTCTTTTCGTGGTAAATGTTTGAACTGATCTATGTTTCGTAAGGGGTTGGTATGTCATGTCATGTCATGTCATGTCATGTTTTAGTGAAGTTCCGTACGTTTGTTAAGTTCTGTGTGATGTCGTTAGTTCTTGTACCGTTTTGTTTCTTGGGTTGTTTGTATATGATGTGACATACGTTATAGTATGGGCGGTCGGATAGACAGTTCTGGGGATATGTGATTTATTAAACCTCTCAGAATTTTCCTTCTAACTACATTTATGTGGAACGAATGTATTATTTAAACTATTGTTAACTTGTTATTCTTTATCCCCCTTTTCTTTAGTTGAGTATTTTAAGAAAGATCTCCAGCCTTCCGGTATCTTGAGTCATCTCTCAGTCAAGTTTTATTTTTTGATGTGTTTTGTTGTTTTACTTATTTTGATAATATGTGTACGTTATTCCAGCCCCATCACCCCTCATTATATCATTTCATGCGCTCCTCACGCTCCCCGTTTTGATATGTCTCTTTTCATTAAATGCTAATTGGCAGTTTTCAAACGATACTTTAAACGTGTTTTCATTTCATGATTGGTCACCATCTAATTCTAAATGTGAATATACTCGACACTGGTTGAGGGTCCACGGTTCCCTCTGAGTGGCAGTCCCCATCCTGCGCTTTACGTTCCCACTGTCTTGACACCGACTGTGTGCGTGGGTGGTAACATCCCCGATTGCAATAAATGGAATCCATTAACTTAGTGTTTGTAGATCACCCATACTCATTCTATACGGCTGTAGGTGCAAAGACGATCGCTAACAAACATGGCGTTGAACACGAAGTCACTTCGACATCTCCAATTGGGTGAGGAAAGATTGGCTGTCTTATCCATTAAAACAAGTTTCGATGATCCATCCTGCTGAATGAAAGAAGCGCGACAGTGGTACTCGATGATTATCCATGAAAAATGAACGGAGTGGTTCAGTGCAACTGGCACACTTTCAGACTCTTGAGGAAGATTCTCTCATATCTCTTGAACTAAAAGCATTGCTAAAGAATGCAGGATTCATAAGTGGAATTCATATTCACCCCAGTTCCTTGCTCAATTTCCTGTCTAAGATGTAGATCCATCTACTGTCGAAATTTGTGGAAATTCCGACTCAATAAAAACGTTAGGAGTACACTGGTGCACTCGCACTGATACTCTCATTTACAAAGTCTCGCTTTCCGAAGAGCTCCCTAACACAAAAAGGCAAATTTTGTCTGAAATAGCTAAAATTTTCGACCAGCTTCAATTTCTTGCTCCAGTTATTGTTATTGCTAAGCTTTTTATGCAAGAGCTATGGTCTCTCAAATGTGAGTGGGACGAAGCTGTTCCCTCTTCTTTTCGTAGTAGATGGCTTTCTTTTCGATGTAGTTTACTTAACCTTTCGATTATTGAAATTCATCATCATCATCATCATCATGTTTTTCAGTCAAGCGACTGGTCTGCCCCTACAATGAGTCTTCTCCACGTTGCTCGGTCTTGTGCTGTCCTTTTGACCATTTCATAATTTCGTAGGCCAGAGCTATGTAGGAAAGATCTCATGAAAGTGTTCCGTGGCCTCCCGCGAGGGCGTTTTCCAGGTATTTTGCCTTCTAGTATGTCGATCATCAGGCTACCATGTCGTAACCTGTGGCCAAGCCAGGTGGATCTCCTTCGATATATCTGGCGGATTATTTGCCGTTTTTCCTTTATTCGATCCAGCACCGTTATGTTGGTCATTTTCTCTACCCAGCTGATCTTTTCCATTCGGCGCCAACACCACATCTCAAACGCTTCTAGTCGTTTAATGTCACCTCTATTCATTGACCAGGTCTCACTGCAGTACATTGCAACTGGCCAACTTAACCAGTTGTTTTCTAAGGCTGAGGGACATCGAGCGTTGACAAATTAGAGAATGCTTTTCACGGAATGCCTGCTTGGCCATGGCTATACGGCTCCTGATTTCAACTTCACATCGTAGGTCTTCTGTGAAGATCTGACCAAGGTATTTAAAACGATTGACCTGTTGTACTGGTTCATTATTTATGGTAATATTTAGTTCGTGTTGATGCTTACTTATCACCAGAATTTTGGTCTTCTTAAAATTGATTTTCATTCCATGTTCTGTAGCTGTATCATTTAAACATTGCAACATGTTTGTTAATGTATGCGGATTTACTGCAAGTAATGCCAGATCATCAGCAAATTTAATAATCTGGGTAAGTCTTCCACCAACTTTCACTCCCATATTAGAACCTTTAAAAGCCCACTTAATTATAGCTTCAGCGAAGGCATTGAACAGTCCAGGGGACAGCAAACAACCTTGTCGCACACCTTTGCGGATCTTAGCGGGTTCTGATACGTCATTTCCAAGCCGAACAACAGCAGTTTGATTTATATACAGATCAAATATTAATCTGATTAATCGATGGGGACAACCTATTTGATTCAGAAGAGGAAACAGCTTGTGCCAGCTGACTTTATCAAATGCTTTTCCGAAGTCCACAAAGCACACTTAAAGGTTTCTGTTTACACTTAACATCTTTTCTCCAAGACATCACAAGGACCCGATAGCATCACGTGTAGACATATTCTTTCGAAAACCAAATTGCTAGTTGTCTAGATACTGTTCGATGTATATTTCCATCCTTTTCCTTAAAATCTGCAGAAGTATCTTAGATGCATGAGGGATGAGACTAATGGTCCGATAGTCACTACATTCAACTGGTACAGTCTTCTTTGGAATTGGAATGATGATGCTGGTGTCAAACTCCTGAGGCCATTTACCTTCTTCGAAAATTCTTGCTACCAATTTGAATATCCATTTAAGTGTACTATCCCCACTATGCTTGATTAATTCGGCAGGAACATTGTCAATACCTGGTGTTTTACCCATGGATATTGATTTTAGAGCTTCATCGAACTCTGATCTAATAATTCTATCTTCTGCAATTGACCTGTCTTCCTCGCCACGTGTTGGCAAAACGAATGGAATTGGTTCTGCGTATAGATCTTCTACATCTTCCAGTGCTCCTTCTTGTAATTCAGGTCTGATATAGGATTCCCATGTGTATCACGGAACTGTCTAGTGCGGAATCCTTTTTGTTTCTTAGTAGTTTCCCTGATCTTTTGGTAGGCTAAATCTGTTCTTCCTTGTTTTTCCAGAAATTCGATCTCTTCGCATTTTGACTGCCACCACTCCATTTTCTTCTCCCGACAGAGTCGATCAATCTGATTCTTTAGCATTCGGTAGTTATTTCTGCCTACTTCTGAAGAGTCGTTTTTAAATTTTCTTCTTTCATCCATCTTTAAGAGGATGTCCTGTGTGATCCATGGTTAGCGATTCACTCTTTCCACAAATCCCACATAGTCTTCAGCAGCCTTTTCGATGGAGAATTTGGCTATTGACCATAAATGATCAACAGTTGTTTGCATATGATGATATGTTGTCATCAGTGGCTTCCTGATATTGCTTTTTAGTCCGCTCGCTTTTAAATGCTTCAAGATTCCACTTCTTTGTTGGTTTTCCCTGAATCCTGCGTTTAAATTTCAGTTCCGTACTCATTACTAGTAGAGAATGATCAGAACAGATGTCAGCGCCCGGATATGCCATGGATTTCTTCACTTGATTTTTGTATCTTTCCTTGACAAGAATATAGTCAATCTGGTTACGTTGATCATCACCTGGCTTTTTTCAAGTATATCTTCGCCTCTTTGGTGAGGTAAACCAAGTGTTACTTATAACGAACCTCTCTTGTTCACAGAATTCGAGAAGACGTTGACCACGTGAATTTCTTCTACCAAGAACATGCCCTCCTACTGCAAATCCTTCTTTTCCCTCACCAATCACTGCATTCCAGTCTCCCATTATAATAATGTTCTCGCTAGCCTTTGTCTTACGCAGTAATTCTTCCATCTTCTCATACATTTCTTCGACCTCATCATCATCATCACTGCTGGACGTAGGCATATATACCTGCACCACAACTAAATTTACGGGTGTTGCCAGAAATTTAATTAACGCTCTTCTAATACACCTTTCGTTCTTCATGTCTTTGCCGACTGCTCCGAAAAAGCTTACGGTTGCTGTGCATATCTTGTTTATTGCAATCCTCTAAAAGAATCTTCACGCTCAAGTCTCATTTTTCTAAATCCAAAGTAGCTCCGCTTAAAACTATCACCTTGCCCAGACTTTGTGTGCCGCTCTCATGGCCGCAGAACTTCCTAAAAAACTTAAGAAAGTTTTAAAAATTCAATTCTCTCAATTTACTTATAGAGCGACTCCATGATCACTCTTTCTTGGATCGCCAAAACTCCCACCCACTGGCAAACTTTTGTTGCCAATAGAGTTTCTAAAATCAAACTCGTTCTTTGGGATGTCAATGGAGACATGTGCCCAGCGCTGATAATTCCGCTGACATTATCTCACGTGATTGCTTACCCTCTCAATTAGCAGCATCTCAACTGTACTGGTGGTATGAGCCCTCGTGGTTAGTCGAACACTCTTCTTGCTGGCCTTCTAAACCTCCAGTTCCAATTTCCAACTTGCGTGACGCTAAAGTAGCTAAATCTACTGCGTCGTGTCTTATTTCTAGCGTTTCATTTCCCTTATTGTCTCGCTATTCTTCCCTTCAGTAATAAATTCGGATTTTTGCTTATATTCATAGATGGAAATATCTCATTGTTGACCAGCCTGTTCTTCCTAAACCACATCTAACCAACCATGAATTAACCCTCGCTACCATCAAAGTTTTGCAACTCACACAGCAAGAAGCTTTCCCTATCGAATTGTCTTTGCTCTCAGCTAAGAAAGATCATTCTGAATCTAGTCGTCTTCGCGCCTTAGCCCCCTTCCTTGATGAAAATGGGTTACTCAGAGTAGGCGGCAGGCTTTCTCATTCTTCACTCTCTGAAGACAAAAAGCATCCTGTCATTTTGCCTTCTAAACATCACGTTACTTACTTAATTATACGTGACTTCCATTATCAAAACCTGCACGTTGGTACCCGCGCCCTGCTTTGTTTATTAAGGGAAAATACTGGATAATAAATGGAGTTCATGAAGTTTCTTCAGTAATACACAAATGCATCCCCTGCTTTAAGGTGAAACCTAAGGTAAGCACTCAAATTATGGGCGATCTACCTTCTTTCCGCTCTTCCCCTAGTCGTCCCTTTGCTTTAACTGGCGTGGATTACATGGGTCCATTTCAATATCAGCGCGATTCCCCTGAAGCTAAATGCAAATTGTTTGGAAAACTCTCTGTTTCTCTCTTCGTCTGCATGGCTACTGGTGCTTTCCATCTGGAACTAGTAACAAATGCCTCTACTTCATATTTTCTGTCAGCTGTTTCTCGTTTTACTGCTAGGCGAGGAGTTCCTTCTGAAATGTTCTCCGATAACGCCTCCACCTTTCAAGGCGCAGCTTCATTGTGGAAGAAAGCTCTTACATCTTCTCCTGCCATGGAACAAATTTCTAACTTTTCCTATGCTAAAGGTTTTAAATGGCGATTCACATCCCCTTACGCACCTCATCACGGCGGCAGGTGGGAATCTTGTGTCAAGCTTACCAAACGTCATCTAAAAAGATTTTAGGTAATCGTATCCTAACCTAGGAAGAATTTAACTCACTGTCTATCCTAATCGAAGGTGTTGTTAATTCTCGCCCTTTGACCCCGATTTCCAATGATCCTGATGATTTACTTCCATTAACCCCTGGTCATTTTCTTATCAGTAGTTCTCTTTCTTCCCCTCCCCACTTCCTATCTCTCATAGTGATTTTCGCTTACCTATTGTTTGGCGTAATATTGAAGCCCTCCGTAATTCTGCAAAAGATGGAAATTGGAATACTTAACTTCTTTACAGAGGAGACAAAAGTGGCTTCTTTCTAACCCTGACATCAAGGTAGGAGATTTGGTCTTGGTAAGGGACGATTCTCTCCCACTGGTTTGGATCTCCGGTAGGGTGTCGGAATGTTACCCTGGAAGGGATGGAAGGGTTAGTGTTTCACCTCCAATAGGCTGGTTCTCTCCACAGACAATAAGTTACACATTTGTATTTATTTTCAAAAGAGATGCTTATCTCGGCTCGTACTTTTAATAAACAAAACTTCTGATGCTCAAGGAACTTAAAATAATAATAATAATGAGACAATTGAAAAACGATACCATACCCATTGTCATCCACAGCCTTCTCAATCATAATTGATGGTAACAGCCACTGCCATCGTAATGTACAGGCCATCATGCAGCGACTCTAAACGATTGATCAGCTGATCGGTAGGGGGTAGACATGTCGACCCTTTTGCTTTTTGCTGTGTTGTTTATATCTTTTATGAATGAGTATCCGCGTGAAAAGTGATACTTGAGAACGCTTCTACTTACGTCATCTACAATGAGGATTATTTATTTTCTGAAACAAATGTTCATTTTGTAGGTAGGTTATTGCATCTACGCAAATTTTGCGTTGCATGTCTGTCATCACACAGAAGGTTATGTTTTAGTTAGGACCTCTATATCACTTATTATTTCGACTCATACAAGGTTTTTTGGATAGTAATAAAATGTTGTTAGTTCAGGAAACCCCCTTCCCAGGTCGGTATGTCAAAAGTTTGTTTATAGCAACTACTGGTATTATGAAAGAAATGATAATGTGGCTTGCTTCTCCTTCCCCACCACGACAATTTAAGAAAGCAATGCATACACAACATTCCTAGAAATTATTGGTAGGTACAATACGGGGAATACAAGAGTGTGTGTTAACATTTCCCTGAAATTAAGATACCATTCTTCGGGAGACAAGAGCTAATCGCCTTGATGGTAGGTTGTTAGTTAATATGGTTTCAATTATTGTAAGAAGTTCCCAAACTTCAGCCTATGCTAGGACTGGAAACATTTCTAATATGATAATGCTGAGGTTAAGTAACTTACCGTACCGTATGTAAATCAGAGAAGCGATATCCGGTATTCAGTATCTACTGAAGTCAGTCCAAGTTACATTCTTTGTGATAATGGTCTCTCGATCAAGCTCAAGTGAATATGGTAATGTTTTCGTTGCAGCATTTGTGTAGGCTACTGTATTTACATTAATGGGATTGTTAGCACCTGGTGTATGTACTGTAGGTTATTGATACCTGATTTCGAAATTACAACCCATTGTAAATTCCTGATGCAAGAAACAAGTTAGATTGAGTCATAGAAAATAAGTGCTGTTAGGATAGGCCCTGGCCCTGTTTAAGTCACCTTGAGGGTGGCCTGTGCATTGATTACAGTTAGAGATAGGTTACATTGTGCTTTCATCCACGAGAGGTTTAGGACGTGATCTGTTGAATAGCCAAGAGTGATGTGGGGTTTTCTCAGGCATCTACCATAAACCTTTCCAAAGCTGTGAACAACGAGAAAATGGCCAAGAATAGATCTTATTCTCGACGTCAAAATACTGCAATTTAGCCCTGTTTGTGTGTTTCAACGTCCTAGTAAATATACCGGCAATGTACCATTTTGTTCACTCTCAAAATGCCAGCTACATCGGCCGGATTCGAAGAAGCGGAGCGACAATTAGGCGTATGTAGTGGTAATGGATGGATGTATCTAAAATCAGCCCTAAAGAGCATTGCTATTTTTCTACATCTTGAAGCGGGAGAGTAATTTATATTAGGTTTGAAGAGACTGCGTGTGACTTGCTGCTGCGACTATAACGACCCTAGGCGTGACGTCACAGTAGGAGCCTTACGGCCTTTGCATTACGATGGCAGTGTAACAGCTCTCTGACGGTTACGTGAGTAACTGTTCCAAATATTCTGCCCACCGAAATGTATATAAATTACAACAATGAAACTAGAAAGCATATCTTATGAAAGCAAAATAATCCCTTTCGATCACTGTCCCATCTTCGTTTGCATCAAATAACACATTGAATTCAAGCACTTCACTTGTCTTGCGGAATTGCACAGACCTTCGTCACTGGGCGCTTGTAGGTCCCCCTTGAAGTGCGGACTGTCACAACACGCACGAGGCTGTCATTGTCGAGGTGAACATCGACCACGATCCCCGTCTGCCATACAAGTGGTGGTTGGTTGTCTTCCTTCAAAAGCACAGAGTACCAGTCTGAAGGTTCGCTGCATCAGAAGTCCACCAGGTGCATTGTTGTAGCTGGGATAGGTAGTCTTTTGACCAACGCTTCCAAATGTGTTACTTATACTGCTGAATGAGCTGCTGGTGATGATAGGTTGTTGGGTGCCGTCCTGATCTGCTCGGGGTAGGACTGAGGGACCGAAACGGGGTGATACGGCCGTGGCTTTGCCGGCTGCTGGTCTGGTCCTGGGATGCTGGGTAGTCGTGACTCCTGATGGACTGCCTGAGGTTGAACCTGCACGCTCCTTGGCCCCACGATAGAGTACGAATGCGGAGGAACCAGCTTCTGGTACACCTGTTGAGGGAAATGATGGTAGATCTTGCTTTCTATTGCCCCTGGCTGGTCCGAATCTCGCGACTGAAGACTCTGCACCTCTATCTGGAAGTCGGGTGAATGAGGCGAGTCCTGCTTGTAGAATGCTGACAGGAGCACTCTCTCCAGGATGGGAGTGGGGGATATAGCTGCCTTCCTTCTTATCCTCTGCGGTCGTCACGACGATCACCTTGCCACAGAACGTCTTCTTCTTCTTCTTCTTCTTCTTCTTCTTCTTCCTCTTCTTCTTCTTCTTCTTCTTCTTCTTCACGCTTTTTCTGCGAACATCCTTGGCGTCAATACCGATACTTGTGTTATCAGTCTTGGTAGTGTCCAGTTGACTCACGATCGCCACGTGTCCGTCTACCACTTCCTGGTCCAGACACTCGATGGAGGAAGTACTGTTTTTACGCTTCTTTACAGACAACACGCCTGTGTGAAAACCATTGTCGAAACGGTTCTCACATAAGTTTGCTGGATAGCTTGATAGGAAGTCATTTGCACTATCATAGTTCACAGATTGAGATGGGGCAGGCAAAGTCGGATTGCCTGCTGTCGTAGGAACTGGGAACGTCGGGGACTTGACGGAATTGTTCAATGTACTTTTAGAGAGCCGCGAATCACACTCGGCAGTATTCACAAGGGATTCGACTTTGGAAGGCACCGTGTGGATGTGAATGTTTTCAAAACGGGATTCAAGGACCTTAACGGAAGAAGGCTCCTTATCGCTAGTATCACCACTACCTGTTCGACTCGTGCCTTGTCGCGTCTTGTTACCGGTCGAGTCCGCCGCACCGTTCATCTTCTTGAGTCGCCTCTCGGCTTGCTTGGCCTGCAGTTCCTTCAGCCACTCTTCACTCAACTTGCCCGACACGGAGCCCGAAGACTCTGCTTCACCATCCTTATTTCCTTGTTGCCAGAATTGATCAACCTGTTTGTGAAGTACATCATTACGGATAAGGTAGGACATTACATGTTTCTTCCCAACCTTGACAGATTGTGTTGGTATTCTACCAGCCAACATCCATCCAAATGCTGTGTTCTGTATAGTAGGATGATTCTCTTGCTTGAATTGACCACTGTAGAGGGAATCAAAGAATATAGATGCTCCTAAGAGAAGGTCGACTTGATCCGGTTTATTGAAATGAGGATCAGCCAATTCAGGGGGGATGACAGATCATAGGGAGCGCGTGGGTTTCGATAAAGCTCCACTATAGATGTTCTGCCAACCAATGAAGAATTAATTTCAGTACTATGTTTCCGTAGTTGGCACTCACCCAACGCTCACACCAAACCGACTGGCGGAAGCGGGAATAGTCTGTTTTGATTGATTTTCCTCGTGGTGATGTTGGTTGTTTTGATTTGTTCAGTATTTTGATTATTTATTTGATTTAGTTGAGAGTCAATCATGCCACTGCAAGGGAGGAAAAATTGCCAAGCACCGGGATGTAAGAATTATAATGATAGTAAGAACAATACGGCAATTTTCATCTGCCTGGTGTTGACCATGTGTAAAAGTAGTGGGCAATATGGACTACTCTCGAATAAACATATATAGAGAATAAATGTGTGCATTTCATCTCTTGTTTGTTTTCTTACCCATTCTCTTTTGCATTGCAATAAAATTTGTGGTTTGGGGCTACGGGGAGGGGTGGGTGGCAGCTGGCTTGCTAGGCAAAAGTGAGGTTATGGCAAAATAGTGTGTGCATTTGGACAGTTTTCTTTATATTCATCGAATATCCCAACAATTCTTTAGAGTAGGAGAGCATTTTTAATTAGCCTAAAGGTGAATTAAGCTCTAGAACGACATAACTGTGTCCTTCATGACAAATCTATTGCCAACATTGATATATATCAAAATGTATTATTTTCCTATCTGGACGTATATTTCAGCGCCTAGCGAAAGGCGCAGTTATGTTTGTGTTATTTTCATCAATAATCAATAACTCATCGCAGAACATACTGTTCAATTACGAGTAATAAAGACTACATTCATATGGCTTTTTACTTTTTATGTTGCCAGACTTGGTTGCTCTCTCCCGGAAATTCTATAACCAAAAGTGACGAATCTATTATACTTACATGATCCTTGAGCCAATTCAATGTCTGCAGGTATTTGCCAATCAGAACTATCGAAGGGTGTTGTTGGAAGTAGACCTTGCGAGGCAGCACTGCACTAACTGCATGCACATTGTAGTCGGTAACCCTCGATGAGACATGAATTTGACAAATATGCGATGATTCAGCAGCCTGGGCATCACAGATGCCACTTATAGGAATAGACTGACGACTTAATTTTATTCCTATGCGGTCAGCTAAAGATTTAGACATAAAATTCATTTGTGAGGCACTGTCAAGTAACGCCCGACACTCGAATGTATTACCTTTATTGTCCGTTATATTTACTAGAGCCGTTGACAGAAGAACTTCTACGTGATTGTAGTTACCCTTCACAGTCCAGTATGTCTGTTGATAAGGCCGGAAATCACTTGAATTTGTACTCTTGCGATGCCCCTCTTGGACCCTATGTAACAAGGTATTATGCTTGTTGTTACAGATACGGCAATTGCCTGCGGTACATTCTACTTGCCTATGGCCGACGCTCAAACAATTGAAACAAAGATTGTTCACATTGACGATTTCTAATTTGGTTGAGAGATCCGTATCCTTAAATTTCGAACATTTTGTAAGCTTGTGGGGATGCCTACAAAATGCACACACTGCAGTAATACTGAGGAACGACCTTCTGGAAAATCTATCAGAGTTCTGATGAGGGATCAGTTGTTTGTCGCGATGAATGAGCTCCAATGTCTGAGCAGTTCCTTCAAAAAAAATTACTAAATCTGTCAAACTGGGAAAATTTTTACTGAAGGTTTTGGATTCCCATTGCTTTCTAAGGTTCAGATTGACTCTCTCTAAAACCATGTGTGATAGGATTAGTTCGTGTAGGGGAGTGTCCACCTCCAACACTTCTATTGCATTTAAGTTACTTAGCAGCTGGTTGAGTAACTGCCTTAGTTCTTTAAGAGACTCAGTTCTTGCAGTAGGTAGGTTTAATAGTACCTTAATGTGACAGTCCACAATTAGTTTGGGATTATCGTATCTTTGGATGATCAACTCCCAGGCTACTCTAAAATTATTATCTGTAACAGGTAAGTTTTCTAATAATTTATGGGGCTCGCCAGATAAACATGATAGTAAATAATGATATCTTTGAATGTCTGTCAGACACGTATTTTTTATCACCAGAGACTGGAAGGTATCGCTGAAGTGTCTGAAGCTAGATATTATGCCACTGAATGTTGGCAATGCAATCTTTGGCAGTTTAATATTTGAGGAATTAGACGGAACAGATTGTGAAGGTGAATTGGGTTCTAGTAAGGTGTTCATCCTAGACTCTATCTCTAAACACAGTTCTTCATATGTCTCCCTATCAATATCATGCGATTCTTCAGTGTCTTTCATTTCTAACTGGCCTTGTACTACGTTATACTCTTCCTTGGAAGTGTGTAATAACTTCTGCCTAACACGAGTGTCGTTCAAGTTGCCACCTTGTTGAAAACTATCTACGTAGCTGACAATTCGTGTCAGACGAGCTTTTATTACAGCTCTTTTTTTGATGAGTCCTCACTTTTCAGCGACATCCATAATTAAGATTGTGAGCAGAGATGAAGTATTAACAGGATAATTAGGATAATTGTCACACTGTTTGAATCAATTGTCACATACCTTTTTTGTGAGCATTTTTGATGTTTGCTACGTAAAAGTATTATCTATCCCGACCCAGAGGACCAAAATGTTTCACCTCCAATAGGCTGGTTCTCTCCACAGACAATAAGTTACACATTTTGTATTTATTTTCAAAAGAGATGCTTATCTCGGCTCGTACTTTTAATAAACAAAACTTCTGATGCTCAAGGAACTTAAAATAATAATAATAATAATGAGACAATTGAAAAAAGATACCATACCCATGGTCATCCACAGCCTTCTCAATCATAATTGATGGTGCAGCCCTCTGACTGTTACGTGAGTAACTGTTCCAAACAGTTAGAGTCGTAAAGATTGTCACCATTAACGGGCATATTACCCATTGATGTTTAGCGATTTTCATCTCTCTGTTGGTGTACGCCCAGCTTGGTGTATTCAATGGAATACACTGTTAGTTAGAGTTAGATTTTGCTGCTCTTTTCTTTTTCATTAGTTTATCTTATTTCTCTTCGCAGACACCAACAGGAATCCCCTTCTTTGTATTCCCTTTTACTCTTTGAATGTATTTTAAAGTCCACCTAAGTTTGTTTCAGTTATGTATTCCTTGTAAAGCAACGGCGCTCCACGCAGCAACCTGACGAAATTTTGGGATTCATCGAGTTCAAGAGGATTTAAACACCATTCCAGCAGGCGTCGTCGCTGTCGTCAGCTAACATCTCCATGGAGACCCTACTTCACGAAGAAAATCATATTTGTAAAGGGTTTATATTGTTCTTATGTTTCCTACCCTGGTTTATGTTCCTTTGTCTCTCCCCACTTCACCTTCGTCTTCTCGCTCGCCGTGTGCTCAAATTCCTCCCCCACTACAAGTTTGGACTTCGAGTGATACGTTCAATCTTCAATACACATGAGGTGATTCAAATCGACGCCATGACGGAATTTTTAGTGTAACGGTCGCAGGAGGCTACAAACCTCAATCATCATACAAGATAAGTAACTACCTACATTGATTTTAAACCATTTTAGAAGGGTTTAAACAACTTTATGAATGATTTTATTGAAAGTTATAGGCAGAGTTGGGATTACTGCAAAATTGAGTAATATCTGCCCCACGAGGGACCCTGGCTTGCAACTAAAGTAATGAAATTCAACATTTCTTGAAATAAATAAGGGAATACGTTTTCTGCAACGAGGGATTTATGCCAAATTCATAACTGTCTAAAACTTAACTTGTTTGCCTCCGTGGGATGTCTGCTTGCCCCTTTAAACTGTCAATACAGCTCTGGAACTTTCCGTTCAAAATAATCAGTCACCTTGAAGAACTATATTCAATACTGTCAAAATTACCGCAACTTTAAGTGAAACAGAACTATTAACTGCAATCCAAAAACTCTCTAACGCAATAAACTTATTCAAGTCAAACTCAGTGAATTCATAAACTGCAATATCAAGACTACATACCTCTAAAACCCTTCAAAGTGTAATTTAATGAACCTACGTATTGTAATAGTGAAATTTTACCATCTACAAACTTCAGTGCTACAAAAACAGATCCCGTTGAACAATCTACCGCGTCGCGATTCGTTCGTTTCAATAAAATTGGCCTGGATTCAAATCCCATGTTTCCTACACTCCTAATCCTTTTAATAACATATTAGCATAATAAAACTAGTTACGAGGCCTCGCCTAAATTTAGGTGCCCTCCCATCTTTGTTTCATTTACAACTAATTCACTCTGTTTAAATAACCGTGGTTATAATGCACGTTTTAGGGGAGCGTGATGGCGTAGTGGCTTAGCTGCTCGTCTTTCATCCGGACGGCCGGGGATCGAATCCCGGTGACAGCTGGGCGAAATTTTCACCTGAAAAACCACGTGGCGTCAGGAAGGGCATCCGGTCTCAAATCCCCGGCCAAAACCAAAATGAGCCGGGTTGGCTCCGGCGACCCCAGTTAATTGGGATAAGCCGTAGAGAATGATGATGATGATAATGCACGTTTTAATACGTATTTTGTCCTGTTGCAATCAGGAAGTTCTAATTTTCCAATTGTTAAATGTTTACCTAATTTGTTTAACCCATGTTTCACAAAAGGTGACCTGCCCAATTTGAATGTATCATAATATTCAATTCTGTTTAAATAACAGAGGTTATAGAAACCTCTTTTTAATCTCTTTTTCTTATCCTGCTTGCTCAGTAGTTTATAGCCTTTTCGCTTACAAAAAAGGGCATTCTTTAGTATTTGGTGTTCTAAATGACCAATATTAAGAAATATTAAACTAAATTATAATTCCTTTACCATTATCCTTATATGCTTTAAACTTCTTAATTATGTACACATTTTTTAAACCTTTATAAGGTTTTTAGTGCTTGTAACAGGTTCGAAACCTGAACATTGTTTACCATTATTTGTTAATTGTAAACCTCTTATTATCATAGGTCTAAGACCTCGAATTTTTGTAAACCAAGAAAGTTGTTCTTAACTCAAAATAAGATCCGAGATCTAAAGGATTGTTAATTGTTCTAAATTCTATTATTTGTTAAATAAACTTTATATTATTTGGTCTCTCTCTCTCGCTAGAAAGACGGTTAAGCAGGACCTTCTCTTCCCTAATCTTTCTCCTAACATTATTCCTTATTCAAAGAAAAAGGCAATCACTGAATGGCAAGCTTATTAAAAAACTCATCACTTGTTGCGTTTAAAACAAAACTTCTATTAACAACAGTTACAAAGTTTCTCATAGCTATCTCAGCTAATTCTAGTAAATTATTAAGGCAAGTATAGCTCGCTCCACCAGCTTCCTACTTGTAGAGATTTTCTCTCCGGCTTATAATTTACTGATTAAACCTTTGGTTTCGTTCAAGTTAGGTTTGAGGTTTTCCTCTGTTCTAAACTTTTAGTCGGCACTCTGCTGGGTAAGAGTTTAGCCTACTTTAAATGTAACAATTAGTACTCTCTAAAGATTTCCACTAATAATAATAAAAATATTGCTATAAGCAGTAGAGTTGCTTCATCTCTGCCCACTCTGGGGACATTCGGCCTTTCTGTCGGAAATCCGACAGTATCTGATAATAACAATATCCCAGGTAATTTAAATCTTTCTGGCATTTCAAAATGCTCTCTGAAAGTTCACCCTTTTGATAGGAAAGTGTATAATTCATTGCTATTTGGCACTACTTGGTCCACCAACACACTACGTCCCCCTAACATACCCTCAATAACGCTCGGGAGGGAAAGAGCACTTAGTGATAGCATGCCGACGACCTCAGCTCACGCTGAGCTCTCCGTTAGCCTTACACAAGTCCCCGCTCATTTTAGGTACTTCATGGGCTTTGTGCAGTAAAATCTCTCTTTACATCGTTAGTTCTCTATGGCTTTGTGTTGGATTCTCTTCCTCTCTGCCTAAAATTGTTCCCACTCCTAAACCTACTTCATTCCCCCCCCCCCCCCCTCAGGTAGTGTTGACACTCAGTATTAACCTACCAACTACTACTAGTATCATATAATTACACGTTTCAACTCGCGAACACTCGCGAAAAATCGCAAAGAATCTATGACTCACGAATTTTACATCTTTTTTGTCGTTATTCGCAAAAACATACGGATTTTTCCGACAATTGATAGATTAACCAAATTTGAAAATTTTAGAATGTTTTTTTCATAATATTTATTGACCGAGTTCCAAAACAGAACTGTTTTCTGCCTTGTCATATCTGAAAAAATCCACAAGGTTTGAAATGTTCTCGCTAGATGGTATGAGTTGAAATGGTTCGTATATAACTAATTATTACTGACATAATAACTTAATAAAGCAGTGTGAAAAATTCAGTTTCACTCATGAATCTTTCCAATTCACTCAAGAATTTTTACCCTTATTAGCCTCTTTCTTCAAGAATGTTGACTGTCTCTACTTATTATCTTGAATTGATTTTCATTTTGACTTCCTTCCCCAAAGTATTCTTCAAACCTACTTACTCAACACACAACATTTTTCAACAAGTACTCGTTTTTAAAAATTCGTTGCTGTACTGAAGCTTCACATTACATTACTTTGTCACAAAATAACAGAATTTATAAATTTGAGTATGATTTATGATGTTTTGCAGGTATGCCCAATGTGGAAATAATCTCTGTAATAATCAGATAGTTGAAGCAAATACTTGTAGTTATGACATCAGGAAAATCTGGATATTTTTTATCAGCAAAAAGGAACTTTGGATTGTTATTTTGACAGATCATTACAAACATCCTTCATAAATTAAGAACACACAAAACAGTTACTTTCCTTACATTGATGATCCCCAGGGAAACAAACGCTGTTTTACAACAATAGAAAAGAAACTACTTGTCCACACCTAACAGTCAGGTCGAGGATTAATAGAAAGGAGAGTACAGAGAAGCCAAGACAGTGTGGTCAACATACGAACAAATACTATTGATAAAAGAAAATACTCGTGGGTCACAGCCCCAGGGACCCATCCGTGTAAATTACCGGTTAATCATAAGCAAAGTGTGTATTTTATTTAGGGCCAATTTTTAAAAATTATTTTGAATTCCTTTAGGCTAGTCACGGACCCTCTGGTATGGGCTGGGGGTCCACGGACCACACTTTGAAATACTCTGGCTTAGACCACCAAATCAGACGTTCTCAGTGCTTGCTACTTACATACAGATGAGGCGTGTGGAATAAAAATATTTTTACCCATTGATAGCTTAATTGGCAAATTCATTTCCTTTAAATAACCAGTTCTGTTTCAACAAGTGTATTCCAAACTAGTTAAATGGTGTTAACATCACAGTATGAAATAACTCTTGCCCTTCTAAGAGTGTGTGAGAACTCTTAAATGCTCGAGAAGTGCTCAACTAGGCGTGGATGGGGATGTGGATCGAGACAAGGAGAGCAATCGAGTGGTGAAGCCGCTCCAGCGCGAGAAGCAATTAGTGAGACCAGGAAGCCAAATCAACCCAATTACAAGTTTCCACCGCAACATATGCCTCCTGCGTCAAGGTAAACTCTTTGTTAATAATAATAATAACATCGTATGGCCTCGGGTGCCTGGTGCAAGCTTTGTTAATTGACACCCAGAGGGTAGCTTGCATGTCGAATTTCGTCGTTCCTTTGAACGCTATGAAAGTCAAGGAGGTTAGATATCTAAACTCCTTGACACTACAGCGCTTTCAAGTAGAGAATGGAGGAACTTTGTGTTGGCGGAAAATCCCGAGATTAATTTTGCCATTGAACACGGCTTACTGAATTCAATTGGGTTCTTTAACATGCCAACAACGTATGACATGAGTGTCGTAATTTTTGTCGCCTTTCAAAAATCACTTACCATGGCCAGGAGCGAACCTGAAATTTTGGGGTTGGCAGTCCGACACTATAACCACTCACCCACCGTGGCAAGCAACTCTTTGTTGATACAGTTCAAGTTAAGGTGCTACCTTAACAGTGCATTTACAGGCTGATCAGTATACATTTTCCAAAAGGAATCTCTACTTACTGTCGACCAAAGTATTATGTGCACTCGAGTTTGAAGGTTGTTTGTGAAGTAACCAATAGATCTACATAAAATCCAATAACATCATCATTTTTGTCGTTCTATTTTACGTTAGCTCATGTAGGTTTGGAATTTTTAGTTTATATTTTAATATTTTTTTGTCGCAGTTGGAACACAAAAAGTGCACGTTTTTAAGCGTGTTTCAACCATGCGTTACATTTAAGAATTATTATCTCAAACCCCGTCATCAGATCGAATCCAAATTTTAACACAATATACATTGGAATGTTGTATAACTGGTTTAATAATTTCAAAATTTTGCGTGTCCAAGAAAAAAAGTTGTTATCATTTTTGTAAGGTAACTTTTTCTCGGCTCGGGGTGGTTGGAAAATGTAGTTCTTGGTTGGGATGTAATCCTTATACATCAAAAAGTTAAGCTGTATGACTGTGAAATACGTAAATTAACTCACTTATTTTATATCGGTTTGAATTTGGAGGCGGAAATAACACATCGTTCACCAGCTACCCGCTCCCAGAAAAGCTGTACAGGGTTGCCGAAATGGAGCCCAACACGCATCATGGCGTGCCTCGCTCGGAAGTGATGGGCTCCATCACAGCAACGCTGTACAGCTTTCCCGGGAGCGGGCAGCTGGTGAACCATGTGTTATTTCCGCCTAAAATACAAACCGATATAAAATAAGTGAGTTAATTTACGTTTTTCACAGTCATACAGGTTAACTTTTTGATGTATAAGGATTACATCGCGTCCAAGAACTACATTTTCCATCCACCCTGAGCCGAGAAAAAGTTACCTTACAAAAATGATAACAACTTTTTTTCTTGGACACGCAAAATTTTGAAATTATTAAACCAGTTATACAACATTCCAATGTATAATGTGTTAAAATTTGGATTCGATATGATGACGGGTTTTTGAGATAATAATTCTTAAATGTGACGCATGGTTGAAACAAGCTTAAAAACGTGCACCTTTTGTGTTCCAACTGCGACAAAAAATATTAAAATATAAACTAAAAATTCCAAACCTACATGAGCTAACGTAAAATAGAACGACGAAAATGATGATGTTATTGGATTTTATGTAGATCTATTGGTTACTTCACAAACAACCTTCAAACTCGAGTACACATAATACTTTGGTCGACAGTAGTATAAAACCAAGTCCCCGATTCTTGGATGTCACGGGTAATCTCGAGAACCACTGGACGGATTTTGATGCGGTTTTCACCATTCTGTAAAGGATATCTCGAGGAAGGTTTCTGTAGAAAATAATTTATTTATGATTAAAGAAAGCCAAGCAGCAACGATTTCAGTGAAAACGTCGAAAGAAAAACCTGGTGTCCGTCAGTTATTTAAGCTTATGCTGGGCAAACCGTTAAAAATATTAATATACTATGGTTGTAAGAATTGTTCAGCATGAAAAGTTCTACAAAGAAGTTCCTGACAGCATATCTCTAACTTCAATACATCGTCCACTATAATTGTATTTATGTATTCATATCTTCCAACAATCTCCATTCAATTACTGAGGCAACAGTTTACGAGCTAGCTAGGGGCGAGCCTATCACCTCAGTTACAGCCTAGCTAGCGGGCGAGCCTAATGCGCCAGATACAGCCAGCAGCAAACTGTCAAGTAGTGTTGAGTTAGGACTTCAGAGAAGAGTGATTGTACTTGGAATGTCCCTGGAAGTGCAACTCAGCTTTTCTTCATTTCGGCCGTGAATGTTTCGTTACGCAAAATACACAGTCAAGTTAAGATTGGACGAAAGGGGGGTTTGTGTTTCATGCACCTCGCCATTCTTAAATTACGACCGGCAAGAATGCATTGCACATCGATCTTCATGATAATATAATTAATAGTCAGTGAATTTAACCCATCATGCCGAGACGTAAAACGGGTAGGGATAGGTCGTAGTTTATTGATATCGAAACAAAAAGTGCTTATCACGTAATGAATTCATAACTGTTCCCGTGCGAAGCCGGGGCGGGTTGCAAGTTAATAGTAAGAGAGAGGATGAGAGCATCTAATGGTCAGGGTCCAAGGGAAAATATGATTGCGAGGCTTACGGAAAGTATTCATTTTGAAATAATTTCTTAGCAAATTAAGGATCCCCTTCTTAGCAAAAAACGTAAAATTAAGCAATTTCCTTAATTGTGCCAAACGTTGAAGAGCTAAAGCGCCAGGAAAGGTTTCAAATTGTGAATCTTGGAGAGCTCTATCAAACTAAAAAACTTAATTTCGAAAATCACTTCCGGCCTAAATGCAGTTCTGAAAAAAGCAGACTAAAATCGCTTGTTTCCTTACTCGGTTTCATTTTCATTCAAATCATAGCCAAATTAACTACTTAACATAATTGGTTTTTAGTGTGTTTTTTTTGTTCAATACCCTGAGTCGTTGTTTGAATTTTAGAATAATGTTCACACTGGAGGTAGTTATAAGGGCTTAAGTGAATCTCTGCATTGACTCACACTAGCGCTCGTAGTGGTAGGAAAGGCAAACTGCTAATGTAATCGACCGGATATGGTTGAGTTTCAGGTGAACAATCATCAATCTACCGCGTGTCACCATGCCGGCACCTCGTAAGAAACGTTTAGTGTGTCCTTTACGTTTGGAAAAGTGGAGAAAACAACGAAAATGAATTACAAATGCACCGACAATAAGATTCAGTGATGAATCGGGTTCAAGCCGGCAATCGGATGCCCTAAAGGAATAGTGTTCTTGGAAGGTCTGGTCTATGACATTAAACGATGTTTTCAACATTGAATTGCTTGCCAGAAGCAAACGAATTTTTCTCAAAAGTCGCAGTCCTGCCTCACGCACAGACTGATATTTTTCATTCAATAATGTAAAGAACCACGTACACTTCTGCCAAAACAGCTGATTCCTGCTCGTGGTGCCCCTGCATAGGTATTAGGATTCGATTTTTCAGTACTGAACTGAGCGTCAGCATTCGGTGGCCAGACTATCACTTGTGATCTCCTGGCTAATGATACACAAAACTGAAGATACTAGCTCTTTTCAATGCCAATCTGCAAAGCCCTTGGGAATTGTTCTAAGAGTCCTTCAAATCAACATCGAAGGTATCAGTAGATCTAAAATTGGTATTGGAAAATAATGTTGATGTAATCTGTATTCAAGAAACGCATGCCTCTGATCTAGGTCAGCTTCGTTCAAGAGGAAATGTCCCTGGATACAAGTTAGTGGGAGCTACTTACCACCAATCTTATGGAACTGCTACCTTTGTTCAAAATTCTATCGCCTGCTCTCAGTTAATCCGGCTAATTCTGATGCAGACATTTTCAACATCACAACAAAAGTTAATGAGGTGACTATCATAAACATCTATAAACCTCCAGGAATTAAATGGCCTGACAGTGTTTTTCCAGCAATCTCTCTTCCGTCCATCTAAGTGGGTGATTTCAATAGTCATCATACTCAGTGGGGCTATAGGAACAACGATCAATGAGGAGAGAAACTTATAGTGTGGGCAGAGCTTTGTAACATGCAACCGATCTTCAATCCAAAAGACGGATGTACATTTAAGTCAGGAAGATGGCGATCAGAAACTCATCCTGACTTGTGCTTTGTATCAAATGATCATCAGGGATCCAATGTACCTGAGTTTCGTAAAGTTCTTATGAACTTCCCACATAGTCCTGGAAATTGGAATGCATATTCCCATTATAAGATCGTCACCACTTTCTCGATGGAACTTTAGTAAAGCTAATTGGGAGAGTTTCTCAGCCGATCTCGACAGAACCATTGGATGGATTTCTCCAGAGGTAGATAACTACTCTAGGTTTATGAAAGCTGTTCTGGCATGTGCTAAAAGACATATTCCTCGTGGAATGAGAAAGGAATTTATCCCAGGTTGGTATGAGGCTTGTGAAGCACAATACGAAGATTACCAGGGAAATGGAGAAAAGGATGTAGCTGATGATCTCCTTCATAACCTAGATGAAGCTAGACGCAACCGATGGACGAAAAACTGTGGAAACATTAGACTTCAGACACTCGAGTAGAAAAGCTTGGAGCCTCCTAAGTAAGCTAGGAAGAATACCACATAGTTCCCAGCTGAAGCCAGAGATTTCAACCAATCATGTTGCCAGTCGCATTGCCAGCTTGGCTAAAGTCAAGCCTGAACTGTGTCATAAAAGGTTTATAAAAAATGAACTGACTCAGTTGAGAAAGCTTTATACTACTTCCTCCAACATTTCTGATCCTTTTACTGAACAAGAGCTACTGCTTGCCCTAAAGGTATTGGAAAATGGAAAAGCCCCGGGTTTTGAAGGTATACACCCAGGATTTCTGAAGCACTTTGGAAAGAATGTAAGGAATTGGTTAGTGCAGTTCTTTTCAAACATCCATCAAACAAGTAAACTTCCTTCCGAGTTCAAACGAACTAAGATTCTAGCTATCGTAAAACCTGGTAAACCTCCGAATTCTGTTGAAAGCTACAGACCAATCGCCTTAATGAGCGTTTGTTTTTAGCTCCTGGAATGACTTATTTGTATAGAATAAGCCCCCTAATTTGTAAAAACATTCCTATCGAGCAGGCTGGTTTCAGACCTCAATGTAATTGTGAAGATCAGGTGCTTGCCTTGACAACACATATTGAGACAGGTTTTGAAAAGCGATTGAAGAGTGGGGCAGTGTTTATTGATCTAACAGCTGCCTACGACACAGTGTGGAGAGAAGGTATTGTGTACAAGTTCTTTAAACTAACAAAGTGCAGTCAAATGTCACGTTTGATTAACAATAATCCAGGTAGTTATACATAAAAACCACAGCAAAATAAGGGTACTCAATAATGGTCTTCCACAAGGATCTGTTCTTTCTCCATTACTGTTTAATCTGTATATTGCGGACATACCTACTACCAGCTCTCGTCAGTTTGCTTATGCTGATGATCTAGCAATAATTACTCAACATGCGGATGCTAGAACTTTAAATGCACACCTGGATGTCCTATGCAAATACTTCGAAAAGTGGTGCTTGAAGCCCAGCTCTAGTAAAACGGAAACCTGCTTCTTCCTTTTAAACAATCGGCAAGCGAACTCTGCCCTGAAAGTGTCTCTTAATGGAGGTCCTCTCCCTCATAATGCCAACCCCAAATATCATGGAGTTACTCTTGACCGAACGTTATCGTACAGGAAGCATCTCACCAAACTAGCAGCCAAATTAAGGACATGTAACAATAAGTTAGCATCCACAAACTTGCTGACTCCACAAGGGGAGCGTTTGTAACTACATTGCGTACTTCGGCGATGGCACTGGTACATTCAACAGCTGAGTACTGTTCCTCAGTTTGGGTCAACAGCTCTCATGTTAAAAAGGTGGACACAGTCCTGAATGAGACAGTGCGTATTATTAGTGGCACAATAAAATATACCCTTCTTTTCTGGTTGCCTGTGCTTAGTCACATAGAACCGCTTAGAATTAGAAGACTGAACAACTTGGTCAGGGAATACAACAAGATATTGGCCAATCCTGAACTCTCCATACATGAAAATACTAGCACCAGACATAGCCGTCTCAAGTCAAGATCTCCACCTATTCAAACAGCACAGGAACTGGTTGCTGATTGGCAAAAAGAGTGGAACAGCATAGCTCCAATGCAATGGTAGGCATTGTTCAACATTCAAAATCTGCCAGCTGGATTTGATTTGCCCCCCAAGACATGGGTAACTCTCAACAGAGTCCGCACTACCACGGGAGATGCGGATCAATGATGTTTAAATGGGGTATACGATCTTCCCCAACCTGTGATTGTGGTGCAGTTAGACAGACTATGAACCATATTGTCACTGAGTGTATTAGTAGGGCATTCAGTGGATCAACACAGGACTTTGTAATAGCCTCTACTGAAGCCATAAGATGGCTAGAAAATTTAGACATTAATCTTTGATCACCCTTTCCCTTGCATGATTGTTACAGTTGTAATGTGTTACCTATAGTATGTATATTGTTTAGGGTGTTGTTTGTTTTGTGGTGCACCATACGCTAATAATAATAATAATAGCACCGTTTTGAAGGTAGAAATCGAGATTTGCAATTAACTTAAGTCAAAAAATTCTGGAATGCTTCTGAATGACATTATTCTTCTTTATTATAACAACTGGCCTGTTTGCCATCTCTTGATGAATGCAGTACATTTGCATTTGTCTGTTGGCACAGGCTAGAGTAAAATGTGGCTTTTCACCGATGTCTCAGTCTCACTCATGGCTGTGATCATATGGAAGCTACTGAGGTATGGGTGGTGCTTCGTAATGACATCCAGGGCACAGTCAGTGCCTGTGGATGCTGTGAAAGATTCTACTCATAGGGATAGTACTGCAGTTCCGACAGTAAGGAAAGCAATGGCTAAGTACCTCACTCCTCATCTTGCCTAGTACGCCTCAATATAGCGCTGCCTTTGGTGTTTGTGGGTATTACCCACATAACCTAACGGTGGTACATTTTGAGGATTCAACCAGCCTTCGGGCTGACTACCTAACAGACAAACTGACACTATAAAGACCGACCTCACACCCCATCGGGTTTGAGTGGGAAATACTTCACTATCCACCCTTTATCTGCCTCGTTGCTTAGTGGCTAGCCTCCTTGGCTGTCACCGAGGAGGTACGAGTTCGATTCCCGGCTCTGCCAAGACATTTAATTCTGGTCCAAGGACTGGAACGGGGTACACTCAGCCTCGTGAGGCAAAACTGAGAAGAGGCGGATTCAATTCCTACCTCAGTCATCCTGGAAGTGGTTTTCCGTTGTTTCTCCACTTCTACTCCAGGTAAATACCGATATAATACCTAACTTAATGCCACGGTCGTTTCCTACCCCAATTCTACCTCAATTACAAAATACACACACTAGTACACACATCACAGCGACACAGTTTATCAGACACATTCCACACATACCCAAGTACATGGCGATATAAGACCTCGATGTCGCAAATCCCCTAAAAGAATCAACAACTAAACCAATATTTTTCCCCATGTGACTTTTCACTATTTTGGCCAACTGAAGAGCGATATTCGTGGACATTTTTTAAGGGTCGAGGATTTGTGTGCTTGGACACACTGTAGTTGTGGTACCGTCAGCGGTCAAAGACCTTTCTATTAAGAGGAGTTACTGTCTTTTCACCCAGTGGTATTCAGTAAAAATCTGCATAATTGGGCCATTGGTTAATTTCGGTAGTCATATAATTGGGTCAAACATGGCATGGCACGATATCAAATAAATATTTATAATGTTTATAGCCTACGTAAGCTTACGTGGACAATTCTATTGCTATTTCATTTATCTTTTGGTTCAGTCTACGTCAACATAACAAAATTTACAGTATGACCAGGAAGCCAAATCAACTCAATTACCGTACAAATTCTCACCGGAACATGTTCCTCCTACATCACCGGTCAACTCCGTGAGTGGTTTCAATAACTTTGTCAGATGCAGAACGATCATGACAAAGCTTCCTGTTCAATCGCAGATAACTTATATTTGATAGGCTCGCTCGCTAGCTCGTAAACTAGGGGGCTGATGACCTCGTAATTCCGCCCCTTAAAACAACAATAACTAACTAGCTCGTACACTCACTCTGAAGCTAGTGATTTAAATTTCCACTGAATGGATATTGTTGGAAGAAATGAAAACATAGAAACACTTATAGTGGGCGGTGTATTAATATAGAGATATGCTGTCACGGAGTATTTTGTGACTTTTCATGCTGAACAATTCTTACACTCATAGTAAGTTTCTAGGTTACATATATATTTTAACGGTTTACCCAGCGTAAGCGTAAAAGGCACACGGACGGCAGGTTTTTCTTCGACTGGATTCACTGAAATAGTTACTGCTCGGCTTCCTTTGCTCATAAATGAATATTCTTGTACAGAAACCTTTCTCTAGAAATCCCTTACAGAATGGAAAAAACCGCATGAAAATCCAACCAGTGGTTGTCGAGTTTACCCGTTACATCCAACAATAAGTGCCTTTGTTTTATAATATGTAGAGATATAGGCCTAGATGTCTCTACTAAACTAGAGTACATAGGCCTAGATGACGTACACTCGTTGCCATGGTAACCACCGGATATCCATGTCGGTTTATTGTCCACGCTAATTACAGATAGTTGGTTGGTTCCTCAGTTTAGCGGCTGCGACAACGCGGTCATGTAGCCCCGTGTTCTTTGGGTGTGTGTAAAATCTGTCTGATAACCAGTGTTAATTGTGATGGCTGTATTAGTGTGTGTTATATGTAATTGAAGGAAAGGACTGCAGACTGCAGTAGTTCCTACTTTTGCTACCAAATGCTACCGTCAACGACACCTAGCCGCGAACTTGGCTACTAGATACCACTGCAACCAGCACCTCTCGGCGAACGTTGAAACTTAGAGCATTCTAACCTACAAATTTAGCTTCACACAATTGTAGTTAGAGGAAGGTTATTTTACATGCCATACATCTAAGACATGGGCCCGCAGGCTTTACTTCACCTCCGAAGGAAGGCATACTGAGGATTTTTTAACGCTTTCACAAAATCTGACGACTTCAGCCGGGTTTGTACCCGCGATCTTGGGAATAGAAACTCAGCATGCTACCAACTACGTCACTGAAAACACCAAATCACAGATAGACTCCCAGCCCTAAAACATATCCATGTTAATAAACTTATATTTCATTTGTATAGACGAGTGATTGTGGTACTTGTTGTTTTAAGGAGAGAAATATCTAGGTCATCGGGCTCTATCGATAATGGTGGTAATGTAAATGAACGTCAAATGAGTACTACAACTACTGACTTACAGCTTTCATAGTAAAAGAGGAAATAGACAAAATGCTCTATGAAGTGAAAATTAAAACAAGTAGTTCCGTGAAGAACTATACAGCCTATTTTCATATATCCTACTTATATTAACTGCCACTATCAAGATACAAATTTTCAGTTGGATTGCTATAATAGATTCGTAGATATTCAGAGTCGTCTGAATATTTCGGATGGTCGCCATGTTGGATTGTTAAATGTATAGGCCATCGAGTCATGTACCATTAAAGGAAAATCATTGCGTAGGTTCATTATTCAAACCTTCACTTCGATTGCTTGATTACGACACAAGAAATAAAAACTTAATTTTTAAATTCGCACAGCCGCCATCTTGAGGTTATGTAAACAATTGAACTAAATTAGATACCAGTGCATTACATTTCCTGTACCAGATTTCATTGCGTTTGGAACATTAAATCGCGAGAAAGGTCTATTTAAAATTTTTAAATTCGCTTGGCCGCCATGTTCGTTTTGTAGTTAAACGCTTTTTGAAAGTCTTATAGATAAACTTCCAGTAGTGCCCTTTATCTCCGTACAAAATTTCAGGGTGATACAGCTAATAGTTTCAGAGATATAGAATGCCGGTGAAATATTTCGCTCATCCGCCATCTTGTGGTTATGTAAACAATTGAACCAAGTTAGATGTCGGTGAATTACAATGTGTATAAACATATACTGTACCAAGTTTTATTGCGTTTGGTTGGTTAAATCGCGAGGAACGTCTATTTAAAAGTCGCAAATTCGCGTGGCCGCCATGTTGGTTTTGTACTTACCAGTTTTTCAAAAGTCACATAGGTGAACTTCTAGTAGTTCCCTTTATCAAAGTAATAAATTCCAGGGTGATGTCGGTAATAGTTTCGGAGATATTGAATGCTGGTGAAATATTTCGCACAGCCGCCATGTCGGATTGGTGAGACGTAACAAAATTTGAAGGGCACGGTCGAGGTCGCCCGGAATAGTGTTATGAGCTTACTGAGTTTCATTGGAATCGCTCCAGCCGTTTAGAATTTATTAGACACACACACACACACACCTCACACACACACACACGGACAAAAGGTGATCTCATAAGCCTATTTTTTCAAAATTGAAAATAGGCTAAAAATACAGAGGAATATAAATGTCATCAAGCCACAAAGATAAGGATTGTGGAACTAGGGGAGAAGCATAGCCATAAAAGGCATATAGAAAATCAGTGTAAATAGGGGGTAAAATGGACCCAGCTCAGGAATCCCTCCGGTTCACTGACTCCCGATTTTATCAGCCGTGATCCTTTGAGGATGTAGCGCTATCAAGAGTACACCATGCACTGTAAGGTGGGGTTACATGAAATCATGACTCCTTTAGGAAATTCCATGAAAGAAAAAGGAAAGGTGAGAAAAATGAAACATAAGAGAAGGACCATTAAGGCGGGAAATGGCAGACAAGCTAGACCTCGGATACCCTGATACCGTCGAGGTGGGAAGTGTTGCAAGAGTTGACCAAGGGAGGCTGACAGGTAAGACGAAGGAGAGGATCCAGCTCAATTAAGTGGAAGATTTAGCTGGCGTCCCGTGGTCTTCAACTAACGCCCTACTAGTTGTGAGCCCTTGAGGAGTCTGTGTTGCGTTGTTATGTAATGACTACATCACCCATTACGTTGTCTGTTTATTTCTAACTACACCAGTTATGTAATAATTGCCACTTCTTGTCATCCTGAAATTATCTGGAAAAGAGCATTAAAAGTAGATCGTGTTCTCCTTAGAATGAATCGTAGTGGACTATTTGCTAATTGGCCAGACAAGGCTACAGCAAGAACTCACCTTGAGGATCCGGTCTACTCTCAATTTATTCAAAATATCTACCGGTTTTAAAATTAATCTGGAGCTCGTTTATTAAGGATTTATTTAAGGATCGTTCCATGACTGAGCTGGGTAGCTGGTGTTTGAAGACCCAAGTTTCGAATCCCGTCAGCGACAGTGATTTTTCTTCAGATTCTTCCACACGGACTTGAAGCAGTCGCGAGGATGGTGCTTTATTTCAAGACTCAGATCAGTTACCCCAACTTACGCACTGTTGCAGTCATCACAATAACATAGTTACAAAAGAATCCTACGAAAAGACAATTTTAAAAAATGAACGAGGTATTGACCTAGCAGTTTTTGCTTATTTCAGGGGCTGAGACATTACTGTCACATAGCCCCATGTATTTTTTGGGTGTGTGTGGAATTTGTGTTTTAACCTGTGTTATTGGGATAGGGCTATATTAGTGTGTGTATTTGTAAATAGGGGTTAGGATTGGGAAGGAGGTGGCCGTGCCCTTCAGTTAGGAACCATCCCAGCATTCGCCTGGAGTAGTGGAAAACCACTTCCAAGTTGGCTGAGGTGGCAATCGAGCCCTCCGCTTCTCAGTTTTGCCTCACGAGGCTGAGTGTTCCCCGTTTCAGCCCTCAGACCAGAATTAACATTTCTTGGCATAGCCGGTAATACGAAATATATATATATATATATACAGTACTCATTGTGATTCTTCGAAATTCCATAGCCTATCCTCAGTCTGAGATTTGTTGTTGTTTATAATCTTGGTCATCAGCCCTGTGTACGTGGGTGTGTGTTCAATTTGTCTGATAACCTGTGTTTCTGTGGTGACTGTTGTAGTGTGTACAAGTGTAATTATTAAGATTGGAAATTGGGTAGGTGTCCCTAGACTTGAATTAAGGTACTCTCCCGGCATTTGCCTGGAAAATATGTGGAAAACCACACTCACGATAGGCGCTGTGTGTGCCGAATCTCCGATCTCCGTTCCCTATCACGGTCGTGGTGTGTTTAACGCAAACGGCTATGCTGTGGGGTACTCAGTCTGAGTAGTAAGAAGGATCAATTTATACCGAAATCTAAATTTGTGAACTATAGGCCTACACTATCTCTTTGATGGGATTTACGTACGTTGTCTGGTTGAGCCGCGCTTACACTCAAATCACCTTTCTGTGACTTCCAAGCCACATGAGAATAGCGGGGAACGAGTTAGCGGATCAGGCTGGAAAAGAGGCGTGTTACTATTCTCGACCAAGTAAGGTACCCGCTAGAGATATTCACTCTTTGTTCACGCCGACAAGTACTGGCATTCTGGGAGAGTCAGTGGCTAGCTCACCCAATGCCCAGTACATTGAGAGCGATGAAGGGAACTACAGTACTCGCGTGTGGCGGAGCTCTTTCCGATCACGGAGGGAGGCCATCATTTTGTGTAGACTATGGATAGATCAAGCAAGATCCACCCACTCGTACCTGAAGAGAAGGGAAGCCGTTTTCACCGTGGCCCATATATTAACCGAGTGTGTGGATGTTGCTGATCTACTAAGAAACCTTGTATTAGCCGATGACGTGGTGGCTGCTGATCTCGTCATCCGCTTTATAAGTGAGAGTGGGTTAGGGTAAGCATTCTAAATTTCCCAGTGTACATTTACTCAAAGAACTTTTTCTTTTTTGAAAATTGAATTTGGTTTTCCGTATATTTTTGTTTATTATTATAATTATTTATTTTCTTTTATTAATTTTCGGTCTTTGCGTATTTAGGTGTCCACCTCTACATTTTCAATTCCTTTCTAAATTTGTATACTTTAATCTGTGTTATGAGGGGCAGATGACCTCGCTGTTCCACCCCTTAAAATCTCAATAATTAACGAACTAACATACGTTGTAGTGGTGTTCAATCCATCTCGAAAAGGGATTATCCATTTTTCAGTGATTGACAAATAACACACTTAGTCTACCTTGAAATTCGAGGTAGATTGGATTATTTTAAATTTCACAACTATAAAACGAACATGTTTTATTGGGTTTTAAACTCCACGCGCTCTTTTACTACCGTACTTGAAAAGTCTGATTGGTTGGTTGGTTGGCTGGTTGTGCGGAGGAAAGCTCAATTTCCGCACACAGACACAGGCGCAGTAGCGACCAGAGAAAGAACTACAGTTTTAACGCAGCCAAATGAACGGCAGGGGAGGATATCTTCCCCATGTTCTGAGCGTCGCATTTCATCAATTACCAGACCATTACACTACAAGCCACGCTACAAGCAGAGCTGTGAATTATGACTTATTTTCTTTTTAAAATTTATATTGTATTTTATGTACTATTCTTGGATTGAAAATTTCAATATAATTTGAAGGCTGAAACCTATTCTATAGAGGGATGTTTGAAATTGTGTATCTAGATGTAATTTTTACCGTACATGCTTTATTTTAAGATGATGTATTTTTATGCAGTTAATTCTTTTCTCCCCCTTAAAATTCGTGCAAGAGCCGCCACTGGGTGTTATATGACCGTGTTGGAGATAGTTAACGCTCCTTTTGAGTGTTCAGTCTTGTGATATCTGCCGCAACCATATCCCGGTTATGCCTAGAATTACAATTCTTGTGGTTCTTTTTTTTTTTTTTTTTTTTTTTTTTTTGTGTGTGTGTGTGGGGGGGGGGGGGGGTTGCACTCTGTTTCGTTACGACAAGTGAGGAGAGGAATTCCACCTTACTCAACCTGAAGTTCACACTACACACCCTAGCACAGTTACTGCGTTAATGCAGCCCACTTCGGGGCAACTGTTGATCGTGATGCCTTCAGCCCCTTTGTAATACAACTATTACTAATTTCACTAACCTTGTGGTAATCTGTTATTGATGATAGAACCTTTCAACATATCCGCCGATAGTGACATGAACACTCACATTAGCTAAGTGCTCTACTAATGGTTAAGTTATCATCAATGAACAAAAAGTAGTAATCGATAAAGTGGTTACGGTACTAATAACCCGGAAATGCTGTCAAATATTAGATGTGTATGTTATAGGCCTACAGGGTGGAAATAAATTACCATTACAAACTCATAGGGATACAAGAGTTGGAAAGAAAATAGTGGCATAATATTACGTATACTATTACTGTAAGTAAACTTGCCACGGTGGGTGAGTGGTTAACGTGTCGGACTACCGACCCCAAGCTTGCAGGTTCACTCCTGGCCGTGGTAAGTGATTTTTGAAAGGTGGCAAAAATATCGGTACTCAGTTGTATGACATCATCACTTGCAGCACGCAAAGTGGTTGACATGAAATATGTAGTATATCCTATTGTCGTACTAAGGGACTCAGCATTCAGTTCCCTGACGTTTAGAGTCTCGTAGTGCCTGCGGATTACATATTTGATGTTGCTTCATTTGACGGGCTTGGGACATCTTGTTCATCAAGGAATTTAGTCTTGTAAGCTATTTTATTATGATGGCTGTATTAGTGTGCCTATTTGTAATTCAGGTGAGGATTGGGAAGGAGGCGGCCATGGCCATACGTTAGGAACCATCTTGGCATTTGCCTGGAGGAGACGTGGGAAACCACGGAAAACCACTTCCAAGAAGACTGACGTGGGAATCGAACCCACCTCTTCTCACGTATGCCTCAGGAAGCTGAGTGTACCCCGTTACAGCCCTCAGACCAGAATCACATTTCTTGGCAGAGCCGGTAATCAAACCCGGACCTCCGGGTCAAAAATGCTAGTCACTACACTAGGAGTTGGTCTTCAGTTTTGAGCAGATATATTCCAACTTGCGACTGAGGCTAGGATTGGGAAGGAGGCACCCTTACGTTAGGAATTATCACAGCATTTGCCTGGAGTAGAAATGGGAAACCACGGAAAGCCCCTCTTGGATGGCTGATGTAGATTTCAGCTCTCAGATCGCACCAGCTTATCAAAGCCAGGGTTTTACCCTCTCACCTTACGCCTACACAATTCAGGTTATACTCCAACCCACGTCACAAAGCCAGTGGCCAAGTAGCAGTGGGTAGGCTATTACTTATTGTATACACGCGAGTCCAAATATGTGACTGACGGCTGACTTTTTAGAGCATATTTTCGTAACTGACCCTCGGCCAACCCAAGGTTGATCGCCTATCCGCAACCTCTAATAAGGGAAACACATAACCTGTTCCTGATGAGCCTTCCCGTTTTCAACAAACTTGTAATTTACATAATTATCTGAATGCCAGTATTATGACCACGTCCAGATGAAGTGATTGTCAGCAACCCTCAGCATCTCAAGGTCACATGGCATTACGTACGCGCAGTCGACGTGTATGGCTAGAGTCATCTTAGGCACAGATAACCGTGCTGACCGATGTATAAATACTGTTCTTTTCAAAATGGAAAAAGATTATTCCCCTAAGCCCCCTCAAAATGGCCTTTCCAGTATTCATCATCTATAGCAGGTGATCTCAACATTGTTAGCCTATTTTCATTTATGAAAACATAGGCTTATTGTTAACAGAAAAGCGCACGAATGTGCATAACATAGATTTACACTAGTAAAACAAACATGTTACAAAATAGTTAATTGATGTGAAAAACATCATGATCCAGTAATCAATCAGGAAAGTGTGCATTAAAGCATTCATTCATGACCGGTCATTATATTGTGAATTGAATGTTATTTGTGAAAGAGAGCAACACCGTATGATGCTTTGTTCAGTTTAAATGTTAGTCCTTGCCATAATCAAACAGTGATTTCTAGTTATTTTTACATCGTGTGATTTGATATGTGTCACAGAACTGGTCACATAATGAGCACACGCAGAGTAGTTCATTTGGGGAGTGGTAAGACATGTTTTTACATATTTTATGGTGGTACCCATGCACTGCTAACTTTATCACAACCATGGGCGCCCGCAGGGAAGGGCAAGGTGGAGCCGTGCCCCCCCCCCCCCCTCCTGAAATTCCGAGAATTTTTATATTCGATTGGTCATTGTCATCAGTTATTTCATAAATTGAGGTTTCTCATAATCAACTGACAAATGTCACAATAGAAAACTTCTTTAATGTTGCTGACATAATAAGTAGGCCTATTTATATTAAAAAATATATGGTTCTAATGATGTCATGCACTAGACCACCAATGGAAACATAGCTCCATTTTTCAATATGGTTATGTCTAGTTTCAATACCGTATGTTTACCCAACACTATCAAAAGTGGTTAGGTGGTTTCGCCACCTCACATTGGCAGTGACGATATGAAAGCACGTTCTGGAGATATTTTTATACATTGCAACACCGATAGCGGATTTCAGCCCCTACAACGAGGTTTCCTTTGGTGACTTGTAAAACACTAGTCCCTTAAGGTCGCGCTTACAAAAAAAAGGGGCATTTACTGTATTCAGGCCCGTTGTTACAAGGGAACAAACAGGGCAGCTGCCCAGGGCGGCAGGTTTTAGGGGCGGAAGAAAATCTGGACAACTGTACAAAACCGCTTGGGCATTAAACGCCAAGTCATTAAAGTTTAACCCCCTCCACACACACACACTCACACACACACACACTCACACAAGAGAAGTATTCATTGTCGCACAATTGCAATGTTGATTATTTAAGGACACACAAAACGGGGTTGTGTTAGTCATGTTGGTGTTCTTTCTTTTGAATCTGACTTGAAAGTGAAATTGGACGAATGAAATCCTAATCTTGTTTGCAAATGACAAGGCAGGAAGGAGTCCCTTTGCTATTTGAATAATTGGTGACTTTTTTTTTACGTATGGTTTTTAGTGCCGGGAGTGACCGAGGACATGTTCGCCAGAGTTTGTAGTTGCTTGTATGCGGACACCCATGGGGTGAGCTACAAGTACCTTCGCGTGTGGAGTGTTGTCTGGGGAGGAAAGTGTGAATGTAATGACGAGGAATTGGACGGTAGCGGCTGTGGCCTATTGTTAGGGACCAACCCCAGCATTTGCCTGGAAGGAAGACGGGAAACCACAAAAGACCATCTTCAAGGTTGCCGGCGAGGAGATTCGAACCTCTTCGCCTCCCGGATGTGAGCGACTGCGTGCAGCCACGCAGTAACGACCACGGCTAACTCTCCCATCTTTTTTGCCATTGGTTGTGTTTGATATCTTTTAAAATTTAAATATAGACGGTAGATCGGTTGAGACAAAATGGCGTTCAATACTGATAGCCTTCGTAATGTTGTACGCTTATGATTCCAATGAAATTTAAAGCAATTTCCGATGCGCAACATGTAGCCTATTTATATGAGCGGAGATGTTAATTTAATCATAATTTAATTGGGCTCATAGTCGTATTGACCGACTGAAAGTTCCAATTCAATATAGATCAATTAGTTGATAAAACCAAAGTTCAAGGGGGGATTGATAATGATGTGCTTCTGAAAGAAGAACATTACAGAACAGACATTGGTAGGCTCTTAACTCAAGGAACATTTATGTGCCATTCTTAAGTACGAATGTATATAAATACAAGCTGACCCGGCAGACGTTGTCCTGCCAATCAAAGAAAGTAACTTTGTTTCTTGAAGTGCTTTTGGATACACAATACTTTTTTCAATTTCTGTTAACTGCCTCTAAACTATCGTGAAATGAATTAACTAATTTAGAAACATTCGTTGGAGCGTGCACAACAACTCTCCAAAGTTTCATCGCAAATGGATAAATGGCATTTAACGCATACGGGATTTTGTTAAAATGATTCGTGCGCTGTCACTCATTTGTTGAATCTACTCGTGCTCTACCAACTGTGAAATGGATTTACTAAGTTAGAAAGCTTCACGTAAGTGTACACAACAACTCGTCAACGTTTCATCGCAATCGATGAATAGTATATGAACGCATACAGGATTTTGTTGGAACTCTTCGCGCGTCTTCACTCATTTGTTACATCTACTCGTGCGCTACCAATATTGTAAAATGGATTTACCAAATTGAACACCTTCCCTGGCGTGAACACAACAACTCATCAAAGTTTCATCGGAATCGGATGAATGACATATGAACGCATAAGTGATTTTCTTTAAACGATTCGCGTGCCGTCACTCATTAGTTGAATCTACTCATGCGCTACCTATTGTAACATAGATTTATTAAGCCTGAAACCTTCTCCGGCGTGTACTCAATGATTCACCAAGGTTTGATCACAATCGGATGAATGATATATGACCGCATACGGGACATTGTGGAAACGATTCGCGCACCGTCGCTCATTTGTTGAATCTACTCGTGCGCTACTTATTAAAAACTGGATTTACTAAGACAGAAACATTTCCTGGAGTGTACACAACAATTCACCAATGTTTCATCGCAATCGGTTAAATGGTATATGGACGCATACGGTACTTTGTTGAAATGTTTCGCGTGCCGTCACACATTTGTTGAATATACTTGTGCGCTACCCATTGTAAAATGGATTTATTAATCCAGAAACCTTCCGTAGGGTGTACACAACATCTCACCCAAGTTTCATCGTAATCGGACGAATGGTATTTGAACGCATACGGGACCTTATTGAAACGCTTCGCGCGTCGTCGCTCATTTGTTGAATCTACTCGTGCGAAACCTCCTGTGAAATGGATTTACAAAGTTAGAAACCCTCACGTAAGTGTACACAACATCTCACCCAAGTTTCATTACAATCGGATGAATGGTATATGAACGCACACGGGACTTTGATTAAAAGTTCGCACGTCGTTGCTCATTTGTTGAATCTACTCGTGAGCTACCTATTGTAAAATGGATTTACTAAGTTAGAAACCCTCACGTAAGTTTACACCACATCTCACCCAAGTTTCATCGCTATCGGACGAATGGTATTTGAACGCATACGGGACTTTGTTGAAAAGCTTCGCACGTCGCCGCTCATTTGTTGAATCTACTCGTGCGCAACCTCCTGTGAAATGGATTACTAAGTTAGAAGCCTTCACTTAAGTGTACACAACAACTCATCAAAGTTTCATCTCAATCTATGAATGGAATATAAACTTATACGGGATTTTGTTGAAACGCTTCGCGCGTCGTCACTCATTTGTTGAATCTAGTCGTGCGCTACCTAATGTGAAATTGATTTACTAAGCCAGAAGCCTTGCCTGGAGTATACACAACATCTCACCCAAGTTTCATCGCTATCGGACGAATGGTATTTGAACGCATACGGGATCTTTTTGAAACGCTTCGCGCGTCGTCGCTCATTTGTTGAATCTATTCGTGCGCTATATATTGTAAAATGGATTTACTAAGCGAAACACCTTCCCTGGAGCTCACTCAACATATCACCCAAGTTTCATGGCAATCGGAAGAATGGTATATGAAACGCTCTAACGTGCCGAGACAAACGGTAGAATTTGACATCACTGCCATCTTTGGTATAAAACACAACTTTTCGCCACGGGCGGAGTGTATGTAATGGCGGTAGTTGCACAGGTTGCGACCAGGTGGCTCTAACGTGCAGAGACAAATCGTCCAAAGACATCAGCTTTCACGAAGGCCAAGGCTAGTGGTTTCCATGACGACTGTTTTTGACTGTATATTGTGGTTCTAAAATTGTGTGTAAATTGTGGTTCTAAAATTGTGTTCATTCCACCTACCGGGTCAGATTGTGAATCTAAACCACACATGGACCCACCCTAATATACATACCAGATTCCATCAAAATCGGTTCAGTCGTTTAGGAGGAGTTCAGTCACATACACACGTGTCCAAGAATTATATATATAAAGATATAGGCATATAACGTGTTCTGCCCTTATTAGGCAGGTCTTCACAAAGCAGCTCTCCATGCAGTCCTGTCCTCAGCCGTTCTCTTTGTTTGGTGGTAATTTCCTACTATATTGACACTGTCCACCAGCTGGTACCTTCTCCGTCCTCTTCCTCTCTTTCCGTTTACTCATCCTTCGAGAGCATCCCTCAGCAAACACTCTCTTCGCAGCCAGTGTCCAAGCCAGTTCCTCTTCCTTTTATGGATGGTATGTAACAGCCTGATCCTGCGATGTTTGCCGTTATCAAAGCGACTAAGTAAGAAGTACATGGTTTAGTGAGTTTTATATAGTTTACTTAACGGTCAGCACTAATTAAATGAAATATTTTTTTTCTAAAACGAAAATTTTCAGAGCATGGGCGTCACAAGTACGAGTAACGTACAATACGAATTTATCACTTCGCACAAGATTCATTATGCTACGAAGAGCAATGCAAAGTATTCCTGATAGCTTGTTGAAAATGGAAATCCACAGCCTGCTTCCAGTAGACCGACTGGGTCAGGAATGGAATGAATGAAGCCCCCATCTAGCGGCGAGGATATGAACTGTGCCGGCTGCTGAAGCCTGTCACACTCCTAACGGGCAATGATTAAATGAATGACACATGAAATGAAAGGAAAGTGGAGAGTATTGCTGGAATAAAATATTGACAGGGAAAACCGGAGTACCCGGAGAAAAACCCTTCTGCCTCCGCTTTGTCCAGCACAGATATCACACGAAGTGCCCGGGATTTGGACAAAAACTGTGAACTAAAACAAAACATTCCTCCCAATCTTGCCATAAAGCAGCCAGCGGTTTCAGACCAGTCAAATAATGAACTTCACGAAACACGTAAGAACTGAAACGAGAATGGTGGGGAGTAAAGAAATGAAAATTATAACTTGCCCCCCCCCCCCCCTCTGGAAAAAATCCTGCGGGCGACCATGATCACAACATGTCTTAGTTTCTTATTGGCGCTGATCCAGTTCCGGTTGATCATGGCATCCGTGCTGTAAAATTCCAGCGGAATGTCTTCTCTCTTCTCTCTGCTAAGTGGGCTTCAGCATTCTTTGTTGATGGAAGCTGTAATTTTGTCCTTATTTCTTCGAAGAGAAAGGGTTCCCGTGCTAATTCATATGTTAGGCGGGAGCGCGAGTATTTTGAAATGCCCATTAAGGTTTTTCAGGAATTGGGCTTTAACTCTTTCGATGGTGGCCAGATCTCTCTTCGTTAGTCGGTCCCATATCAAGTGGATTCCGTACGTGAGAATTGGTAGGATCTTTGCATCAAACAGATGCATAGTTGTTTTTAAGGATAGCTGCTGAAGGTTATTAATGTCGTACATGGCTTTCAAGCAAGCCACTGATCTGTCCTGGATGTGTAATCTGAATGTCCCGGTAGTCTGTAAAGTGATCCCAAGGTATTTAACTGCATTTACTATTTCCACTTTGTCCTCTTCATATTGCAAGTTGTCGTTTGCTGCTACACGCCCACCTTTCCGAAAAACCATCAGTTGGGTTTTTGTCCAGTTTATTTTCAGACTGTTATTTCCTGCCCATTCTACCAGTGCTGAGAAGGCGTGTTGGAGTTCTTCCTTATTTGGTGATCCTAGGACCATGTCATCCGCGTATATGTAGATCACTGCGTCCTTTGATTTCTCTCGGATTGCTGTTGTTACATCGGCTGTGGCAATATTGAACAGTATGGGACTGAGGGGATCACCTTGCAACACTCCATTAGTTTGGGTGATTTCCTTTGTTTTTCATACTGCGTAATCTATGGTTATCTGGTTGTATGCCAGGATATCTTTTACTAAGATTGTTAAAGGGTTGTGATTGCCGATGATATTTTGAAGTTTCGATGTGAGCTTTCTTCTGTCAATTAGGTCGAAGGCCTTTGTATAGTCTATAAAGACTGCATAAAACTTTCCCATTTGAAGTCGTTTTGCTTCCTCTATGTCATTTAACAGATTTTGAATTGCGTGCAAGGTTCCTCTTCCTCGTCTAAAGCCGAATTGTTTCTCCGGTATCTTGGAGTCGACTTTGTATACTATCCTGTTGGTTAGAATTCTTGTCAGTAACTTGAAGGTGTTGCTTTCCAGTGCAATTCCTCTGTACGAGTTGGGGTCGTTGGTTTCACCTTTTCCTTTATAGAGAGTTTTAATGGCTGATTTTCCCCATTCTTCGGGGATATTTCCTGATTCTAGGCATTTGGTAAACAGCTTGGACCATAGTTATGGTAGGCATTGTGCCGATTCCTTTAGATGTTCGTTGAAAAACCCGTCTGGTCTTGCAGCCTTGTTACATTTCGTAGCCTTGATTATGTCCAATACCTCTGTTTTAGTGATGGGGAGTATTTCTTCGTGTTGATCTCTACATTCAATTTCATATGCCGCTTGATGACCTGTACCGTTAAGGATGATAGTGAAGTGTGATTCCCATATTCCTATTTCTACGTTGATAGATCTTGATGATCTTCTTGGTCTGATGGCTATGTATGGATCATTCATTGCTTCTTCGGCGATCCTCTCACCTTCTTTTTCTATGTATTGAAAGCGTTTACGTTTCGGGAGATTCTTGTAATATCTCCGTGTTTCCCCATATACTCTTAGGTCTACCGGTGTTGACGTGATCCTAGCTATATGTAGCGCCTTTAGCGTAGTTTGCCTTTCTGTATAACATTCCTTATCAAACCACGATTGAGCTTTCCTTGTGATCTGTTTGTTGGTTATACTTGGTCTTAGTATCTTGTCAATTGTTGTTAGGGCTGTACTTAGGTCGTTTTCCTTGATTGTCTGTTCTGCTTCAGGTACTTTTCCTAGTTGTCGCTATAGTGCTGCCATCTTAATGTGTCTGGATATGATGGTCTTGACGCAATTCGGAACAACTTTCTTTGGAGTTATGAGTAAGAATTTGGTCTGTATTGGAATGTGTTTTCTTAGTGGGGTTAGTGGTGAAGTCCACAGACTCTTTTGTTCTAAAATTTCAATATCGTTTCCTTTGTGGAACACGAGGTCAATTGTGCTACTGCCATTATGGGCAAAGTAAGTTTTGCGTTTTGGGTCATTTACTATTTTGAAGGTTTCTTCTGTAAGGAATGCAAGGACAGTTTTACATTTCGTATCGGGTTTGCCTAGTCTACAGTTCATATCTCCTGCTAGTATTATGGTTTCTTCTGGGTTTGCAACATTCCGTAAGGAGAGCGTGAGGAGTTCCATTATTTCCCCCGTATCAGTGTAGGGGCGTACATAAGTGCCTATTATCGTGACGTCGTTTGCTTTCGCGATTATGAGGTTTTCTTCTATATGTAAGGTTTTGAAGGGTCCTATCCATGGTTTATAGATACATCTCCTGATGGCCTTCCTTCTGTAGGTTTTCTTGCTAGAGAGTGGATGGAGTAGAAACCTTCTATATCAATAGTTGTCGTTAGGAATGTCTCTGTGAAGATTAGTATGTCAAATGTTTCAAATGTGTGTCCTGGGGTTAGTTTCAGTATTTATTTAAACCATTCCACATTCCACAGGAGCATGTTAATGCAGTTATGAGATGCTTTGTGTGTGTTTGTACGTGAGAGTGTGTGCTTATGAGTGTGTGTGTACCCCTAATTAAATCGGCTGAGCTATTTCATTGAAACTCAGTAAGGTCACAGTACTATTTTGGCCAACCCGACTGTGCGCTTCAAATTTTATTACGTACCACCAATCCAACATGGTGGCTGTGCAAAATATTTCACCAGCATTCTATATATCTCCGAAACTATTACTGATATCACCCTGAAAATTTGTACGATGATAAAGAGCACTACTAGAATTTCACCTATGAGACTTTCAAAAACTTGTTAACTACAAAACTAACATGGCGGCCAAGCGAATTTGAAACATGTAAATAGACATTTGTCGCGATTAAACCATCCGAGCGCAGTGAAACTTGGTACAGCAAATGTTCATACACTTTGTAATGCACTGACATCTAATTTAGTTCAAAGTTTACATAACCTAAATATGGCAGCTGTGCGAAATTTTAAAATTATGTTTTAATTATTGTGTCCTAATCATGCGTTAGAAGCCAACGTTTGAATAATGAACAAATGCAATCAATAATCGTCATCTAATAGTAGATAACTCTATGGCCTACACATATAAAAATCCAACATGACGACCATCCGAAATCTTTAGACGGTTCTCAATACAGTATCTACTAATCCATGACAGCAATCAAACTGAAATGTTGTATGTTGATAGAAGCTATGAACCTAAGTTCACCTATGGGACTTTCAATAACCTGGTGAGCACAAATCCAACATGACGGCGACGCGAATGTAAATATTTAAATATACGTTTCTCGCCATTTAAGCATCCGAGCGCAGTGAAACTTGGTACAGCAAATATGTATACAAGTTTTAATCCACTGGCATAGAATTTGTTTTAATTGTTTTCATAACCACAAGATGGCGGCTGTGCGAAATTTTAAAATCTCGTTTCTATTTCTTGTGTCCTCATCATGCGATTGAAGTTTTAATAATACACCTACACAATAATCTTCATGTAATAGTAAATCACTCTAAGACCTACATATATAAAAGTCCAACGTGGCGTCCATCCGAAATATTTAGACGATGCTTAATATCTACGAATATATTACAGCAATCAAACTGAAATGGTGTATGTTGATAGATGCAATTAGTATAAGTAGGATGTATGAATATAGGCTGTATTGTTCTTCACGGATACTGTGAGCACCACCCTCATGCCATACCAAGTAATGAGCACGTTTAATTCGAATATAATATTATCAATAATAATAATAATAATAATAATACAGTAGTCGCATATGATGTGTAACATCTGGCATGTTATTCTACTATGAAATTGAGATGAAATGTATGTGAAGTCATCTGACATGTTGTCCTAATCGTATACTACACAGCTTGGACATTCAAAAAAGGTTAATTTACGCTCCGTTTTCATACTGGTACTATGATGAATGTATAGATTGAATTGGAGATATGCTACTGTCACACTTGTTTGAACAAACATTACATATTATACTGTAAATTAAGTGGAGGAATGAAACCACAGTCTATGGACTACTAGAAATAATGTTCAATACAATCAAATTTCCCAACTCCTGCTTGGTGCAAAATATTGAAAATAAAATTAGAAAATTCGTAATTTCATGTAGATTCTGTTAAAATGACGCATAATGTTATGATAGATATCGTTTAAACCGATAATCTGGTAACAAAATTAATGGCCGGGACTGGAGTTCGAACCTGAGGCCTCAGGATTCGCAGACCGAGATGTTATCCACGCAGACATTACAACCACTGGAATTTAGAGTACAAGACGGTTTCTTATTTTCACATGCCGGTAAATATATGGAAGTAATTTTTTATGCTCCATTAATATTTTGCTCTTTTTCGATAATGTTCCTGCGTGGAATTGAATTTTAAATTAGTGATGAATACGCCTACTTCACAGTGAAGGGAATGCGTATAATGGATAAAAGGATAAAAGTCTAGCTTAGTTCCTGTATAAACATATAGATACAGTATATATTATATTGATAACTGCATTACCGCAATGTGGGTTAATATCTGAATAGCCATTGTGCAGAAACATAACACCAGCATTGCCGACTAGTTACAATGTTTCATATTAAAGTATACCATAATTTAAATAGGTACTGATACGAAGACTTCCATGTGGTTTGTATTTCAATCAGTTGGCACCAGAGTTCGCATGAGCGTTTACCGTTCAAAATAAAAGTGTTGAGCAAAGTTACTCGGGAAGTGGATGCACATCACTTTTATCCAGAGATTGAAAAACAGACTCTTAATAAATCATAATCGTTTTCAGCAACTATGATATAATGAATATTTTCACACCAAAGGACGACAACTTGAAGATGATTTATTGTATGAATATCTCTTATGGCGCCTCCAAAACTTGAAGTAACCCGTATACGATATACATTCCACATGGCTGACAGGACGTCCTGGTACTAATCTCCACCACCGTGCGCTCATTGTTTCCTCTTACCACTGCCAGCTGGATCGCATACTTCCTGGCTGCTTCAGCAGGAGGGATGCGATCCAGCTGGCAGTGCCTCTTACACACTTCCGTCCGATTCATTTCCGTCCCATTATTCAAAATAACTCGCACAGAAATATCCAACAACCGAGTGGAAAGATGTTACACATCAATAATACATAGGTGACCAAATTATTAAGGTAAAGCTGAATAGAATCCAATTCTGTATTGGTATTTGGTTCGTAGAATCTTCAACAATGTATAGATTTCCTCCACCCTGATGAAGAGATTGTGTTTTGCGACATCCTTTCCAGATCAGTATTAGCCGCCAATTGAGCTAACGTGGTAGGAAATTAACTACTTTAATGATTTCCAGTCGATCAATGATTTGCTGTGAAATAATATCTTATATTTAAGGTATCCCATACACTAATAGTAACAACAGAAGAAACGGTAACAGATTTGATTTTAGGGCCGGATATGTTCCAACACCAAACTGTTTTCCTTTTTTGCTTGCTACGGTGGGTGAGTGGTTAACGTGTCGGTCTACTAACCCCAAGCTGCAGCTTCGCTCCTGGCCGTGGTAAGTGATTTTCGAAAGGCGGCAAAAATTTACGACACGCATCTCATACGATGTTGGCATGTCAAATAACCAATTTGAATTCAGTAGGCCGTGTTCATAATGGAAAAATTAATATCGGGAGTTTCCGCCAACACAAATATCCTCATTTCTCTACTAGAAAGCGCTATAGTGTTCAAGGAGCTTAGATATCTAACCTCCTTGACTTTCATAGAGCTTCAAGGAACAACGAAATTGACATGCAAGCTACCCTCTGGGTGTCAAATAACAAAGCTTGCACCCGAGGCCATACGGTATTATTATTATTATTATTATTATTATTATTATTATTATTATTATTATTATTATTATTATTATTATTATTGTGGTGGCCATGTTTGGTATACAGTGTGCTGTGTGTGGTACTGGTGCATTTACCGAAAAAAATGTTATTTGTGGAATTGAAAACAGTTCAGTGTGCATCGTAGTTCATAGTTTAACAAACGGTGCTCACTAAATTGAATTCCTGAAATCAACTTCATCAAGTGTAGCCTGGATTTGTTACGTGATTTTGGGGTTAAGTTTTATCGTGTACTATTGGCCCAAACTCTCGTTTCCTCAACTATGAAACGTATTACATTGGCATGTGATACGTCAATGCCAAGTTTAAGATCACGCCATCGGAAGAGCCCTGCATATTGGTGGACACATGAAATTGAAGAATTGAGGCGGAATTGCCTTATACTCCGATGTGCCGCACAACGGACAAGAAATCTGGATGATGGAAATGCCTTATCAGCCGAACATAGAGATGCAAAAAGCTACTTCGGAAAACCATAAACCAAAACAAAGCTGACAGCTGGAGGAAGCTATGTAAGGATATTGACACTGATCCATGGGGATTGGGTTATAAAGTTGTCAGAAAGAAGCTTGGGTCACAAAGAACACCGTGCGTCATGGATGCAAACAGTATGGCCATTATTGTCCAAACTCTTTTCCCAACACATCTAACAATTTCGATGTAGATATTGAAATTCCTCTTTTCACTGAGGATGAGTTGAGTAGGGCTACTCAGTCTCTGCGAAGCAAAAAATCCCCTGGTCCGGACGGCATCTCAAATGAGATTCTCAAATTAATAATCGAGTTACATCCACAATTAATATTACGAATGTTCAACGAGTGTCTAAAAGCAGGAGTGTTCAGCATCTGCTGGAAGGTCTGTCGTCTGGCGCTCATTAATAAGGGAAAGGGAGACCCGGATTTACCATCATCATACCGCCCTCTGTGTATGCTCGATACAACAGGCAAGCTCTTTGAGAAGCTTCTGAGAGTCAGGTTGCGCCAAGCGATCATGGCAGTGGGCGACTTATCACCAAAACAATATGGATTTCGAACAGGAAGATCGACCCTGGATGCGATACAAGAAATTGTTGCAACTGTCCAGAGGGCGGAGAATTACAATCACCACTCTCGTCGTGTGGTTCTCTTTGTTACTCTTGACGTAAGAAATGCACTCAACTCTAACAAGTGGAGTGACATGCTGAATGCGTTGGAGAATACATTTCATGTTCCAAATTATCTCTTACGGACGATACATTCCTACTTGAAAGATCATTCGTTGTTTTATAACACGACAGAAGGACAACGCAGGGTACGGGTCTCAGCCGGAGCAGCACAGGGTTCGATTTTAGGACCAGATCTATGGAATATCACATATGATAGCTAGCTGAGATCTGAAGTCTCTGATGAAACTATCCTAGTAAGTTATGCAGATGATGTTGCTGCTCTTGTAGCAGGAAGAAGTGTCGAGCAGGCACAGTTGCGACTCAATATGGTAATGCGTACAATCAATAGTTGGATGGAGGAACATTGTCTGTCTCTAACACTTAGTAAGGCAGAAATTGTAATCCTAACAAAGAAGAGAATTCAGACAATTCTCCCAAATACAGGTAGGAGACATACAAGTAGAGACGCGGCCAGCAGCAAAATATCTGGGCCTCATGATCGACTATAAACTGAATTTTGGAGAACAAATTAGACGGACTGCAGATAAGGCGGCAAGAGGAGTAACGTCTCTCAGTCGGCTAATGGCCAATGTTGGTGGGCCAAAGTCTAGTAAGAGGAGATTACTGATGACAGCCATCCATTCAGTTCTGCTGTATGGAGCGGAAATATGGGCGGATGCCCTAGATAAGGAAATTTATAGGAAGTCACTAGCACAAGTGCAGAGGCGGAGTGCTTTACGCGTGGCATCTGCTTATCGCACGGTCTCTGAAGAAGCAGTTCATGTTATTGCTGGGATAATTCCATTTTTTTTCTAGCGAAAGAACGCAAGTACATTTACTGGAGGAAATCGGAAGTGGGTTTACAAAATGCAAGACGAACAGCAAGAGCACAAACCTTTCATAATTGGCAGATCAAATGGGAGCAAGGACACCGAAGCCAGTGGACTAGGAGAATGATACCCCAGGTGGAGATTTGGACAGAGAGGAAACATGGTGAGGTTGGTTATTATCCCACTGAGTGCTTGACTGGCCATGGGTACTTCTGTCCTTATCTTAAGAAGATGGGGAATGTGGATTCACCAGATTGTATCTACTGTGCTAATGAGGTAGATAGTGATAATCACACCTTCTTCTCTCGTGGACGGTGGGTCCAAAATAGGCAGTCCCTTAAAGATCAAATTGATGTAGAGATATCTCCGGACAATATAGTTGCGATAATGCTGCAAAATGAAGAACATTGGAAACTTGTAGCAAGTTTTGTTGAAGATATCCTCCGAACAAAGAAGACGGATCTGGATCGCCACTGAAGATAATTCACTAAGGAGGAGCGCCCTATGGGCAAATATAAAATGACTCTAACCTCAAGTAATGTGATAAACGGTTCCAGACTAGTGTTCAGAAGTAACGGGGGAGTTTTAGTCGGTAGTCTGCAACTCAGGAGCAGGAGCCCGACACTCTGTGCGTAAATGCATTTCTTCCACTAAAAATATATTATTATTATTATTATTATTATTATTATTATTATTTCCTTTCTAAAGATTAGTCTTTCAATGTCAATTGTCTAATAGAAAATTAAATACCGTTATAGCGGTTCTATGTTAATTTAGTTTAAAAAATGCGCAAATACTGTACAAACGATGTTAGTTCGTGAAGGAATTTTGGGGAATACATAACAAAATGCAACAAAGAAAGGTCCTACAAAGGAGACTCGGCCTCAAATGAAACTCCCCATTGTAATGCATTGTATCTTAATGTGCAATAACGAATTTGGTTTTATACAGCTTTGCCATAATAATTTCGCCAGACCTGTAACAATAATAATAATTATAGATCCGACATCAGGAATTTATTACTATCTATTGCCCTATTATCTTCCTCAGATAATGAAATATTTACTACCTCAATCAAAGTCTGTGATTTGACAGTAATCAACGTATATAAACCTCCTGGAACTCCCTGGCCATCTCCGCCAATCCCAACTTTGCTAAATCCAAGTATAATTGCAGGGGACTTTAACAGCCATCACACGCTATGGGGATACAAGGAGAACGATAGAAATGGGGAAAAGCTTACTGACTGGATGGAAACGGAAAACCTTAAACTTATCTATGATGCCAAGGATAAGGCTTCCTTCTCTTCTGCACGATGGAACAAAGAATACACCCCGGATCTCTGTTTTGTAACGCAGTCACAACACCCACTTAGCAACATACGACGCACAGTGCTCAACAAATTTCCTCACAGTCAGCACAGACCAATAATTCTCCAGTCTGGATTGCTTGTGCCTATTGTTCACTCCTGCCCGAAACAGAGATGGAATTTTAAAAAAGCCAATTGGGATGAATTTTCTAAACAGATTGACTCCAACCTGCGATGGATAAGACCTATCCATAGCAACTACAGCAGATTCATCGGTGTAGTTAAAAGTGCAGCAAAACGATGTATCCCAAGAGGATATCGTAAACAATACATACCCGGCTGGAACGAGGAGAGTGAAAGGCTCTTCAAAGAATTTGAGGCCAATTGTGATCCAAATACGGCTTCTGAACTTTTACAGTCCCTAGATGAAAACAGGAAGAGAATTTGGCAACTGTTGAGTCACTAGACTTCACTCACTGCAGCAGGGAAGCTTGGAGCCTGATCAGGAAATTGGACACATCCAACAGCAAAATTAGACCAAAAACAAGCATCAGTATAAATGACATGGCAAAGCATATGATCTCTACATCAAAGGTTTCAGTTGAAAAGCATCATAGAAGACACGTAAAGCAACTCTTCAAGGAAAAGAAACGTTTGGCTCTGCGATCCTCTGAATTCTCTGTCCCATTTCAACCACCAGAAATTAAGCAGGCCATAGAAAGTTTAAAACCTGGGAAAGCGGCAGGTGCTGATGGTATATACCCAGAGTTCATTCTACATCTTGTACCAGCTGCTGTCAAATGGCTTACTTCACGAACATCCTAGAGAAAGGTCACCTACCTTCACTCTTCAAGAAGACAAAAATAATAGCTGTATTAAAAACATCTAAGGACCCAACAAAAGTTGAGAGTTACCGGCCTATAGCACTCCTCAGTGTCACAATGAAGCTTCTGGAAAGGCTGATACATAACAGGATCTCTGCGACAATCAATCAGCATATTCCAGTCGAGCAGGCTGGATTCAGACCTGGACGTGGATGTGATGAACAAGTTTTAGCACTAGTTACCCATATTGAAAATGGCTTTGAGAACAAAATGGTAAGCACGGGTGTTTTCTTAGATCTGACAGCTGCATATGACACCGTGTGGCAAGATAAGCTCCTTCTTAAATTTATCAGTATCATCCCTTGCCTGAAACTCACCACATTACTCAGTAACATGCTGAGTAATAGGTACTTTCAGATATTTTCAGAAGACTCCAGGAGTAAAGTACATAGGATAAATGGTGGACTCCCTCAGGGCTCTGTATTGGCCCCTCTACTATTCAACCTGTACGCATATGATCTCCCAGCAACGAAATCAAAAACAATCATCTATGCAGATGACATCGCATTGGTCGCCCAACACCATCGCTTCGATGAGCCTGAGTCGATGCTTACATCAGACTTGAAGATCCTAGACAGCTACTTTCGTCAGAACAACCTTAGACCAAACCCTCAGAAAACTGTTGTGTCTACCTTCCACTTGCGGAATAGAAGTTCTGGGTACAAACCAACCATACCATTCAGAGGAGAGAATCTACAATACTGTAGTAACCCAAAATACCTGGGAGTCACCCTGGACAGGTCGCTGACTTACAAGAATCACCTCTGCAATGTGTCAGCCAAGATCAAGACCAGGAATAACATCCTTCAAAAGCTGGCGGGTACATCCTGGGGTGCTAATGCTCAAGTATTGAGATCCACTGCTCATGCACTTTCTTATTCCGTCGCTGAATATTGTTACTCAACTTGGCTTAACAGTGCTCACATTGGACTAGTAGACACCCAGCTGAACCAGGCAATGCGTATCATTACAGGGTGCATCCGACCTACTAACACACACTGGCTTCCCACCCTAAGCCACATACCACCTCCATCCCTAAGAAGATCACAGTCACTGCTTAACTTATGGAAGAAAATAGAAAACAATCCTCACCTCCCTATTCATTCTGATATAGCAGCTTCTCCAACCAAACGACTGAAATCCAGACAGCCTTCTTGGCGTACTGCAATGATTCTACAGGACACCTCCTTTAACATATCGGACGTCTGGAAAGAACAATGGCATCTACAATCCTCGTTACCAAATCATCACATCATTAAGAACCCCTGCAAGTGCCCTGTTGGATTTTCCCTTCCCAGACGACAGTGGAGGACGCTGAACCGTATTAGGACCGGCCAAGGTAGATGTGGAGCCACTCTCTTCAAATGGGGATGGAAG